>BSUD01000005.1:97173247-97196010 GCA_033239045.1 Fagopyrum esculentum
CCCCCCCCAAGAGTAGCCTCCAATGGAATGGTGTGTAATGAGAGAGTGTGGAAGAGGATCCCCTAGCATCAGCTTGCAAGACCACTTATATCCTCCATCAAGGGCAAGAGTCGGTTATGGAGATCGTGGGACAGCTGTCACAACTGTCCAGAGAAAATCACGGCCAAAATTACGGGCGTGGAATATGGCTCTGGACCGTGGTTTTGCTCAGACAGCTCTCTTTTGATCGTTAAGCCATGAGTTGGTGCAAGGCATGCACCAACAAGGTCCTATGTGTTCTCCTTAGCTCCTAGCTTGCTTCTTAATGAGTCCGGAAGTGTGTCATCACGAGGAATGATCCTCGAATGTATCGATTAAGCTCCAAAAGTTCCCCAAAATACCTACAAAACCGAAAATAGTTCGTGTAGACGTCTATCTCGACAATATGCATGAGTTAAACGTAAAGATCATGAACTAATGCCAAATTATGCATGAATAATGGGAAAAACTATCTAAATGGATGCCTAAACTAACGTTATAAATCGTGTTATCAGCTAGGAAGGCGAGGGGTCCGCTATGAACGTGAGGGGTCGCCTGGGGAGGCGAGGAGTCGTACGCCGAGCTGCTCCCAGCCAGGAGAGAGAGGGAAAAGTTAATGAAACAAAAGAAAAAGGAAAAAAACAAAACAAAATGGGAACGGGATGAAATAAACTCGATTAAAATAAATCGGAATGGAACTTTTGGATCGGGAAACTTTCACGAACCATTTTCGAAAAGTAAAATACGAAAAATATGTATGGATCAAATAATAAGTAAAATCGCAAAGATATAAAGATATACTTTGCGATATAGAAACCATTGTCGAAAATTATTTACGACATTAACACGGGTAATAAAATATATTGATGTATATATATATAGATACTCGTAGAATTTAATTTATGACGTAAAAATACTCATAAAAATATTAAAGCTATTAAACTATCGATTAAAGCCGGAAAAATAAAAATCGCAACACGCCAAAATTTGGGGCGTTACATGAGATCCCCCTAAAAACAAGTTTTGTCCCGAAACTTGCCACACGCCGAACTTCTCGGTCCCTAAGGCTGAGCTATGAATTGTCAACTAAGAAGGCTTAAACCTTCAAATCTATACACACAACTACTCAAACTACCACCGCAAGATATATCATGTCATATAGCACATTCCCTCACAGGGCACAAACTACACTTAACATCACACATGCACATAAATCAACTAAGGGAATAACTTGGTCTAACCCGTCGATTCTACCGATGCTACTAACTCAGCGTAAAACTCAAACAAAGATATTGTCCCTCGTCTTCCAATTAGCCGCATCGTTTTCTCGTCTGCCACTAGATCCTCATGACTGACAACATGTCTCGAGTCATATACGTTCCCTTTCGATTGATATACATGGAATACTGGGTGAACACTCTTCACTGTAGGCGGTCACACCAGCTGATAAACCACTCTCCCCAACTCGCGATAAGATCTCAAAAGGTCCGATATATCGGAATTCAACTACCCTCTCAGGTCTTTCACAATGCAGCATTTCGATTATGTTTCTCTTTGATTCTTGTCAACTAAACTTTGATGTTACGTTTTCTCAATGCTCGTTGCAAGCTCCAAGTGATGAAGGAAGTACTTTACTTCACACTGCTTCTACTAACGTGGCAAGTATGCCATAACTTTTCCATAGTTCATCAATACCCAAATTAAGACCTTGTCTTGGAGAATCGCTTGTACACTTCAAACGCATCATACCTCGAGGAAAAGTCAAAACAATTGCACCAATGAATTTGCTCTTAACTCTCAACAACTCCATTGTCAATTTTCATCCACTTAATACTCCATTGTCATCACGAGTAGGTTAGCCATGGATGGTGTTACTTTAAAGAATCTCTTCGCAAATCCGGTAATGGCCATCACATCCTTGAAAACTTGTAACCTCTTGCACACCCTTCAGGGGGTTGCCATCCCGAGACAACTTGTCATATTACTTCTCTCTTAATCAAGAGTAGACCAAAGAAATTATCAGGGGCATTAGTTATCCCATATGGTATCACTCCAACTCGTAGTGAACATGGTTTGTCCGGAATGTTGTAATTGCAATATTCCTGTCTCGAATTCTCAATTGGTGACAATCAGACCCTAGATCATTCTTAGAAGAGACTACCGAACCTTGCAACCGGTCGAGTAGATCATTTAATTGTGGTAAGGGATACTCGTTCTTCATTGTTATCCTGTTCAGCTCATGGTAATCGATGTTCAAACCGAGGTAATTGTCTCCCTTTCCACAAACTGGTGCTCTCCATAACAACTTCAAATCAAGAGTTCAAGATATATTCCAATATGAACTTCAAATTAAGAGTTCAAGATATATTCCAATATGAACTTCAAATCAAGAGTTCAAGATAACGTCTCGTGTTCTCTATGGCGGTGCATTGGTTCTAATGAACCCTTATAGAAAGATCTTGCAATTGTTTCTTCAATTGCTTCCTCAATTCCCGTATGTTTTACAAATGTCATTTGGTACGGCGTCTGTGAAATCAAGTTGAGCCAAGCTCAACCTTAGTGGCAAAATCCACATTCCGACGTAGTGGAATCCGTGATATCTCCGGTTCCGTCTTCTCTTCACCCGTCACAAAACGTAATAACGGATACAACCTTGTCTTAACACTTGGCAGATGGTCATGGTACTAACGATTCATCCCAATCTGTTGGGGTGACGTCCTTCAAACACGTGTATTGCTCCATCTTTAGTTACAATGTTGATCGTCCTCTTTCAAAGATACTTTGTCTCCTGAACTTGAGAGACTTGCTCGAGTCTTCTGACTCTTGGGGCCTTGGTTAAGCAATATTTCAGCTTAATCCTCCTTTTCCCTTTTTGAAGGAATGGTGATAATAATCTTTCTTGATCTCGCACATATGTTATGGCATGTAGGTCTTAACTACATGACTTAATCACGCCTTATAATAAATCGATCTTATCTTCTTCGTTTTCCCTGACATCCCAACACATTGGAGGAGTTCTTTGTATTCTACATAAGCTTGCAACATTCCTTCGAGTAGGTGTAAGACTTACTTCATTTCCTTATGTAACGTCAATCCGACCATAGAAGTTCTAACCTCAATCTTTCATATACTTCTCGTACATTTCATGTCGACATCCAACTCGAACACTTCGGTCTTCACTTACTCTTGTTGGTCACCTCATGCATCTGTTGTTATTCCATGAAAAACTTCACAACCGTACTAGTATGCCTCGTGGAGAACTCTAGGAGAAATTCCTCCAACCAAAACCACTTAAATATCCAACTCATTACTTTTCAAGTACTAACGTCATAAGCTAAAAGCTAGCAGCGTTACTATAATCCAAGTTCCCCGTTTCATGCCATCACTACCATGGATTCTCATTGTGAGTCACGAAAACTTTGAATTAGCTTTTTCTCGCAAAAACATCTATTACATTAGAACAAACTTACCATGCATCCCCTTTACGCACAACAACAATAGAAGCATCACTTTCCACTTGGTTCTTCTAGTTTTCTTCACCCTAATCAAACTTTCAAAGTTTTGATCCATGTCATTCCCCCATATGCCAACCCCATGACTTAAGAAGGTCGTGTAGGATCATTACAATCACTCCCCGGGAGGTCAGTTACAGTCATATGCTTGAACCAATCAATGCTACTTGATTATAACATTTGCACTTTCGTTGATATAACTCCTTATGCTGACATTGAACCACCGGAAATATTCCTAGTTCTTGTTACCGTTCGTTTATGATCTCACAACCTAGGTTACTCTTTCCATCCACACTCATTCATAGACAACCCGCACAAGCGCGTTCTCTACTGTTGTCGAATAGCTTATAGCTTACCTTCTCCAAGTTCAACGGCTCACCATTCTTCTATGCTTCCATGTTACCATTCTCATGAAAACTATCCTCTCAGTGTATTCTACTTCAACTCTGCTAGCTCGATCTACACTCCACGCTTGCTTCTTCTTTTGTAAGGTTACTCCGCTATTCTCATAAGCTTAAGCACTCTTCCATCTCTTCCATGATGTTTTGCAAGTGTACTTTCTCAAATATTATGACCTTAGTTAGCATCTACCTGGGTTCCTATTGGTTGGTATCTTAAGTCTTTCGATCAAAGCTCCTTGTTTCATCTTTCATCTTCTTGAGATCATCATCTATACACACTTCCTCCTTCTTCGCATTACTCAGTCCCACCACCATGACGGAAAACGGTTAACTCCACAAGGTAATTCTACTATGTGAACTTTCACCATGTGATCCTCATCGTCGTAACTCTTATATGTTTGAAGAAGTCACCCGCTTAGGATCTCGTAATATTGATACTTGACCTTTTTATACCCCATAAGCTTAACTTACAGTATCTTGAATCACTCACAATTTGCTCGACCATACTTCTCATCTTGACTATCATGCTTAGGAATGCCTATGGAACACTTGCCTTAATTGAAACGCTACTTTTATCCTCAAGCAAGAATGTACTCTTTGCCACTTGATTCTCGTCTTCATTTTATCGGCACAATACTTGGAAGAATCTGAAATTCGTTATCTCTCGTTGTTTTATTGATGCCCATCATTGCTTCCTTGGAATCACCCCCATTTCTTGATGTCGCTTCTTCGATTGTATAGCTTCCATCTCGGTTTTGTCTAAGTTACTCGAAGTTCCCTTCTTATTGTTGGTCACAACGGTTAATGTAGTCTTTGGTCTTCACATAATTGCTTCGACGTTCTTCATAGGACTCCAATAAATCACTAGGGTGTTTGCAAGAGCATGATGCTCAATTCGGTAACTTGAGCACACTCATCTTCGTATGTACACTATCCTAAGCCAAACGGCATTTGTTCAAGGGCGATGATAGCTTCCTATCATCTTAACTACAAGGCCAACTATTACTAATATGATAGTAGCATACCATATCTATATGTATATATAACTATATATCAGCCCTATGTTCATACTACTACAAGCACATCACGTCCAAAAAACAATTATAATCATACAAAGTCCAAAAGACATAGCTATAATCCACATATATAACTATAATCCAACAACTAAGCTGCCTAGATCTGCGAAGGAGTGGTGGTCCCGTATATTCAATTCTCAAATGACTATGCTCGTGATTTTGGAAACAAAATTCATTTTAAAACACAGAACCCTTGAGGGTTCTGTTTCCTTCTATTCGGCCATTAGAAGATTGCGAGTGTCATTGTTATCGACCTGGGATTGTGATACCATATTGTAAAACCCCGAATCCACGGGACTTGGGGCGCTACGGGCGGAGACCTAACAATGGGTCCCGACCCTTAGCCTGACAACAATTTCACCGGATCTTGCAACAAGGCACAAATATAGGCAAAAACCGAAATGCATTTCATGCAATGTTATGATACCCAAAAACTTAAAGAAAGAAAGACTTCAGTCGTCGTTGCACTAACATAAAAAATATACAATATATAACAACAACACAAAAACTCAAATTCCCAAACGTGTCCTATGATGTACGCCAACCCCGACTGTCTATTCCTCCGAATCACTCGGCAATATCCTTAACTTGCAAATCATCTACAAGGGAGGGAGGTATAAAACCGTTAGCTCACATTCTAGGAATTATATAGATAGCAAGGGCACAACCACACATAAGTAAACATAACACACAATATGCTCACACACATACAATCCGATTCTTACATTCCTTTTAAGTCGTTCCATTACTAGTTCCATTTATCCATAGTTTGACACGAGAAGTCTTATAACTCTCGCCTCTGTACCCGTGTAACCAATAGGAGTGGTGTGGAGCTCTTCCCGTATACCATGTGGAGTGGTGATGAAGCCCACCCGTATACAATGTATGGCCTGGTCACAAAGAACCTCCCAGTCTTCCTCGAGAGCTAGGCAGTGATGTCACCGCTCGATAATAATAAACAATGGGCTAATCAATATATATATATATATATATATATATATATATATATATATATATATATATATATATATGTATGTATGTATGTATATATCCACATCAACCTAATCCGATTTTCATGAACATAAATAAGCTAAAGCACACACCACCATCACTCATCCAAATAATGCATAAAGGCGAGGTAAGTAAGTTTAGGGACTTACCTCGACTCAAAGCTAGTCAAATAACCGATCTCACTTCTTGTAGGAATACAACCAAGGTTTGTTCAAGACAAGGCATGATAATAAACAACCACTCACGCAAGCTAGAAGTCTTTAGACTTCTAGTCGTATATACTCTTACAATTGCATACAATCTCATAAACTAGGATAGCACTCCTAGTCCTCACAACTCACAAGATCACAACTATAGCCACATGTGGTACGATACTCTCATCCTAAACTCCATGTTACGCTAAGATCGTGATGCGCAAATGGGTTTTAAATTTATACTCGTGATATTTATCCTAACTCCTAGCGAACCCGCAGTGTACGGGACGTTTGTAGAAATATAAGTATTCCGAGGTCGAACACAAAGACTAAGGTGAGATTGATTCGATTTATGCTTAAGTCTAGTGAAGATCTAAGTTAAGAATTGGGAGAGAAATAAAGAAATGAAAATCTCAAATGTTTTTTGGTTGGTTTTTGGTGATCAATCAAAGATCACAATACATGCAAAGTAATCAATCAACTAAACTATGAATCAACACAAATAAACAAACTAAACAAGATATAGATCAAAGAAAGAAAAGACGGATTCTAGAGATTGGAAGTTCCGGTTATGGCATAAGGCTCAAGGTATCTATTCATTCTTTGGATTAACTATGTTAGGGTTAAGTGTTTCTAAATTGGGATCAATCACCGGGTAAGTCTCATGATCTACTAGTCCATTCCCTAGGTCTCATTACCGGGTAAGTCTCTAAGAGCCTAAGGGACGGAATTCTACTCAGACCGGAACGTTATCTAAGGATCCAACCTATCCTCACCGGGTAAGTCTCGGAAGGGTTAGTCTTAGGCTACTATCCAGCACACTTAATCCAATGGCGGCTTATTAGGCTCACCACTACCTAAGGGATGTTATCTTTGGAATCTAAGGGTTAGGATTACCGGGTAAGTCTCTCCTATCACTTAGTTGCTAACACTAGGTCACCCTAGGGTAGATTTAACTCAACAAACACTTAGGATTTCAACATTTTAACAATCTAAGACTAGATCCACCGAACCAGGGAAAGTCACGGTTTGTTCTACCTAAACCACGGCCGTGGTTTGACAAGAACTACCCGTGATTCCTAACAGAGGATACGTTTATGCACACAAATCATCCAAAGATAAATCTAAGTCCGTCCTATCATAGCCCTAGCCATAACCATCCTTTCCTTACCCTAGAATCACATCTATTTAGCCTACAACATTCATAATAGAAATCGAAACAAACAAACGCAAAATCATAACATCCATTTCAAGATGATGAAAGAAAAGAGATGAACAAGTGAACTTAAATCAAAACCAAGCTGAAAATAGAATTAGAGCAACTTACAAC
Source organism: Fagopyrum esculentum (assembly GCA_033239045.1). NCBI lineage: Eukaryota > Viridiplantae > Streptophyta > Magnoliopsida > Caryophyllales > Polygonaceae > Fagopyrum > Fagopyrum esculentum. The sequence goes on from BSUD01000005.1 coordinate 97,180,790, forward strand.
CCTTCCAAAAGAAGGTTCAAAGGTTCATAAAACTCTAGAAATAGAATCCGGAAATCTTCACTACAAAAACTAGCAAGAGTGGCAATGGTGTGTGTGCTTCTTCTCCTCTTCAATGGAGTTCTTCTTCTTCCCTTTTGACACTTTCCTTCCTAGAAAATCTTCTTGTTAAGATGATATTTTTGTTAGAGGAAATGGGTAATGGATGAGCTGCTCCAAGATGCTCCCAGCTGCCTCTCACAGCCCATGAAGGACCACTTTTATAACAAATTTGCATGAGTTGGTCATGAGAGTCGTGGCACAGCTGTCACAAGAATCTGGCAAAATCCACGGTTGATTCCACGGCCGTGGAGTGTCAGAGAACCGTGATTTTGTGCAGAAACTTCGCCTTTGATCATTAAGCTGTGATTTGGTGCACGGCTAGTGTTGGCAAGGTTCCATGAGTCCTCCTTAGCCCTTAATTTGTGTCCTAATGAGTCCGAGGGTGTGTCATCTAGATGAACGATCCTCAACGCATCGTTTTAGCTCCTAAATTTCCCGAAATACCTATAAAACACGCAAAAGTACGTGTAGACGTCTATCTCGACAAAATACATGAATTGAGTGCAAAACGTCTTGAACTAATGCTAAACCATGCATGAATGAGTGAGAAATCTACCTAAATGATTACCTAAATCTAGATCATAAATCGTGTTATCAAAATACCCCATACTTAAGGTTTGCTCGTCCCCGAGCAATTGCTCAACTATAGAATACAAGATAGCATGATTTATGTATGCAGAAAAACGGCAAAATCTTTTTGGGTTTGTGCTTCTAGTATTGGATCACCTTCATAGTCATGTTCAATGACAATTTGATAAGCAATTATGTATCAAACGAATAAAGGCATGGAAAGACAATTGTACTTAACTCAAAAGCATGCATGAGATGTAAAGATGAAGAGGTCAAGAAGATCAAGAGTATTTCCAATCTAGATTACTAAGTCTCACAAACATGCAAGTAGGTCATAAGGTCTTGTGACATAAAAGGCCAAGAAACGTTGTGATTGGGTGGGGAATTCTCTAGGTTATGTGATGCTAATCCGGGAATGGAACTAACTTCACTTCCTTGTCCTCGATCAACTTCCCCCAAGTGTATATTTTTCCTTATCTTGCTTTCTTTTCTTTTTCTTGACTTATTTTTGAGACAATGGCATTGGTGTACAATAGCCGAAACCTCGGTGATTAGCCATCCTCGGGCTTTTTCTATTTTTTTCGAGGTGCATCCACACCGGGCACACATACCAAAGCTCGTTAGGGCTATTGGTTCATTTGAATTTGGCAAGGCACCAACACCCGATTATGTGAAGTGTACCGAGTTACTTGTCATTTGAACCAACGCCCCCAAACCTATATTGTTGGCTACACTTCCACAATAATTTCAGCATTTTCATTCATGGCATTCCTTTCATCAATAACTTTACCCCACACTTGCTTTTCACACACTTCAACACACTAGCATGCTCCTATTCCCGGATGGGTTAAAAGAGGTCAATTTTACATCAATTGAGGTGCTTTAAGCAATCATGATCAAGATGAGAAGTAGAGAAAGATGAAATGCCTCATTCATTCCTAGATGGTATGCAAGAACTATCATGTAATTTCGACTTTCAATACTCCATCCATTCTAGGCAAACATCATAATCACAAATCATTCATAGAATTTAAGAGAAGTAGTTCTAGTCCACATAAGCATTTATCAATTCAACACATAAGGCCATCCATATCCAATTCACAAGACAAGATTTCATCATTAGGATCATATCCAAGTCTAGAAAGCACAAAAAAAAATTTTAAATTTTCTGATTTTTATGGGATTTTCGATTTAAGTATGTACAATGCAAGACATGTGCAAATATTAAACTATCCTAGATGCTCATCATGCAAAGGATCATGCGAACCCCACCCCATACTTAGAAACACATTGTCCCCAATGTGTAAATGAAGTAAAGAGAGTGAAAGAAGGTTCTCACAATGTAAAAGTGTTTTGCTATGGTATTTGGGGTTCTCAATTGAATTGATGTTGGATGATCCTATCAACCATGGTAGAGAGCTCTAAGCATCACCAAAGCTTCGAAACCCGCGCTAGGCACCGCTAGCCGTCCAAGTTCCGCGTCCGCTCCACCCATAATTGGTGAGGGGTTCATCATCATCATTCAAATTCCAAGAAAGGCTTCCAATGCTACTAATGCTCTAGCACACACACAAAGTAGACAAAACACACACAAAGATAGAAAAATCTAAAAACGAAAACAAAACGAAAAAGGAAAAATGTTACCAATGGGTTGCCTCCCACCAAGCGCTTCTTTAAGGTCATTAGCTTGACCAAACTCGGGAGCGTCTATTCAAGGTGAAGCGGGGCAATCATGTCTACCAGGGCTCCTGGAATATACTTCTTCAAGCGATGCCCATTCACTTTGAAATTTCCACAATGCTCCCCTCCTATCTCAATAGCTCCATGGGGAAAGATCTTCTTCACCACATATGGCCCGGTCCATCTTGATTTGAGCTTTCCAGGAAAGAGCCTTAGCCTTGAGTTGAAGAGAAGGACAAGATCTCCTTCGCTCAACTCCTTGGGGATGATCCTCTTGTCATGCCATCTTTTGGTTCTCTCCTTGTAGATCCGGGCATTCTCATAGGCTTCAAACCGGATCTCCTCAAGGGCGTTTATATCAAGCAACCTCTTCTCTCCCGCCTCCTTGAGGTCAAAATTTAGCCACTTAATGGCCCAATAAGCTCTATGCTCCATTTCCACCGGAAGATGGCAAGACTTGCCATAGACTAATTTGTAAGGAGTGGTTCCAATTGGTGTCTTGAAGGCGGTTCTATATGCCCACAATGCGTCATTGAGCTTCATAACCCAATCCTTTCTAGTTCTAGACACCGTCTTCTCAAGGATGGCCTTTATCTCTCGGTTGGAGATCTCCACTTGGCCACTAGTTTGTGGATGGTAAGGCGTTGCCACCTTATGAGTCACCCCATACTTAGCCAAAAGTGCCCCAAAATTCCTATTTGTGAAGTGCTTCCCTCCATCACTAATGATCACCCTTGGTGTTCCAAACCTAGGGAAGATCACTCGGTTGAAGAACCGCACCACCACCTTGGCATCATTTGTAGGAGAGGCGATCGCCTCCACCCATCTTGACACGTAGTCCACCGCCAATAGGATGTAGAGGTTGCCACATGAAGAAGGGAATGGTCCCATGAAGTCCACACCCCACACATCAAAAATCTCCACTTCTTGGATGTTGTTCAAGGGCATTTCATTCCTCCTTGAGATGTTGCCCGTCCTTTGGCAAGCATCACATGCTGCTACAAAACCTTGCACATCTCTAAACAAGTTAGGCCAATAAAAACCGGATTGCAATACCTTTGCACACGTCTTGTGTGAGCTAGCATGGCCTCCACATGGTAAGGAGTGACAATGCCGGATCACACTCTCCACTTCATCTTCCGGTATGCATCTTCTAAACATCCCATCCGGGCCTCTCTTGAATAGAAGCGGCTCACTCCAATAGTAGTTCCTCACATCGTTGAAGAACTTCTTCCTTTGTGCATATGTTAATCCGGGAGGCACTTCCTCACACACTAAGTAGTTCACGATGTCGGCGTACCATGGTTCACTTCCTCGAGACACTTGGAACAAGCATTCCTCCACCATTTGCAATTGCTCATCCCGGAATGAGTCATCTATCGGGATGTTGTCTATTTCAAGCTCCAATGGTGGAAGTCTACTAAGGTGATCCGCCACGGAGTTTTCGGATCCCTTCTTGTCCCGTATTTCCAAATCAAACTCTTGAAGAAGGAGGATCCACCGAATCAACCTTGGTTTGGCATCCTTCTTGGTAAGTAGATAACGGATCGCAGCATGATCCGTATAAACTATGACCTTTGCTCCAACAAGATATGAGCGGAACTTCTCAAATGCATACACCACCGCTAGCAACTCCTTCTCGGTGGTAGCATAATTGAGTTGGGCATCATCTAGCGTCTTGCTAGCATAATAAATAGCATGAGTACGCCCTTCTTTCCTTTGCCCCAAAACAGCCCCAACGGCTACATCGCTTGCATCACACATGATCTCAAATGGTAGACTCCAATCCGGAGGTTGCATGATAGGTGCGGAGATCAAGGCGTTCTTCAACCTACAAAAAGCCTCAAGACAATCCTTGGAAAAGACAAAATCAACATCTTTCATTAGTAGGTTAGTGAGAGGCTTAGAAATTTTAGAGAAGTCTTGAATAAACCTTCGGTAAAAACCGGCATGCCCTAAGAAACTCCTTACCCCCTTCACCGAGGTAGGTGGTGGCAACTTCTCTATCGTTTCAATTTTGGCCCTATCAACCTCTATGCCACGGTTGGACACCAAGTGTCCTAACACAATCCCTTCACTTACCATGAAGTGGCATTTTTCCCAATTTAAGATAAGATTTGTCTCCTCACATCTTTGCAACACTAATGACAAGTTAGCCAAGCAATCATCGAAAGAAGAACCATAAACAGAGAAATCATCCATGAACACTTCCATGATATTTTCTATGTATTCCGAAAAGATAGCCATCATACACCTTTGGAAGGTGGCGGGTGCATTACACAGCCCAAATGGCATTCTCCTATATGCAAAAGTACCCCATGGACATGTAAAAGTTGTTTTCTCTTGGTCATCGGGGTGGATAGGGATTTGGAAGAATCCACTATAGCCATCTAGATAGCAAAAATGAGAGTGTTGAGCTAACCTTTCTAGCATTTGGTCAATGAAGGGGAGAGGGAAGTGATCTTTCCTAGAGGCCATGTTCAATTTCCTTTAATCAATGCACATCCTCCACCCCGTAACCGTCCTAGTTGGGATTAGTTCATTGTTCTCATTAGTCACTACCGTCATCCCACCCTTTTTAGGAACTACATGAACGGGACTAACCCACTTACTATCCGAGATAGGGTAGATAATTCCCGCATCTAGCAACTTAATGATTTCCTTTTTGACTACCTCTTTCATTATGGGATTTAATCTCCTTTGATGTTCAATAGAGGGTTTGTGGTTATCTTCCATCATTATCTTATGCATGCACAAAGAAGGTTTAATGCCAACTAAATCATCAATAGTATAACCAATGGCTTTTCTATGCAATCTTAGTTCATGCAACAACTTAGCAAGTTCATCATCACTCAAGCATGCATTAACAATCACCGGATATGAACAATTTTCACCAAGAAAAGCATACTTCAAATGAGAGGGAAGGGGTTTAAGTTCAAGTGAAGGAGGAGCTTTATCGGTTGAAGACGATCCAAATAAGGTTGGATGAGATGATTCCAAAGCAAATGAAGACTCCCCATAGCTCCTAGAAGCTTGATCATCATCAAGAGCTGATCCAGGGAAAACCACGGTTGGAAACACGGGTTGCTCATCTTCCACGGCCGTGGTTCTTGCCAAGCTTGCTTCTCGGAGTTGTCTAGAAAGTTTGACGGCCGTGGAACATAAATCTCGGCCGTGGAACTTGCAGCTGTTCAACACCTCTTCGTGGCCTTCAATTTCATCTCTTGGCTCCTCTTCCAATGCATCCAAGGCTTTGATCTCTTCATTGCAGGCCTCTTCAACACCTTCTTCCATCATACTTAAGGCAAGAACCTTCTCCAAGGGATCCTTGATCAAGATCGAGCTCACAACTTCTCTAGATTCTTCTTGCTCGACTATGTTGAAGACATCTTCATCAAGGGTTGGCCCTTTCATCATGGTGGACAACTTGAACTTGATGTTCTCTTCTCCAATGTTGAAGGAGAGAGTCCCGTTCTTGCAATCCACTAAGCATCCGGAGGTGGCTAGGAAAGGTCTTCCTAAGATGATGGGAACCGGATAATCCGCCGGGATATCCAAGACGACAAAGTCAATTGGCACATAGAATCCTCCTAGTTGCACCGGAATGTCCTCTAGAATCCCAACCGGATGAGTGATAGAACGGTCCGCCATATAGAGGGTCATCTTGACCGGCTTTGGCTCTCCTAGCCCGACCTTGTTGCAAAGTGCAAGCGGTATGATGCTTACACTTGCTCCAAGATCACAAAGGGCCTCGTACTTCACGTCTCCCACTCCAATTGGGACACAAAAAGAACCCGGATCTCTAAGCTTGGGAGGCATCTCCTCCTTCATCGTTTGGATCAATTCCGAGGATCTCTTGGTCATTCTTATCTCCCCATACTCCTCCAACTTCCTTTTGTTGGAGAGTATTTCCTTCAAAAACTTGCCATATGCCGGCATTCCTAAAATGGCATCCATGAACGGAATGTTAATATGCAATTTAGACATTAGTTCAAGGAACTTACCAAAGTGATTGTCCAAACGAGCTCTTGCTCTTGATTGTGGGAACGGTAGTGGTGGCTTGTATGGAGGCGGTGCCACATAGGTTGGCTCTACATTCTTGCTCTTGCTTCCATCTTCTCGCAATCTTCCCTCTTCTACCACTACTTGCTTTCCCTTGGCATGGTCCTTGGGCAAAGGATCCTTCATACTCAACCCACTTCTCGTTGTGATAACCAACACTTGGCCTCTTGGGTTGTCTTCGGTTCTTCCGGGAAGCTTTCCCAGATCTCTATGGGCTTCACCCGCCTTTTGGAACACTTGTGCTTCCAAGACCTTTTGAGCCTTAGAGATTGAAGTTACGGTGCTCTCAAGACCATTCAACCTTCCTAGTAATTGCTCAAACATTATTTCGGTTCTATCCTTGGGAGGTTGAGTAAATCCGGGTGGAGGTTCTTGTGAAGCTCTTGTGGTGGAGTTGAGCTTGTGGAAGCGGGAGGGTTCAAGGCTCCATCCGGATTAGAGTAAGAAAATCCGGGATGGTTGTGGTTGGGCCGGTAATTGTTGAATTGCCGGTTGTTGTTGAAACTCCTTGGGCCTTGGTAATTGTTGAAGTTGCCCCTCCCCATATAATTCACATCCTCCTCCTTGGAAGACAAGTTGGCTTGTGGAAGCACTTGAGGAGTTGCTTGGTTCTTCAAAGTTGTAGCACAGAACTCCCTCAAGGACTTCAACTCATTGTTGATGGCGTCAAGCTTGAAATTGCTCATGGTGACTTCACTCACCTCATATGCTCCCGCCTTTCTTCCTTCACTCTTCCTAGGGGAGTACTTCTCAATTACTAGAGCTTGCTTCTCTACAAAGTCCCAAGCCTCATCTACATGCTTCTCCATAAAAGTCCCGCCGGAAAGAGATTGGAGCTTGAATTGGCTATCTTCATCAAGTCCCTTGAAGTAGATCTCCTATAGCTCAATTTTCGGTATGCCATGGTGTGGACAATCAAGGAGAAGATCTTTGAACCTCTCCCAAGACTTGAACAAGCTTTCTCTATCCTTCATCACGAAGGCATTGATCTTCCCTCTTAACTCGGTAGTCTTGGAAGGTGGGAAGAACTTGGTCAAAAACTCGGTTGTCATCTCCTCCCAAGTACCAACTCGCCCTTGTGGAATGGATTGATACCAAGCTAAGGCTTTATCCATAAGAGAGAAGGAAAAAGCCCTAAGCTTATGGTTGTTGCTCTCCAATCTTGGCGGTCTAAGAGTCTCTATCAAGATCTCATAATTCATCAAGTGTTGATGAGGAGACTCTCCTTCCATCCCTCCAAATTGATTATGCCGGATCATTTGTAGAACTTGAGGGCGGAGCTCATAGTTGTGGGTTGCGGGATCTCCTAGATTCACACCCGGTCGGTGTGCTCTTTGTGCCGGATCCATACGTCTCCCTAGGGTTTGTGGTTCCTCAATAGCAATGGGAGCAACCCTAACATTGGCCGCCGACTGCGGTTGTGGTGGTGGAGGTGGAGGTTGTCGGCGATTAAGCTCTCCTTGAACAAGGGCTTGCCTAATCTCGTCAATCTCCCTCCTAGTTTCCTCTTGCCTCTCATTGGCAAGTCTCCTTTCTTCCTCCAAGAGCTCATCTCTTAGCCTTATTTGCTCTAAGGCTTCATCCAATTCAGCTTGGAGGTTTCTCCCGGCCATCTCTTTCTCTTTTCGGATGTTCTTGGATCTAGATCGAAGGGTTTTCTCCGGTTCGGGATCGAATGGAGCTAAATTCTTTCCACGAGATCTTCGCATACACCTAAGAGTAATAGATGCCCTGAAAAGCAAAGACACAAACCAAAAAGAGATCAAAAGCAACAAGAAAGATCTACACTAGAAACAATCACAAAATAGACTCAATCTAGACCTAGTCCCCGGCAACGGCGCCAAAAACTTGTTACGCTAAGATCGTGATGCGCAAATGGGTTTTAAATTTATACTCGTGATATTTATCCTAACTCCTAGCAAACCCGCAATGTACGGGACGTTTGTAGAAAGATAAGTATTCCGAGGTCGAACACAAAGACTAAGGTGAGATTGATTCGATTTATGCTTAAGTCTAGTGAAGATCTAAGTTAAGAATTGGGAGAGAAATAAAGAAATGAAAATCTCAAATGTTTTTTGGTTGGTTTTTGGTGATCAATCAAAGATCACAATACATGCAAAGTAATCAATCAACTAAACTATGAATCAACACAAATAAACAAACTAAACAAGATATAGATAAAAGAAAGAAAAGACGGATTCTAGAGATTGGAAATTCTGGTTATGGCATAAGGCTCAAGGTATCTATTCATTCTTTGGGTTAACTATGTTGGGGTTAAGTGTTTCTAAATTGGGATCAATCACCGGGTAAGTCTCATGATCTACTAGTCCATTCCCTAGGTCTCATTACCGGGTAAGTCTCTAAGAGCCTAAGGGACGGAATTCTACTCAGACCGGAACGTTATCTAAGGATCCAACCTATCCTCACCGGGTAAGTCTCGGAAGGGTTAGTCTTAGGCTACTATCCAGCACACTTAATCCAATGGCGGCTTATTAGGCTCACCACTACCTAAGGGATGTTATCTTTGGAATCTAAGGGTTAGGATTACCGGGTAAGTCTCTCCTATCACTTAGTTGCTAACACTAGGTCACCCTAGGGTAGATTTAACTCAACAAACACTTAGGATTTCAACATTTTAACAATCTAAGACTAGATCCACCGAACCAGGGAAAGTCACGGTTTGTTCTACCTAAACCACGGCCGTGGTTTGACAAGAACTACCTGTGATTCCTAACAAAGGATACGTTTATGCACACAAATCATCCAAAGATAAATCTAAGTCCGTCCTATCATAGCCCTAGCCATAACCATCCTTTCCTTACCCTAGAATCACATCTATTTAGCCTACAACATTCATAATAGAAATCGAAACAAACAAACACAAAATCATAACATCCATTTCAAGATGATGAAAGAAAAGAGATGAACAAGTGAACTTAAATCAAAACCAAGCTGAAAATAGAATTAGAGCAACTTACAACCCTTCCAAAAGAAGGTTCAAAGGTTCATAAAACTCTAGAAATAGAATCCGGAAATTTTCACTACAAAAACTAGCAAGAGTGGCAATGGTGTGTGTGCTTCTTCTCCTCTTCAATGGAGTTCTTCTTCTTCCCTTTTGACACTTTCCTTCCTAGAAAATCTTCTTGTTGAGAGGATATTTTTGTTAGAGGAAATGGGTAATGGATGAGCTGCTCCAAGATGCTCCCAGCTGCCTCTCACAGCCCATGAAGGACCACTTTTATAACAAATTTGCATGAGTTGGCCATGAGAGTCGTGGCACAGCTGTCACAAGAATCTGGCAAAATCCACGGTTGATTCCACGGCCGTGGAGTGTCAGAGAACCGTGATTCTGTGCAGAAACTTCGCCTTTGATCATTAAGCTGTGATTTGGTGCACGGCTAGTGTTGGCAAGGTTCCATGAGTCCTCCTTAGCCCTTAATTTGTGTCCTAATGAGTCCGAGGGTGTGTCATCTAGATGAACGATCCTCAACGCATCGTTTTAGCTCCTAAATTTCCCGAAATACCTATAAAACACGCAAAAGTCCGTGTAGACGTCTATCTCGACAAAATACATGAATTGAGTGCAAAAAGTCTTGAACTAATGCTAAACCATGCATGAATGAGTGAAAAATCTACCTAAATGATTACCTAAATCTAGATCATAAATCGTGTTATCACTCCACAATCTCAACAAACATATAAATACCACCTCAAGTCTCACAGGATCAACCACAATGATCACAACTATATAACAACTCAAGATCAACACACCACATGTCATAGAACATCAATAACCTCAAACACTCACCTAAGGTTCCAAGCCACTACTTGGAATTCACATGGTTATTCTAGACCCAACCTAGCATGATACTACTAAACATAACTATATCGAGGAAGAAGGTACTCACATGAGGTCAAAGTCGAAAGACGATCTACGGATGGCGAGAATGTATTCGTTGGCCTTTATCGGGTTGCTTCTGAACCTAGCACCAAACTGAACAAATTTAGCGTAACGCTAAATTTGGGCATAGTATATAATATAAGAATAAACCCCGTACTAAAAATCAAAGTTAAAATCTTAAAAACACTTTCAGGGCCATTTATACAATTATAGAAACTTGGTCATAATTTGCAAATAAATCTTCGGGCCATAAATCCGAAATAAATCCAATAAAGGGCACAATAATTAAATCATAAAAGTTGGGACATAAACGGTAAATAATAAATTAGGCCAAAATCTGTAATAATATAAATCAGCAAGGCAAAAACGTAATAAACTATAAACAGAGGGGCTTGATCTGAAATACCCTAAAATGCCAACATATCCCCAATGGAGGTTTTGGTTGTGGAAGAAGAACCAAACGGCGGCAAGGGCAGAGGAGAGGCATCTCTGGTGGCAACTCCAAGCTCCGGCGCTAGGGAAGGGGAGGCAACATTGTGCCCAGTGGCAACGGTTGTGCTGGATGCAGTGGTGGTGGCGTCTCTCCTCCGGTAGCTGCATAAGAGTGGTAGTGAATGGCTAAACAAATGGACACCAAAGAAGATCGAGGCGGGGCTGTAGGGCGATTCTCCGGCAGAGGACCTCTACTGTTTTGACAAGGCGGCAGCAAGGCGGCGCCAAGGGGGCGATGGTGCTCTGACGAAGTTCAACAGAAAGGGAAGGAAAGAGGAGGCGGTTGCAGGCGATGCTTCGGTCCTTTGGTGGCTTGTAGGGTTCCTCTCGACGGTGGCAAGGTGAGAATGAGGCGGCAGGCTCACATTCTCCGGCGTAGGGAGGTAGATAGAGGAACAAAGAGGAGGGCTCACCTCCGGTGGCTCGAAGGGCGGTGTGCTGCTGTAAAGACACAAAAAGGAGAGGAAGAAAGTAGTAGAGCTGTTGGCTGCTCACTTGGAGAGAAGGGTAAGCAAAGGAGAGGAGAAATGCGTGAGAGAGAAGAGATAGTTGGGAAGGCGAGTGGTCTCCTAGGGAGGCGAGGGTGTCCGCTGGGAAGACGAGGGGTCGCCTGGGGAGGCGAGGGGTCGCCTGGGGAGGCGAGGAGTCGTACGGGGAGCTGCTCCCAGCTAGGAGAGAGATGGAAAAGGTAATGATAGAAAAGAAAAAGGAGAAAAAAACAAAACAAAATGGGAACGGGTTGAAATAAACTCGATCAAAATTAATCGGAATGGAACTTTCGGATCGGGAAACTTTCACTTTTCCGAAAAGTATAATACGGAAAATTGGTATGGGCCTAATAATAATTAAAATCGCAAAATATACTTTGCCATATAGAAACCATTCTTGTAAATTATTTAAGACATTAACATGAGTAATAAAATACATCGATGTATATATACAGATACTCGTAGAATTTAATTTACGACCTAAAAGTACTCATAAAATATATTTAAGCTATTAAAATATTGATAAAATCCATAAAAATAAAATTTGCAACGTGCCTAAAAATTGGGGCGTTACACAAATGAACACACAATGTTAATGTTAAATCGTAAAGATATCGAAAAACATTTGGAATGCCTGGTCAAAACACTAGAGGACTATAATATGAATCACATACTTCCATCTAAAGACACCCCAACTCCCACCAAAAGAGACATAATTATGCACTATCAATTCATGTTCCACTGCAATACATCAATGCTTATAAAAAGCTCAATCTTGAACATCATACAACGTACAAAATTACCATGCACCATATAAAAAAACAACAAACTAGGTGATTTCTTCATTGATAGCCCGGGTGTAACAGGTAAGGCTTTCTTATATTGTGCGTTATATGCAATGTTGCGTTCAGTTTAAAAAATTGTGATTCCCACAACCAAGTTTGGATTAGCACCTTTAAACTTACCAACTGGTAGGAGTGTTCATTCTAGGTTCAAGATACCAATTAACGAAGACAACTCACTAACATGAAATGTTCCTAATCCGCTTCAAAGCGGTGAGGAAGAGGGAGATCCAATCCGGCACGTTGTCACATGCCGGAGTGCAAGCGTACAACAAAGGAAGGTCCTTGAGGGCGACCTTGTTCTCCTCCTTGTGTCCATAGGAGACACACATGATGATCTTGGAAAGGAGCCTCAAGCAGGGGTGAGTGAGTTTGTTGTTGTACTCACCCCCGACATGAAACTCGGAGCCGGTAGCCGCTTGCCAAAACTACACCAAGTCCGGTTGTGGTGGGAATTCCCACCACTTGTCAGAAGGGTTAAGAGTAACCCAAAGGCCTCCTACAGCTGAGCGAAGTTCACCGTCTACTTCTTCTTGTTGTACTTGAATGTGAGGCCGATACACACATGATCCTCCTTTTCCATGTTGAAGGTAGCAATGCATTGTCTACTGAGCTCGGGTATGTCGGGGCGCTCTTCTGCAGGAAATCCCCAAGCCCAGCGTTACCCAACAAGGACTGCATGCTCTCCAACATGCCTAACGTCTCTAATGTCGGGACGTGCAAGAACCGAGTCGCATAGACCACCTGATCATGCAAAATCTCATAACGGGCCTTCTCTATCTCCGACATCTTGTATTTCCTTTGGGGTTCCATTCTTGCAACAATTTCAAGCAAAGAAATTAGAAATCACAAAACCAAGGAAATGAGACGAACCCTTTGTTGTGTTTTACGTAGGGGTGGCTGGGCGGTCCGTAGGGGCGGTCTGGCGCAGGGGAGGATGCTTGTAGACGCAGGGGCGGGCGAAGACTTGGGGGGCGATTTTTGACAGCTTCGTCTGTGGCGCTTTGCTAGCGTTGCTGGTGGGTGGTGGTGGCTTCTAGTGGTCAATGGAGGTGATAGAGAGTGGTTGGGGGTGGTTGAGTGTGGTGGTTGGTGGTTAGGGTTGAGAGTGTGTGAGAGAGGGGTTGAGGGATGATGTAGCAGGGTGACAGAGGGGGTGCCGCAGGGGCGTAGTAGTGGCGTGTGAGGGGCGTCGCAATGGTGGCGCAGGGGCGTGGGGTTAGCGGTGTAGGGGTGGCATGAGGGAGTGAGAGTTGGGAGCACAGGGGGCGATTTGGGGGTTAGGGCATACGAGTGTGAACGAGATTAAGAGAGAAAGTGTGGTAGGTGAGGAGGAGAGAGAGAGAGGTTGGTAGGGTAGGTGAAGGGTTTTTTCTGACTTCTATTTATTTCTTTTCTGGGTAAACCCGCAGGGGCAGGGGCTTATCACTAGGGAGACGGTGACAATGGGGGAGGAGACGCAGGCCCAACGCCGGGGGCGGCACTGGGGCGTTTGTCAGGGGAAAGAGCCGCAGGGGCGGGGGTCAGTCACCGCGGGGGCGGTGGCAGAGTTGAGCCAACGCTGGCCCAACGTCGGGGCGGGTTGGGAGTGTAGTGTCACCGCAGGGGCGGTGGCATAGGGCCGCAGGGGCGGTTTTCTTGACAGAGCCTCCTCTTCTTATTCCTACGGGTTGTCTCCCGAGCAGCACCCTTGTTTTACGTCATTGGCTTGAAATAAGGACCTCACTTCTCTTCTTGGGCCTCCTCCAAAACCATCTCGTCGATTGGATCATTCTTCACTCCCTCAAGGTATGGCTTGAGCCTCTGTCCATTGACTTTGAATATCTTGTGTGTTTGTGGATCGTAAAGATCCACAACACCATGTGAATGGACTTCGGCTATCACATACGGACCTTTCCACCTTGAGCGTAGTTTCCCTGCAAAAAGTTTCAAACGTGATTGAAAAAGAAGGACTTTGTTACATGCTTGGAAGTCCTTCCGGAGGATATTCCGGTCATGCCATGCTTTCGTCTTTTCCTTGTATGTTGTGGCATGGTCGTATGCATCGAGCCTTAACTTCTCCAGTTCTTGCAATTGAAGCTTCCGGAATTCTCCTGCTTCATCCACGTTCATGTTGCATTTCTTCACCGCCCACCATGCTTTGTGTTCTAGCTCCACCGGTAGGTGGCAATCCTTTCCGAACACAAGTCGGAATGGGGACATTCCGATGGGGGTCTTGTACACTGTGCGGTATGCCCACAACACATCATTGAGCCTCAAGCTCCAATCCTTTCTTCCGGGCTAACCGTCTTTTCAAGGATTGTCTTGATCTCCCGATTTGACACTTCAGCTTGTCCGTTTGTTTGTGGGTGGTAGGATGTTGACACACGTTGATGGACATGGTACTTCTTGAGGAGAGCGGTCATCGTCTTGTTGTAAAAGTGAGTTCCCCTATCACTTATCAAAGCCTTAGGGATGCCAAACCTTGCAAAGATATTGTCCTTAAGAAAAGCTGGCAAAACCTTAGAATCATCAGTTTTGGTGGTCTTTGCTTCCACCCACTTGGAAACATACTCCACCGCAAGTAATATATAGGTATTCCCAAAAGAGTTAGGAAAGGGGGCCCATGAAATCTATCCCCCAAACGTCAAAAATTTCACAAAATATAAGTGATGATTGAGGCATTTGGCTCTACTCGGGCTTGTCTATCGGAAGGAGGATGCATATTTTGTTGGAAGTTCTTCTCTTGTTGCCTTTGATTTCCTCCATTGTGGTGTAAGAACATGTGTCGCATGTCGGCTCTTATATATTCTATTTCTCTCAAGGTAGCTTCCTCAATTTTCGGCGGCATGTAAGAATAGAACATCCATTGTCGATTCGAATTTGAGAATGAAGACCATTAGAGTGTTGTCTACTGACAACGATTAAGAAGAAAACTAAGCGGTAGAGGTAGGGAACATAATTGATACCCATAATCTGAGCGGTGCTTTGATGAGAAGGAGTTAGGATAAATATGAAGACACGGAAGGCAAAGACGAGGTGGGAGGGGAAGCAACGAAAACAACAAGAAAACACGTTGGGAGAGAAAGAGGGGGGGGGGGGGGGGGG
>BSUD01000005.1:97196250-97231415 GCA_033239045.1 Fagopyrum esculentum
GCAAACTTTAGCAAGAGAGAAGTGGGGTTCTCACAAAGAATGAGAACACTTGTCAAAATATAGGGTTGCATGTAAAGGAACCAACAACCAAACTAATAAAGAAGCACGTACAAGAGAAAGGGAAATGACACAATTGCAATTAAAAAGAAAAAACATGGACAAAATCGGTTAATGCCAAAAAACAGTGGCAAATAAGGAAGTACATTGTTGCAACATAAACCTCCCACTTATAATGGATATAGGATATAGTTATATATAATATCCTATCATATATTTCTATTTAAATGTCTGGTAATTTGATATAAAGTCTACATCTAAAATAATCCTCTAGATATATATATATATATATATATATTTTAAAAATATTAAAATGATTAAAAATAGCATAAAATTATAAATTCTGCTGAATATAAGTAGTTATATTAAGCCCATGGAGCAGTGGATGACGGAGTCAGCTCCTTTCCAAAGAGGATTAGATGTTACTTTACGGGGCCTTTGTTGATAGCTGTCTAAATACTGTGCGAGGTTGAATTGGGTCGCATATTAAGCCCATGGAGCAGTAAGTAGGCCCATATTTTTAACAAAGCAAAACACAAACCCTCCACTTATCTCCGTATAAAATCCGATTCCTTGCCCTTTTGCCCTTCTCCCAAATTTCCTCTGCGCCGTCGTTTGGCTGAATTCTCTCGACTTCGCCAGTTAGACACGATCTTCCTGCAACAATGGTAAGTCCTCCGATCTTCTCTGTTTCAGTTACCTTGTTATGATTCCTCAATTTTACTCTCAAAGTGGTTCGGTTCTCGGATTTGAGTTTTTCCTGTTAAATATTTGTGAAATCAGGTGCTTCAAAACGATATTGATTTGTTGAACCCACCGGTCGAACTTGAGAAGAAGAAGCACAAGCTTAAGCGTCTTGTTCAGTCGCCAAACTCTTTTTTCATGGTTAACCTCTTCTCTTAATTACATACATTTCAGATCTGTATTTTTCGTCTTTTTATCTTCTCACGCTTCAAATATTCTGTTTGATTTGTAGGATGTCAAATGCCAAGGCTGCTTTAACATGTAAGTAGATTCGTCTTTGTTAAGTTGTCGTCTATTCAATTTCCGTGTTGTTAGATATCATTTACGTGCATTTTCAATAGGATTCGTCAATTAGTTTCCTTTGATTTCTATTGTTGAAAACATTGCAATCGAAATTTGAAAGCTTAGTGACATGTTGTTGTTGATGATGATGATATTGTTTCATAGCCAAATTTGATAACTGTGACCAATAAGATTATAGTTTGTTGATTGATGAATTGATATATAGAATTTATTTCACAGGCCATAGAAAACTGGTTGATACCAAATATATGAACTTAACGTTAAATATGGACGATACAAACTGAGTGTTTGTGTGCTCGGTATAATGATATATTAATGACCTTATCTGTTTATTTTGGATTGAGATTAGTCAGTTGAGAACTTTACCGGACGCACCTTCCTTTTCTCAGCTAATTTCATGCACTTGTGTCCATTCTTCATCTTAGAAATCATTAACACAAATTGAAGAATTTTGAATCGGAAACAACTTGAAATCTTTATAGATATCTAGAAACCGAGTTCAGTGGAGAACTGTGAGAGATATCTTTAAAGGAAGTAAGTAGTACACTCTGTTTCAGTCACTCCAATTGCACTAATAGGTATCTGTTTGGGGGAGCTTGAAGAACAAACATAATATGATGTATGAAGAAGATGAAGGAATAGAATGTTGTTGAAATCATAATCATGTCATAACCTTTGGTTGTTAAAGTAAGCCATCATGCGTTATATGGAGTCATGTGCTTATGAAATTGAGTTTGGAATGCAGAACAACTATTTTCAGCCATTCCCAAAGCGTGGTGGTGTGCGCTAACTGCCAGACGGTACTGTGCCAGCCAACCGGTGGTCGTGCAAGGCTTACCGAGGGATGTTCTTTCCGGAGAAAGGGTGATTAGATCCGATCCGTATTTTAGCTCTCTATGGCTATCTATTTATAATTTGAATGGAGCTGGAAAGATTTTGATGTAGTCAAGAAGCATGTTTTGAATCACTCATTTATGTTTACTGCAACTGTTATGTTATTATGTTTTTTTGATGGATGGAAACTTGAAACTAGTTTTGGTTACTTTGATGTTGAGTAATATGAATTATTTTGAAACTTATGCATTCGCAAAGATGATATTGGGCGAAAGATGACGTTGGGACGAGCCCAAATGTTATCTTAGTGGATCTAAGATTTCATCATTAAGGTTTTAGATCAAATTAAAAGCCCAGTCTTTACAATTTGTTGTTAAGTTTCTTTACAATGGGTTTAGGTTAGGATTTGGGCTTGGCATGTCAGCCGTTGGAGCATATGACCCCAAATAGAATGATTAATCTTTAGGACGTGCCTCTGAACAGTTATATTGACTAACTTTTAGACTTTAGAGCGTCTAATTATTTGGATGATTAGAGATAATAAGTTAAAGATTATCGCTTGACTAAGTTGGTCTCTGCCATTAATGAATGATGATGATGATGATGATGAAATGGCGTGAATGCTTAAAAAGATTTGACTTAAATCTTTGGAGTGTAATGTAATTATTGCTACTTACCCAAATCAGACCCGAATCCGAGTAGGTCCCTTAATCATCCAGACGAGATTTGCACCAAAAGAAATGAACTAGATTGGATTATTGCTGTTTTTTTCCTCTCAAAAATGAAGATTGGATTATTACAATTCAAGGTCAATCCGCATTATCACGGAAAAGTCCCATTTTATTTATTTTTTAACTCTAAAAAAGAAGGCAGACAATCTTATAATAATATTCTCCATGAGTACTTAAGTTGCTTCACTAATCCGAGATGGTACATTTTGCGTATACCCTACAACATATGAAATAGAAACAATGGGCATATGCATCATAAACAAGGATTTTCCCCCTAAATAATGATGGAATAAGAAAATAAAGAATGGATGAAAATTATTTACTAGAGTAGGAAGTTTTCAAGGTTCGGAATTTAAGACACATAAACCGTAGTTTTAAACAACGATTTATCTTTTGCAGATGAATACAAAAATATTTAATGAAAGTCGTAGTTTAAAACTACGATTTACATTTTGCGTCTAGTAACCGGCAATTTATTTTATTAATTTAATTTTTTAAACGAGTAACCTCATTTTGGAACTACAACTACTTTTTTGTCTCTTTAAATAATTAAGACTATTGTTTCCTTTCTTCTTCCTCCGCTTGCTAACTCGTGGTTTGATTTTGTTTCCTTAAGTAAAATTTGACTTCTTGATTACGTTTTTCATGAGGTGAATTGTTTATTTTGAAGCAAACATAAGTTGAAACCGAAAACCAAGAAACATGTAACTCAATTTCCTAATCACTTTTGATTGTTCATGCACTATTGAGATTTCAGTAATATAGAAACAAACCATTTAGGAAGGAGATGCAACGAATTGATCGAAGATGAGAGAGGATCATTTCATTAGCAACAAATTTAATTAAGAGTGATCTTGAAAACAACGTTTTGATTAGATAAAAGTGTAGAAACCAGCCTTAATTGGCTTGACTTTGCAACATAGCATTCCTAATTAACTCTAAAGGAAGTTGAATCAATGATGCCAACAAAGAAGCATGACAAGACATCTCCGAATGATGTACAGCTTTGCCCTTTGTTCTCTAAAGACTGATCTTTTCCCTTCAAATTTCCTCTTCGATCCGCCAAGGGTAGCCCTGCCTCCTCCCATCTTCATCTTCTCAATCCCTTGATGATCTCTTAATTTGTCTCAGAAGAAGAGTGTTGTAATTTCTTCAACTTCTTCAAATTTATAGTCATATGAGGAGCAAGCACCGTACAAAGGGTCCCGCTTTCCACCAAGTGGCCCCCATTTTAAAACATTATATTATTATTTATAATGTTTAATAATCTTTTTTTTTATAGCGTGCTATTTTCCAACGGCTGGATTGCATTTCCATCTCAAGGAATCATTAATACATCCATCTTAGGAGGGAAAATTAAGATTCACTTTTTCCAAGTATTCATAAAATCACGAGACAATTAGTACGTCATCTTTTGGGTTGATTAAACTTTAATACCCCGTCGTTTAAACTATCAGAACGGTACCTCAACTATTGAGTCCGACCAAAGATTAGTAACTATGTTATTGTTCATCCGTTAAATTCAAAGAACGACGCTAATTCTTAGGGGCAAAATTGTCCACTCTAATTTCTGTGTTTTTCAAATTTCTATGTTTTTCATTTGTGGTTTGCTTGCAATTACATCTCATTACTTGTGTAGGCACTCATCATGCAGTCTTGTTATGGGCAAGAATTGACAAGGAGGGTGAGGCTTTCTTTTGGTCAAATATGAAGGCTTTAATGGGCACATGATATGCATTAAAAGGAGAAGATAGCAAACACTATGATAGCTAAAATATTATTTTCCTATGTACCCAACTGGGGATAAGCAAGAAATTTGTATATAAAACCTGAAGCCTCTGAAATCTTACCTGCAGAGAAAATATGGCTTACTTGAGCTTTCTGCTGGGTATTTTGTTCTCATGGGCGTTGATTCACCATCTCCTCTTACTCAGCTCAAGATCAAGCAAAAAAAGGCTTTCTCCAGGTCCTACTCCTCTACCCATTGTAGGCAACCTCTTCAATCTTGGAGACAAGCCCCACGAGTCCTTAGCCGAGCTTGCCAAGACTCATGGACCTGTTATGTGTCTTCAGCTAGGCAGCCTAAGGACGATTGTCATCTCTTCAGCTTCCATGGCAAAACAAGTCCTTCAGAAAAATAACGCTTTGTTTTGTAATAGAATAGTACCTCATTCTTTAAATGCACTTCAACACCATGATTCCCAAATCGTGTTTTTGCCAGCCGCGGCACAATGGCGGATATTCCGCAAAGTTTGCAACCATCACGTCTTCACAAATGCGCGTTTGGATGGTAGACAACATCTCCGGAGAAAGAAGTTGGAAGATCTTCTCTCTTACATGAAGAGTTGCAGTCAAAATGGGGATGCAATTGATGTAGGCCAAGCTGCATTTACCACTACACTCAAACGAACCAACACAAACAATCAGGGGCCAATGATTCTTGATTTGTGCAGCAACTTGGCATTTCCATTGACTTTGCAACTTTTCCTCTAGAGGTTAATCTGGGGCCAATGATTCTTGATTTGTTCAGCAACTTGGCATTTCCATTGATTTTGCTTGGCGCACTTCTTTTCAGAGCCCTTGCTGCTCCTAATCTTCCATTTGGCCTTGGAAGGTAAGCTTCTACAGAAGATCACTTTCTTTTTAAAATACAGATTAACCCCAATTTGGTTGTAACTAAGCAGCAATCGACCACCTCTTTCAATCGAACAACCTTCATCACTCAAACGAACCAGCACAAACAATCAGGCACACTCTAATCCGTCAAACAATCAAAGATTTCGAGCTGAAAGAATGATAGAAATCAAAACGATGAGACTAATCCAAAGCTGAATTAGTCAAAAAGAATGAACTCCCCAAAAATATCGCACGAATTAGACAAGACAATAGAATGACAATCCCCAAAAATGCCGGTAAAGATCAAGCAAACAAGCAACCATAAACTGTAGCGATTAACAAAATCGATGAACAACATCAAATCCAAACAAACCACGAATGAATAACATAGAGATTTGAGAGAGAAAGGGGAGAAATGAGAAAGGAGAGAGAAATTAGGGTTTACTTTGGAGTGGACAATTTTTCCCCTGAGAATTAACGCCGTTCTTTGAATTTAACGGATTAACAGTAACCTATGTACCAATCTTTGGTCGGGCTCAATAGTTGAGGTACCGTTATGATAGTTTAAACTACGGGGTACATAAGTTTAGTCAGCCCAAAAGAGGGGGTACTTGAAGAACCGTTAGGTGAATAAAAAGGATAAAAGATACTCTAGAAGGGGGGTTTGAATAGAGTATGAGAACTTTTCGCGAAAACCAATCTCAAGGCTTTGAACCCAATTTCAAGGGAATTGATGTCGATCTGAGCTCTTTGTGACACACTTTGATTTCAACGGCTTTGAAACAACTTTCAAGGGCCTTGACTTTGTAAACCTGCAAAACAAAGTTAGTCACAATAAAGCAAGATAAAGTGCGGAATGTAGAAGATCAACACGAGGATATGTTTACGAAGTTCAGCTCACATAGCCTACTCTTTATCCCAGGGTATAGCCTTAGGATCTAACTATCTATTATCAGCTTCAAAGAGTCCTAGATACAAACTAGAAGAAATCCCCTTCTTCTCTCATTGTAGCCAACGCTACGATCTAGCTCCAACTCTTCACCTTGCTATAATAGCCTAGTTACTTCGTAGAGTAACACACACTCTAGTATAACACTTTTTTAGATACACCAATGAAGCTCTCGAGTTTTATCTCACTCTAGAGGATAACGCCTTTTGTGAAAGAGAGAAAGAAAAACTATTTGATCGAATGAAGATGTTTTGGATCGCTTGAAGACTTTTGATGTTTCCGTGTAAGCTTGTCTATTTGTTCTTCAATCGCCATCTTCATTAATAGCCTTTTATAGAGAGGTCTTCTAGCCGTTGGAAAGATGACCTTTTGAAGATGATTCTTCTTCTCCATGAAGATCGCTTCTTTGTTGAGATGAGGTAGACGTTGTGGATCTTCATCTCCTTGAAACACATTGATCTCTCTGGCCCATAAGCTTCTCATATTTGTTGTGACGATATCAAATTCTTTGAGAGAGAATATTCATGCTTTCGGTTGAGGATCGTTGCAAGATCCTCTTAAGAGTCAAATCTTTATTGGTCGGTTGAGATCTTCTTTCACTCATATCTTCTTGTTGAGCATATCATTCCTAGAAGATCTTCTTTAGCGTTTTAGATAAGTGATTTGAATTCCTTTAGCGTGCAGTCTTGACGTCTTGACTCTTGTTCCCTTGAAATGACTTTCAAGGCCTCCATCTTTTAATCACTCTAAACTCCTTGTCATTCCTTGCATCCGATTTCAAGGTCTTCCAAGGTCCTTTGAAGTGTCTTTCAAAACCTACACTCATTCAATACAAACCACCAAACCAAACCAAACAACTCGATATTTAATCAATAAATTGTTAGTGTATAAAACCACTCCATTTGTGTTTAAGTCTTCCATCATCATCACCTATACAAATATATAATCAAGGTGGAGTTTCAATTTCTCCCTTGATGGAAGACAACACAAATGTTTCGTACCTGCATTGTAAAGTTAGAGATGCATATATGAATATTAAACTAACTTAAAATGCAGAATGCAGAAAATATCGAAAATGTCGGATCATTTTATCCCCCCCCCCCTTTGTCTTTCAACAAGGGAGAAAAATAGTTAAAGCAAGGAAGTTTAAAGGTTTACAACCCAGAAAAATATTTCATAAAAACCACAAAGACAAGTCAAATTCCCTCAACTCAACCTGAATCTTCCTCATAAAACCTCCTTTTTCCCTTAGATGAAGACTTTTTGTGGCTCCAATCATCCATTTCAGCTGCTAAGCATCGTCTCTTTTCTTTAGCTCTTCGTTTCTTAACCACCTCATATTCGATCACTGGTAGGATAGTTGGCTCAACATGAGTTGGATACAAAATAAAATTATTCTGTACACGACGTTTGCAATTCATCAACACATTTTCAACTTTCTCTTGAGTATGTTGAGCTACATCTTCAGTCATGGGTAGGATTCTTCCCATAATGGTCAGAGTAAGAGAATTTATCAAATACATTTCATTGACCTTAACATTAATGGTAGATAATATTTTATGATTGGCCTCCAGTCTTCTCTTAGTGTCAAACTGGAAATCAGACAGTTCACGATTCAGACAAACCAGTTCTTTTTCACATCCTTCTAACCTAATTTCGGGAGTAGGAGTAGAAGATGTTGGAGCTTCTTGAGTTGGAATTGGAATAGCTCCTTTCCCTTTTAAAGTCCATGTGCCTGTAAGAGTCCTCTCAATTCCTAGTCGTTCTAAGCAGGTCTCATCAATCTTGCCAGGAACTGACTGTCGATCTTCAGAGGATGTATCAATTGTGAAATAGTCAAAGATCTTAGGCAACAGATTTCCATAAGGCAAAGGGATGACTCCCTTATAGTTAACAGAGTGTATCATATGGTTGAGGATGATATTAGGTACATCAATGTCTAATCCAGACATAATCAGATGAATTAGCTCCAGAGATTGATCAGTAAGAAGTTCTCTTGAGTTTGCACAAGGAACAACACATCGAACTAGAATGGTAAAAACAATTTTAGCATCTAGGGTTAGGGAAGTATGAGTAAGCTGGCGTGAGGTTGAATTGGGAACTAGAAACTTCTCCTTAGCAAGACGAACACTCTTTGATCGTGAGGGATGATTAAAAGCAATATTTGTAGTAATTCCAAATATCTCACTTAAAACAGAAGAAGTGAGCGAAATTGGGGTACCTTTTACAGAAGATTCAAGAGTGATAACTCCTTTGTCCCGTTTTGTGACCAGATTGACATAGAACATCCTTGTGAGCCTTGGAAAAGCGAAATCTCCAGGGTTTAAGATTTTCCATACTATCAAACTCTTGAGCTTGTCTATGCAAGGGATCTGAAGAGTTTCGAGAAATGGAGTATCCACCAGATCACACATACAAAGAGGTCTATTGTGAAAACCATAAAGCTGATATCCCGAGGCTTGAAAATTGATGAACCAAGATGTGGGAAGACCGGTCGTTTGAGAGATGTCCAAATCCTCATAAGGTATTTCTTCTTTTGCAATAGAGGAGATCTGAACATATTTTTTTGGGGGCCTGAGGAGCAGATTTCTTACTTCTGGGAGCCATAGATGATGTTGAGAGGGAAAACAAGAGTTTTTGAAAAAGGGTTTCTGTAAAGGAGGAAAATGAAAAAGATAGGAGATTTTGGTCTTTTAAAAGAATGCAAATAATAACAAGATTTTGAGAAGATCAAGCTCTTTAAAGACCAAAAAAATTTCCAATAAAAACTCAACAAATCTTTTTCAATCCTTTGAAAAGATTTTTTGAAACCATAAAAACAATTTAAGAATTTAGAATATCTAAAAGATATTAATTCTTAAATAGATCCGAATTTCTTAATTTACCCTTGAATCTCGTTTCAAGGCCCTTGAAAAAGATAATTGGGCTGCATACGAAGGAGAAAATAAAATAATTTACTCCCCCTACGTTAATGCTTCCTTGTTCAACATATCAAACTTCAATATAATAAAATTAAATTGATCTTCAGGTAGGGGCTTGGTAAAGATATCTGCAAGTTGCAGGTTAGTTGATATAAAAGAGATCAAAACATCACCTTTCTCAACATGTTCACGTATGAAGTGATGCCTTACATCGATATGCTTAGTCCTTGAATGTTGCATAGGATTTTTAGTTATAGAAATAGCACTAGTATTATCACATTTTGTAGGAATACCTTTCAAATCAAAGCCAAGATCACGAAGTTGTTGAGCAATCCATAGAATTTGTGCACAACAGGCTCCCACAGCTATATATTCAGCTTCGGCTGTGGATAAGGCGACAAAATTTTGCTTCTTGGAGTGCCAACTAATTAGGGATGACCCTAAGAATTGGCAACATCCAGAAGTCCTTTTCCTATCGACCTTATAACCTACAAAGTCTGCATCTGAATAGCCAACAAGGTGAAACGAGCTTTGACGTGAGTACCATAACCCTAGATCCTTAGTGCCATTGAGATACCGAAATATTCTTTTCACAGCTATCAAATGTGACTCTTTAGGATCAACTTGAAATCTTGCACACATGCACACGCTAAGCATAATGTCAGGTCGACTAGCAGTTAAATACAACAATGAACCGATCATACCTCGATACTCCTTTTGTACTACACTTTTTCCATCTTTGTCATGATCAAGCGAAAGTGTTGAACACATAGGAGTCTTTACGACCTTAGATTGATCCATCTTATACTTCTTAAGCGAGTCCTTAGTATACTTGCTTTGATTGAGAAAAATTCCTTTCTTTTCTTGTGTAACTTGAAGTCCTAGAAAGAAATTTAGCTCACCCATTAAGCTCATTTCAAATTCCCTGCACATGATATCTGAAAATTCCTTGCAAAGGGAATCATATTAGTAGCACCGAATAATATATCATCAACATAGATTTGTACTACTAATATATCGTTGCCTCTGATTTGATAAATAAAGTTTTATCAATCAAACCTCTTTTGAATTTGTTTTCAAGAAGATACTTGGACAATCTTTCATACAAGCTCGATAAGCTTGCTTAAGACCATAAAGAGCTTTTTCCAGTTTAAAAACATGATCAGGAAATTCATCATTTTCAAAACCACGGGGTTGGACAACGTAGACTTCTTCTTCTAAGAAGCCGTTTAAGAAACCACATTTTACATCCATTTAAATTAATTTTATACTCGTGAAAGATGCAAATGCGAGTAGCATACGTATGAATTCTAACCTGGCAACCGGCGAAAAAGTCTCCTCATAATCAATACCTTTTTCTTGGTTATAGCCTTGTCCTACGAGTCGTGCTTTATTTCGTATGACTTTGCCACTTTCATCCAACTTATTTAAAAAAACCCATTTTGTGCCAATGACGGATTGATGTTTTGGTCTTGTAGTTAGAGTCCAAACCTTGTTTCTCTCAAACTCATTTAGTTCGTTTTGCATGGAAATGATCTAGTCGGGTTCTTGAAGAGCTTGAACATAATTCTTTGGCTCAATAAGGGACACGAACGCAGAGAATGTACATAGATTGTTTACTTTAGATCGAGTTTAAACTCCTGCGCTTGGATCTGAGATCACATTCTCTTGTGGATGGTATGAAGAGTGTTGAAGTTTTCTTCGTTTGTAAGATGGAGCAGATCCTGAAGGTTGAGCCTCATATGCTTGACTAGATTCAGGTACCGTTGATGTCTTGCCCTTGGATCCTATCTCAAGGCCTTGAAGTTGGGTTTCAAGCCCTTGAAACGGAGTTCTGACATCGCAGTTTTCTGTTTCAAGGTCTTGAAGATGTGTTTCAAGGTCTTGAGGGTTTTCTTCGGTATCTTGAATCTTTTGTTGCATATTCTTTTCTTGATCTTTAGGATCTTCATTATCATCCAAATTGTGATCTTTTCGTTGATTCAGATTAAAATCTGCAAAACTTTCACTCAAAGTACCATCATTGATTTCATAAAAAATGACATTAATACTTTCCTTAACAATTTTGGTATGTTTGTTATAAACACGATAAGCTTTGCTATTTGAAGCATATCCAATGATTATAGTTTCATCACTACGTTCATCAAATTTCCCAAGATTATCTTTTCCATTGTTATGAACAAAACAAGTACATCCAAAAGGTTTGAAATATGAAATATTAGGTTTTCTTCCTTTAAATAGTTCATAAGGAGTCTTTTTCAAGATATGGCGAATTAAACATCTATTTAGAATGCAATTAGCAGTGTTTACTGCTTCAGCCCAAAAAACGTTTTGCCAAACTATTTTCTAAAAGCATTGTCCTAGACATATCCTCAAGAGTGCGGTTCTTACGTTCCACAACTCCATTCTGTTGAGGAGTTATAGGAGCTGAAAAGTTACGTGAAATACCGTATTTTGCACAAAACAAATTAAATTTTAGTTAATCAAATTCTCTACCATGATCACTTCTTATAGAAACGATTGGTAGGTTTTTCAAAGTTTGCAACTCCTTACACAATTTTGAAAACTCAAATAATGCTTCAGATTTTTCTCATAAGAAAGAAATCCATGTGAAACGAGAGAAATCATCCACAATAACAAGGATGTACTGCTTGCCTTTGGGAGATTTGACACGCATAGGTCAATAAAGATCCATATGTAAGAGTTCAATGGGTCGAGAAGAACTTATAACTTTCTTAGGTTTGAATGAACCTCTTGTTTGTTTACCTTGTGTACAAGCTTTACATAGTTCATCTACCTTGAAATTTAGGTTTGGCAAGCCACATACCAAATCTTTTGAAAGTAGCTTCTACATTGTGTGCATACTTACGTGACC
Organism: Fagopyrum esculentum; assembly: GCA_033239045.1. Classification (NCBI taxonomy): domain Eukaryota; kingdom Viridiplantae; phylum Streptophyta; class Magnoliopsida; order Caryophyllales; family Polygonaceae; genus Fagopyrum; species Fagopyrum esculentum. Next base: position 97,208,281 of record BSUD01000005.1, read on the forward strand.
AAGTCTTCTATGCCAAAGTCTTGGATCATCAGTCAAGGCCTTGAGACATTATAGCTTAGTTCCTGAAACTTGGTTAATACTCATAGAATAAACATTGTTACATCAAGGAGCAATATGCACAATGTCACCCGTCGTTTTGTCTTGAACTTCACATTTTACTGAATCAAACAATACTTTGTTGTCTTTATCACATATTTGAGAGATGCTAAGCAGATTATACATTAAACCGTCAACCAGATATACATCATCAATGAAGTTAGATGAAGTATAACATATTTTACCAATGCCAATAATGTCACACTTTCCTTTATCACCAAGCGTAATGGTTCTAGATGATTGCTTCTTTAAATATGAGAATAGTGAGCTTTTTCCACTCATGTGTCTTGAGCAACCACTATCTAATATCCATTTATGCTCCTTTACCTTGGTGATATCCTGCAAAACAACAAACATCAACCTTTCCGGGTCGACCAAATGACATATTTTGGTCCATATTCAGGTTCGATCATGTTTGGTGGTCTAGTTCCTTTAGGAACCCAGATTTGTTTGACCTGCTTCCTTAAACATAGAGGATAGGTGTTTCTAACAATATAAGGGTCATTTCTTCTATATGGACATGTAGATTTAACATGACCTGTTTTACAACAGTAGAAGCAAGTAGGCATATGAATACTTCCTTTGGCTTTGACAAAAGTGGTAGTTGGTTTTCTAGGAAAGCTCCTATGAATTTTTGTTAAGTGAAGACTGTTGTTCACCCATCATTCTTTCAAGATTAGCTTTTGAACGAGTAAATTTAACAAGTGCAGCCTTCTAGTCTTGACACGTCAAGGTTAGGTCAACTTTCTCTTTCTCTAGATCGATATAGTTTTGATGAAGATAGGAGAGGTTGTCCTTGAGAATCGCATTTTCTGATTCCAAGGCCTTGATATTGTCATCAAGGTCTACCTTTTCCGTGTTAAGATTTTCAATTTATAGAGACATCTCACTTAGTTGATCTTTCTTTTTCAAGAAGCTTTTCTTTTAGAGAATTTATCCTTATTCTATGTTCCTTGTCCCATATAATTATGTCTTTAAGGAATTGTTTTAGGTCAGATTCAGGTTGAGACATAATAGTACTTACCACATTGTCAACATATAGATTTGAATCTTCTTCATGATCGGCCATGAGACATAGGTTTGCTTGTTCATTTTCGTCTTCTGATTCATTTGATGATTCTGAATCACTCTATGAAGCTACCATAACTTTCTTCTTTCGATCATTTTTCTTGAAGTTGGTCCTCTTCTTTTATGGACAGCCCTTGACAAGATGATCTGTTTCACCACAATCAAAACAAGTCAACACTCTAGTTTTCTTGTTAAAGTTTGAAAACTTACCTCGGGTTTTTTATGTTCGTGGATATTCTCTATTGTTTGCAGATTATTTCTTTATCTTGAGAATTCTCGCTAGACCCTTAGAGATCATGGCTATTGCATCTTCTTCTTCATCATCATCATCATCATCATCATCATCATCATCACTATCTTCCTCTTTTGATGGTAATTCATCTTTTCTTGATTTTAATGCCAAATTCTTAGTGTTGGATGGGAGCTCTCCGTCTTCTTCACCAAGAACCATTTCATGTGTGATGAGTTTTCCAAGGAGGTCATCAAGAGGAAGAGTTGAGAGATTCTGAGCTTCTTCGATGGCAGTCATCTTTGGTCCCCACTTGGATTTAGGTAAGCTCCTTAGAACCTTCCTAACTTTTTCTTCATTTGTGAAGACCTTTCCTAGTGAGTCCAAGTTGTTCACGATCTCAGTGAATCTTATGAACATTTTTTTGACTTGTTCATTTGGATTCATCTTGAAGAGCTCATATTGTCTGAGAAAGATGCTAATCTTTGTTTCCTTGACTTGACTTGTTCCTTCGTATGTGACAACAAGTTTGTCCCATATTTCCTTTGCACTCTTGCATGATGAGATGCGGTTGAATTCGTTGGCATCTAATCCACAATAGAGTAAGTTCATAGCTTTGTAGTTCTTTGACACACTGTCCAAGTCAGGTTGTGTGAAGTTAGCTTCCAGCTTTGGGACTTGGACACCTTCAACTATCGTAGTTGGGACTTTGGGGCTATTCTGAATGATGCTCCATAATTTCATGTCCTGATCAATAATGAACATACGCATGAGTGCTCTCCAATGGGCAAAGTTGCTTCCGCAGAAGAGTGGTGGTCGAGATGAGGATCTTCCTTGAGAAAATCCTCCATCACCTAAAGGATTCATGATTAGTCTCACTGATGGTTAAATAAATATACATGAGTCTAGCTCTGATACCAATTGAAGAACCGTTAGATGAATATTTGTGACACACTTTGATTTCAAGGGATTTGAAACAACTTTCAAGGGCCTTGACTTTGTAAACATGCAAAACAAAGTTAGTCACAATAAAGCAAGATAAAGTGCGGAATGTAGAAGATTGACACGAGGATATGTTTACGAAGTTCGGCTCAAATAGCCTACTCTCCGTCCCAGGGTATAGCCTTAGGATCTAACTATCTATTATCACCTTCAAAGAGTCCTAGATACAAACTAGAAGAAATGATGCGCTCTTCGTCAGTTGAACGCAAGGATCCGCCGGTGTTGTTCCTCCGTCGGCTTCTTTTGTGTATTTTCGATTTATATGGATATGCCAAGTAAGGAATCGTCCAGCCTCGCACCTTGGATCTCCGTGACTCGAGATCTTCCTTCCTCAGAATCTCACTTCGAAAATTGGATCTCCTTTGTCCTCCTAGCCTCGCACCGTAAGGACACCACTCGGCCTCTCACCTTATGGGTTTCGAAACTTTGGCCTCTCACCTTAGTCTCTAGGTTTTTTTTTCTCAAAGTGAAAACACAACTTTTCATTGACTCAACTTCATAATATGATTAAAACGTGTGTAGGAGAAGGCCTTATATAGGCTGAAAATTCAGCACTAACTCCCCACAATAATAACTTACAAGTAGTTCAAGAGTTGTGCATTAAATGAAGGCAAACCAATGGTCTTTCAACAAACAACTTCAAGCAAATAAATGGCCTAAAAACCATAAATATGGCCGGCCAATTAAAGCTTCAAGGATAAAAAAACGTGGCTGAAAATAATCTTGTTTGGACGTGCATTTCTTGTGCATATTCCTTTGCATAACTCCATGCATGATCTTGGTCAAAAACCCACTCAAGTATAAACGCTGCTTCACTATCGGGTCATTTTCACCCTCTTTCTCTTGGATTCTCGACTTCTCATAAATTACAAAGTTGTAGATCTTGAAAATACCTTTGAAATTAGTACTTGTGGATCTTCTAACTCCAAACGAAGCTCCAGATATAGGCATTTTGCAGAGAGTGCGTAAATTTGACAGCTTAGCCGGATCGAGCGGAATATAATTTAACTTGACAACGCTTTGAGTGAGAATTTTCGGCTTCATGTTGGGGCTCTCGGGGATCACATCATCCCCTTTCCCTTGAAAAGGATTCGTCCTCGAATCCGAATCATCTACCTTGGGAAAGTGATTGTTTGATTTATTATCATGGTAACTACTTCTCTCGACTTCGCCACCATCATGTCGAGATGCTTGACTACGATCCGGGTTCAATAGAAGGGGAGGAAACCTTCTCCTTATCTCAACTAGTTGAGCTTCAATCCTGTCCAAATGTTGGTCGATTCGATTACCACCACTTCCATTGTTGTTGATGTTCGGTGGTGATGGAGGCACAGGATCCGGTAGACGAGGACGATGGGATAGTGGAGCAATCTTCATTGATGGTATAGGCGGTGATATGTACTTTTTTTTGCCCGTTTCATTCTTAACTCGGCTCGTTGGAAAATAAGCCGCCTCTTTCATCCATTTTTCGACCACTCTACGGCGCCGATCTTCCTCTTCTTTTTTCGAGCCTCCTTTTCTTGACGACGATGTCGGTCTTCTTCCTCTTGTTTACGAGCTTCTTCTTCATGGCGACGGACTTCTTTTCTCTTTCTTTGTCTTCGTAGTTCTTCATAGACGGCCTCGTAAAGATCGTCTTCCATTTCACTCAAACGAAGATAACCATCGTCATACTCTCGAATAGCCCATCGAACGTATTCTTCATTTATTGTTCTTTTTCTATCGCGTTTTGACATTCTCGAACAGTTCACAACCCGAAAGCTTGAGGAACTCGCACCGTTGGGCTCTGATACCACTTGATGCGCTCTTCGTCAGTTGAACGCAAGGATCCGCCTGTGTTGTTCCTCCGTCGGCTTCTTTTGTGTATTTTCGATTTATATGGATGTACAAAGCAAGGAATCGTCCAGCCTTGCACCTTGGATCTCCTTGGCTCGAGATCTTCCTTCCTCAGAATCTCACTTCGGAAATTGGATCTCTTTTGTCCTCCTAGCCTCGCACCGTAAGGACACCACTCGGCCTCTCACCTTATGGGTTTCGAAACTTTGGCCTCTCACCTTAGTCTCTAGGTTTGTTTTTCTCAAAGTGAAAACACAACTTTTCATGGACTCAACTTCATAATCTGATTAAAACGTGTGTAGGAGAAGGCCTTATATGAGCTGAAAATTCAGCACCAACTCCCCACAATAATAACAAATAGTTCAAGAGTTGTGCATTAAATGAAGGCAAACCAAGGGTCTTTCATCCAACAACTTCAAGCAAATAAATGGCCTAAAAACCATAAATATGGCTGGCCAATTAAAGCTTCAAGGATAAAAAACGTGGCTGAAAATAATCTTGTTTGGACGTGCATTTCTTGTGCATATTCCTTTGCATAACTCCATGCATTATCTTGGTCAAAAACCCACTCAAGTATAAACGCTGCTTCACTGTCGGGTCATTTTCACCCTCTTCTTCTTGGAGTCTCGACTTCTCATAAACTACAAAGTTGTAGATCTTGAAAATACCTTTGAAAGTAGTACTTGTGGGTCTTCTAACTCCAAACGAAGCTCCAGATATAGGCATTTTACAAAGAGTGCGTAAATTTGACAGCTTAGCCGGATCGAGCGGAATATAATTTAACTTGACAACGCTTTGAGTGAGCATTTTCGGCTTCATGTTGGGGCTCTCGGGGATCACATCAAGAAATCCCCTTCTTCTCTCATTGTAGCCAACACTACAATATAGCTCCAATTCTTCACCTTGCTATAATAGCCTAGTTACTTCATAGAGTAACGCACACTCTAGTATAACACTTTTTAGATATACCAATGGAGCTCTCGAGTTTTATCTCTCTCTAGGGGATAAAGCTTTTTGTGAAAGAGAGAAAGAAATATTATTTGATCGAATGAAGATGTTTTGGATCGCTTGAAGACTTTTGATGTTTCCGTTTAAGCTTGTCTATTTGTTCTTCAATCGCCATCTTCATTTATAGCCTTCTATGGAGAGGTCTTCTAGCCGTTGGAAAGATGACCGTTTGAAGATAATTCTTCTTCTCCATGAAGATCGCTTCTTTAGATGAGGTAGACGTTGTGGATATTCATCTCCTTGAAACACGTTGATCTCTCTGGCCCATAAGCTTCTCGTATTTGTTGTGACGATATCAAATTCTTTGAGAGAGAATCTTCATGCTTTTGGTTGAGGATCGTTGCAAGAACCTTTTAAGAATCAAATCTTTATTGGTCGGTTGAGATCTTCTTTCACTCATATCTTCTTGTTGAGCATATCTTTCCTGGAAGATCTTCTTTGGCGTTTAGATAAGTGATTTGAATTCCTTTAGCGTGCAGCCTTGACGTCTTGACTTTTGTTCCCTTGAAATGACTTTGAAGGCCTCCGTCTTTTAATCACTCTAAACTCCTTGTCTTTCCTTGCATCCGATTTCAAGGTCTTCCAAGGTCCTTTGAACTGTCTTTCAAAACCTGCACTTATTCAATACAAACCACCAAACCAAACCAAGCAAATCGATATTTAATCAATAAATTGTTAGTGTATAAAACCACTCCATTTGTGTTTAAGTCTTCCATCATCATCACCTATACAAATATATAATCATGGTGGAGTTTCAGTACTGTTTAGACAATTTTCTCTAAAATCACAAGCAAGGTTTTTGATGTAACAATAAAATTAGCTAATGTCAAACACAGTCCTTAGTTTTGTTCAAAATCAAGTTATTTTGAACTTGGACTTCAATAAACAAACAATCAATTTGATTATTAAATGTGGCAAACATGAGATGTAGGAGAAGACGACCTTCACATTTCTAGTGAGATGTTACTTACCGGAGTGATGCAGGACCATTTCCAGGACCAAGACCAACACCTCTCTCTAACAAGGAGAATAAGTCAAAGGCAAAGAGAGAAGACATGATCACACGGAATACAATGTAATCAAGACGAATGGGAATATGACACATTATAGAGCACAATGAACTAGAAAGTCCCGCATGCATCAATACATACATACACATACACATACATTTAGGAGAAGAAGAGTACAAAAGAAGGAGCTACACCATGCACATTCCTCGATTTGCACGTGCATAAACCCAGGCCCATACTCTCCTCTCCGGGTTATCCATGCAAGCACATGAAGATGCCCGATTCTACATCTTTCTTGGAGCGGACCAGCCATGCATCATCACCAATTCGGGCTAGCCATGCAAATACTTTGGATCGAACATGCACACGTGAAGGGTTGGATATTCATGCAACTTCGGGTCAACAATGCATGGACGTCAACAAGGGCCATTTAAGTGGCTAATTTTCAGACCTATGCTTATATTTCCAGCCCATAAAAACTATTGTATTAGAATTATGAGAAAAAATAGAATTCAACAAAAAAGAAAGACAATACACTAATTTATAGTGATTCACCCGATAATTTCTACATTCACTTTCAGAGAGATTTTTTGAGGAATTTTAGATTATAGATAAATAGATGATCAACAAATTACTTGGAGGTAGAGGGAACACTACAATATATAGAGTAACGAAACCCTAGGTTATAATTGGTCGTCAAGTATAAGACTGAGCCAAACAGTAAAGGTCTAAACAAGTGACAAGCCTAATTCAAGGCATATAAACATATCTCCACCTTGACTTGCATCCTCACAAATGTACCAAATGCATTAGTCAATGCACAAATTAGATCCTCTCTCTATCCAGAGGTGTCCCTTGGGTACTCAACAACTTTTGATATTTAGCAAGTCCAAACAATGTTAGAACTTGTTGTGAGGTACCGACTTGGAAAACATATCAACAAGATTATCAGTAGTACCTACTTTCTCACATTGTTCCTCTTCTCACTTCTCAAGGAATGGTATATGACGTTAATATGCTTAGTCCTCTCATAATGAACCTAATCCTTGGCCAAACAAATTGATGCGGGGTGAAAGCCACAGTTTCCCGATCTATATTGAAAGTCCTCAAATCGAACAATAGAAAGAAATCTCGGATGAACAAAAAGAAATCTCAAAATGAATCAATGGAAATCTCGGCCGAGATTTACTCAAGAACAACCCGAGATTTGTTAGAACTCAGAATGCGGAATGATGAATGATATGGAAAGACAAGAAGATGATCATATGGAATGATAAATGATAGATATAGGAAGATATGACTATGTTAAGACTTGCAAAGAACCTTGACCTAATTTAGATCAAAACCCTTAACAAAAAATTACTTTTCACTCTTCCTTCTTTAACATTACATAAGCCTTCTAGATAAGACAAACACAAGAAGGGGCCATTTTAACTTGTAGCACCAACCTTCAAAAAGATTAACACACACACGAACAACCTAGCAAAGACTCACAACTTTTCAATGAAAACTCTCCTTTTGATTGAATATAAATGATAAAATGCAAACCCCGTGAGCAAAGTCACAAGTATCTCACAATAATGTGGATTTAATAATCACAACTAAGCTACCTAACAATCTCCCCCTCTAAGGCTATTTATAACTGAGATCTCATGTGTACACTAGGAAAGTTATCTTTCAAAGATAATCTAGGAAAGATATCTCTTCAAGATAATAATCTAAAAATAATCCTAAAAGATAGTATCCAAAAACTAACAATTTTCTTAATATAGTTTGAGAGCTTTAAGAAAATAAAATATAAAAGATAGTTGACAAAATTAAAAAAGATCTTTGGCCGGATCTTCTAGCTTGCGTTAGAGGCAAAATATCGGATGAAATCTCAGCTGATATTCTTGAGTGTTGGCCGAGATTTTGCATCTTCCATGCAATCCTTCATTCTCTCGATTCCTCCCATGTTTGCAGCTTGTAAGCGACTTTTCCTTGAGTTTCTCTTGCTCCTGGATTAGTGAATACTCCATGTAGTGTAGGTGTAGATGTTATCGACGCTATCAAGAATGGTCCCACATCATACTCCCCTTCTTGAAAATGATCCGACCTTGAATCATAGTCTTGCTCATCACTAATCACACAATGACTCAAGTATGGTAGCTTCTGGATTGGATTAACTTCATGGGATGAATTCATCAACTTCTTCCTCATCCGTTCCACCTCGATATGTACAATAACTCATACATTTCTGGATACGGACGGATTCAGATTGTCGAACGATCCATACTCCACGTTCCTTGGCTCCCCTAGAAGGTCTCTAGAACTTTGAAGCAATTGGGGCTTGGAAATTTTCATCATATTGTACAACATTGGTAAATCTCGGGCTTCATCCTCAAATCTCGGTCGATATTTCTGGGTTGGGGCCGAGATTTCTACTGTGACTCCCCAATTCGCCTCGGATGATGAAAATTGGAGGGTTTCTTAGAGCTTCCCTTCTCCTAGCTCCTTGCATGATTCCTCATGTATTGCTTTGACAATGTCCTCCTTCTTGACACTCTCATCTTGCAATCCTACAATAAAACTCACTCGCTTCCTCTTGGATAACGGTGCAAGATTAAGGTTTGAAAGAAGTAATACATTAACATAGTCATGGAAATGCAAAGTATACAACACTCCATGCCATCTTAAATTTTCATTAAAAGTCCGATGCATCACATACTTCCTATGGTAATCTAACAATGCCACAACTTAAGGGTGCACTACATAAATAATTCATCATTAATCCTTCCGCTACGGAATGCATCAATAGGTTGTAGCAATATTTGACTATTTTGATCAACCTTTGCATGCGGTTCCTGATTTTCTTTTTCCATGCTTGACATCTTCACTTCCATGCTTTGCAATTCAATAGACTTATTTGTTGTAGCACCGGTACTTGAGATACGGGACATAAGGTTATGACATGATATAACTGGTGGCGGTAATGCAGTAGGTTGTGTTACCATATTTGTCTCTACATTGGTTGAAACACGAGTCCTAAGCCTATGTGGTGATGCAACTAGTGGTATTGCAGAAGGTTGCGTTACCACCTTTGTCTTTACATTGGCCGAAGCATGTGTCCTAAGCCTATGAGGTGATGCAACTGGTGGTACTGCAAAAGGCAGCGTTCTCTTGACATTCTCTATAATGGCTTGAACACGAGACCTAAGGTTATGAGGTTATCTAACCAGTGGTAATACAACAGGTTGCTCTTTTTCCACAAGATCTACATTGCATGAAGTAGGGGCCTCTAGTTCTTAGGTGAAGATGGTAATGAAGTTGGTTGAGCTCTCACCTCCGGCTCTACATTGGCTGAAACACGGGACTTAAGGTTGTGAACTAATCTAACTGGTGGTAACACGGCAGACTGCTCTTTGTCCACCGTATCTGTATTTTGTGGGGTTGGGGGCCTTTGGTTCCCAAGGTGGTTTAATTTCCGGGGATACGGTTCTTGGTTTTCTTGGAATGGGCATGGTAATATTGTAAGCCCTTTTCTTGGGAGGTTGTCTTTCTGGTTGTAGAGAAGATGTAGGACAAAGGGGTCTTGGTTGAGATTCTGAACTGGGTGAATTTGTGTAGGACTAGAGAAGTTGGACAGCAATTCTACTCCTTTTACTTTTATAACTCATTTCTTAGAAATGGTGTAATAATAACAAGCAATAAAATTCAGCTGAATGTTATCCATATTATTAAAAAAAGAAAGTAAAAAAAGAAACTACAATGTATATGTAAAAACAGAAACTACAAAATATATGTAAAAATAGAACCTAAGACTAAAATGCACAATCGAAACTATAACATATATTAAAAAATGGAAACTAAGACTAAAATGCACAATGAAAACTGCATCATATATGAAAACACTGTGCAGTTCAACATATATGTAAAAAAACTACAACATATGTAAATACAAAAAATAATTCTAAAATACACAACAGAAATGAGCTAAACATAATTTTTAAAACAAAAATGTATGAATATTCAAAAGGTACAAATTGTAAAAACATATACTAAAAAATATAACATCATTGTATATCCCCTAAATCAAACAAATCTATAGGTTGTGTTCGTATAACACGAAACCATCTCTTTTGTAACTCATCTTCGACAAATAATTACTTTCTTGCCTTGAGATGATAATATGAATGGGTCATCTTGCAATAATCTTCCGGTGTGCATCAATTTAGAGAAGTTCACAGAAGCTCCTGCGTTGCCATATGTCTTCAACCCTCTATTAATATCAATCCATAAACAACAAAAGACAACAACTTTATATACTCCATAATAATGTAGCTCATAGATATATATATCCTTGATCTTTCCATAATATGAATGTCCATCTACTTCCACCATAACTCTAGAATTTTGTGTCCTTTAAAATTCTTCTCGGTCAATGATGTGAAATTTATACCCTTTTATCACAAATCCTTTTATCCTTTTAGCTGATTTATTCAAACCCTCAGCTAAAGCCTTTCTTAGCCTTCCATCTTTAGTGTTTGAATTTATATTGTGTACCTATAAAATTTTCATAAGTAACAAGTCAAATACTAGTAGGCAAGACACCAAGTGTAAAGGTTATTATGAGTTATGATCTCAAATAACTTGATTTTGTAGCCAACCAGGTAACTCATTTATGAACTGCCCGTTCTTAATGGAATCGTCAATTTTAAATCTTGGATCTTCTTCTTGTTTTTCACGTATGAAAGCACTTCATATGAAGTTGGAGAAACAATTTAGTTTATGCCCTTAAATCATTCATTTGGTCTGAGTGTAGTAAAACATAGCGATGAACCTGTTTTAAACTTCTTTCATCAAGTGTCACAAACTTTGTCCTCCCAACAATTCGACCACCAGAATTAAACAAATACTTGTGCATGCTTTGGATAGTGTCATCATTTCTGCACGATTTGTAGAAAGCTGTTTCCACCCCTTTCAAGAACCTTGAACAAAAGATACTTGCCAATTCTAGAATGTACCCTTCAGTAATAGACTCTTCTGGTTGGGCTTTATTGGTTACATATGACTTTAAATGAGCCAAATACCTTTTCCAAAATAGTACAACCAGACAAGAATACTTTGCTAGTTTCCAAAAAGAAATATACTAGCAATAAGGTGTAGATATTAACCTTTCAATGGGATACATTCATTTATAGTGAACCAGTCCACCAAGCTTAGCCTCATCTACTAAGTGCACTAGTAAGTGAACCATGATTGTAAAAAAAGATGGGGGAAATTTCTTTGCAAAATCACATAAAGTTAGGATGAGTTTATTTTGAGCAACATCTAGCTCATCTAGATCAAGAGTTGTAGAGCACAAATACTTAAAAAAAGATAACAAGTTTGAAAGTAGCTCAACAACTTGAGTAAACTTGGATGAACGTAAGGCTACAGGAAAAATATTTTGCATTAAGACATGATTATCATGACTTTTGAGGTTAATCAACTTTCGTTGTTTCATGTTGACACATAGAGATAGGTTGGATCCATATCTATCTAGAACTCTAAGCTTCTGTAAAAGCCTTAGGAATATCTCTTTTTCTACTAATGACGTAGTGCATACAAGTGCATACAACAGGAGGCATAATTGGATCTCGGTTAGGGCGACGCTGAAGCCACAACTGTGGCTTTACTCCTCTTTCTTCAATTGCTTTTCTCGTATTCACGTCATCCCTACACTTTTTATCCATATCAAGAATAGTGCCCAACAAATTATCACACACATTTTTCTCTATGTACATAACATCTAAATTGTGCCTTAATATACCATGCTCACAATATACCAAGTCAAACAAGATACTCCTTTTGTTCCACAGATTATTGTCATCATCAACAAATTCATCTCCTTCTGTTGTACCATTTATTTCTCTTGATCTCTTCTTAGACTTTCCATATTCATGAACTATTTTTTCTTGATCCCTACCCCCCCCCCCCCACAAACATGTATGAATGAGCTGAGCCTGCATATGAAGGACATGCCTTGTAACCCTTCGTACCTCAACCAAATAACATCGCTAAAGTAGGAAAGTCATTAATATTTCACATTAAAGAAGCACGAAGCCTGAACCATTCCCCCATATAATTAAGCGTCAAAAACATCAATACCTTCCCACAACTTTTGCAACTCACGAATTAATGGTTGTAGATACACGTCAATATTATTACCTAGTCCTAATTTTCCAAGTATAATCATTGACAAGATTGTTAGCATGAAATATTGTGATATTCTAGGCACGTTTTCTAAGCGTATTTGATTCATACTGATAGTCTTTGATTAAGCTTTGTGCATATATGAGCTAGTATTGCCTATATTGTCGATATGGATGTCTACACGAGTTCTATGTTGATTATAGGTGATTTGGAGCTATTTCCGAACGAAATCGAGCAAAGGGAAGTTGAGTTGATGTACCTCTAGATTAAGGACACCTTTTGGAAGCAATTTGGAGTACTAGATTGAGGAATGCACGAATGAAGGCAAGAATCACGGTTTTACCCTAAATTACGGCCGTGGATTGTGATGCAGAATTCGATGTTCATTCCAGGGGATATTACGGCCGTGGAAGTTACCCGTGTTTGTTTCCACGCCTCAAAATTACGGTCGTGGAATCTTCCACGACCGTGATCTTGGCGAATCCTTTCGCCACGTTTCAAAGCCATGATCTTTTGAAGATCGGGCCGGGCCGACATTTTGCCCTGCATTATAAAAAGGACGGATGAAGCAAGATTCCGTCACCTCGCTACCTAGCTTACGATCTTTCAACCCTAAGTTTAGCGGCAACAACGCAAGCTTAGCAACACACAAACCCTCATTCTTGGAGGTGATTTTGGAGATCTCATTGAAGATCAAAGTTGGGAATTGAAGAGTTGCTGCTAGCGATCTTTGCGTTTGTGCAAGATCGAAGTTCTTGGAGGATTTTGCAAGAAGATTTCTCTTCTTGCTTAGGTTTGATTTAGGATCGGATTGACATCCCGTTTCCTTTCTTTCCTAGATTGTGATTGTTTATTCCTATTTGAATCTTTTGATAAACACTTGTTCTTGATTGTGATTCTGAGATTCTTTTGAAGATTATTGATAGTTCTTGAAAGTTTCCATCTTTTATCTTTTAAATCTTGAATTAATATCAAATGACTGTTATTGGCTAAAAACCCTTAACAATTCTAAGGTGAAGGGTTGATAGTTGTGGCCTAGATGATGATAGATCGATCGCAAACAGATTAGACCCTGAGAGTTAGAGAATTGTCGCCGACAACCCTAAATTACGGGTTGTTCTTGAGTTCCACGGCCGTGGAATCTCAAGATCCAACCGTAATTTCCCTGAGTTTACGAGCTTGCTTTTACCTTAATTCAAAGTTAAAGATTTGCTTTAGCTTAGTTTAGACTTGTCTTTTCTAGGTGGTAGTGAAGCCTCAACAACCTCTACCTTGATTGTGAGCCTCAACAACCTCAATCGGATAAGTTAGTCTTGACCTTTAGATTATAGGTTTGGGTATTTGATGCTAATCCTTGTCTTTAGAATCTCTCTATATTGAGCCTCAACAACCTGTATAGGAGGTATTCTTTAGGTGAGTTATATAAGGTTTTTGGAACCTCAACCGTACGATTACCTTACACTAGTATACCTTTGCATACCTCTACTCTGTCTTTATATCAATAGTATATCTTGAATCTGTTGCCACAACTGAATACCCGGATCTTTAGGATTGTTGTTTTTCCAATATTTGCAAAACTCCCATATTTACTGCTTGATAACCTGGAATCGAATTTGTTCCCACCCAAATCCCTGTGTTCGATACTCTGGAATTCTTGCTTAGCTACCTCGATCCGTACACTGCGGGTTCGCTGCTTGATTCTAGTTTTATAAATTTAAAGCTTATTTGCACACACCTCTAAGGGGCGAACAAGTTTTTGGCGCCGTTGCCGGGGATTTGGTTTCGGCCGAATTCGGTAACCGGTTGTCAAGCTTGGGAGCTTGCTCTCGTTATTTGATTCTTCTTGAGTGCATGCGCAGGTCTAGGAACACCGAAGATCTCTTACCTCTTGATCAAGAGGTAGAGAAAACCTTGAGACAAAGACGCAAGGAAAAGAGGATGGCTCAAGAGAACGAAAGCGATCTTCAAACTAAGTTGGCGGAGAAGGAAGCTCAACTCCGATGGAATGAGAATCTCCTCCAGGATGAGATGGATCGTCATCAAACTCAAGTTAACGGTCTACAAGACATGATCGTCCAAATGAAGATAAAGATGAGCGATCTTGAAGATAAGGTGGGCAAGAAGTCCTCGAGAAGAAGGACAAGGTCTAGAAGAAGAAGCCACTCATCCGCTGATGATAGTGATTCTTCCATGCCTCCGCTAGAAGAGATTGATCCCACGATCAATATAAATCCTTTCAATCAACAAGGAGCTGCTAACCGCCGCATTCCACCTAGGAATGCGAGGGTCGAACGTGTGGATAATGAGCCAAGAACTCTTGGCCAGCGGATGGATCCAACACAAAAACCACGCCGCTTGGGTGTGAACTTTGATGCTGAAGATGTACAAGGGTTTAGTTTCAACCCTCAAGTTATCACTCTTGTTCGCCAAAGTCAGTTTGGCGGTACAAGCACTGAATCTCCACACCAACACTTGCAGAACTTTGAGTGTATGATGGAGACAATGAGACCAAAGAGCGCTACTACCAACAGCTATAAGCTCAAACCTTTCTTTTTCTCTTTGAAAGGGAAAGCTCTATCTTGGTACCAAGCTCTTCCTAGTGGAAAGCTAGAGACGTGGGAAGACCTCTCCGCAGAGTTTCTCACCAAGTTCTTTCCGCCCTCCAAAACGGCGGAACTTAGAGGTAAGATTAATGCTTTTTCCATGAGACCTAACGAAAGTTTGTTTCAATCTTGGGAAAGGTTTCAGGATTTGCTCTTGGATTGCCCTCATCATGGCATATCCAAGCTTGCCTTGCTGGAAATTTACTACAAAGGGTTAGATGCGGGAACGCAATTCAACCTTCAATCCCTCTCATGCGGAACGTTCATGGACATGAGAGAAGATGACGCTTGGGACTTCATTGAGAAGCAAGCAAGAGTCATAGAGAAGTATTCCCACCGGAAAGTGGAGGGAAATCGTGTGGAGCAAGGAGCGAAGCTCACACATGAAGCTCAAAATCAGATTTTCTCCCTCAACAATGAAATCAAGGAGTTGAAGGAGGCTATCAAGACCTGTTGGCTATTTGGACAATAATAATGGCGGTGACAACACCAACCGCAACAACAATAACCGGAACAATAACCGGAACAACAATTGGAATGGAAACAACAACCGGAATAACAACAATTGGAACAACAATCGTGGTTCAAACAACAACAATTGGCGCTCCAATCAACAAAATTCCGGTAACTCCTATCCTTCCAATTCCAATTCACTAACTCCACCCTCTTCTTCTTCTACTCCTTTGAAAAGCCAGGGGCAATCATCAAATGGAGGAAACAATACTGGAAAGGAAAAGCCGGATCCCATGTTGGAAACGATCTTGGGAAAGCTTCAAGGGTTAGAGAACCGCATCATCAAGGTTGATGATCAAATTTCTAAGGTTGACAAAGCTCAAAAGGTTTTGGAAAATCAAATGTTCAACCATGCGGAGGAAGTTCCTAGGAATCAAGGGAAACTTCCAGGAAAGACGGAGGACAACCCTAAGGGAAGGGTAATGGCGATTACAACTAGGAGCGGAGTGACTACCACCGATCCGCAGCCTACGTTTGTTGAAGTCCCCGTAGAGAAAGGCAAAGAAAAGGGGAAGGAGAAGGAGGACGTCTATGTCCCCCCTCCAGCTTTCAAACCTCCCCTACCATTCCCTCAATCTAGAGCGCGAGCGCGCCTAGACAAGCAATTCGGTAAGTTCATAGAACTCATGAGCAAACTGCATATTAATATACCTTTCATTGATGCTATTGTAGGTATGCCGGCTTATGGCAAGTTCTTGAAGGAGCTCCTCTCTAACAAGAGGAAGCTAGAAGATTTTGGAGAAGTCAAGATGAGTTCGGATTCTTCGGACCTCATCAAGACTATGAAGGAGAAAATGCCCCCAAAGCTGAAGGATCCGGGGTCATTTTGCATTCCCATTGGAGTGGGAGAGGTCACATACGACGCTTTATGTGACTTGGGAGCAAGTGTGAGCATCATACCACTTGCGTTGTGCAGGAAGATCGGTTTAGGCGACCCTAAACCAGTGAAGATGACGTTATACATGGCGGATCGATCCATTACTCGTCCCGTCGGCATTGTAGAGGACGTCCCTGTCAAGCTAGGAAAGTTCTTTGTCCCCATTGATTTTGTTGTGCTTGACATTCCTGCAGATAGTCCGGTCCCGATCATACTCGGAAGACCGTTTCTTGCAACTTCCGGCTGCATGGTCGATTGCAAGAATGGGAGACTCGCCTTTGACATTGGGGAGGAGAAAGTAGAGTTCGTTCTCTCCACTCTAGTGAAGGAACCAATCTTTGATGAGGATATTTACAATGTCCAAAACGAAGAAGGTTTATCTAGGGAGGAGGTAAGTGCGATTCTCTTTAACGATCCTTTGCAAAAGGTTATTACTATGAGTCTAACCGATGTAGGAGAAGAAGAAGAGTGCAAAGAGGAAATTGAAGCCTTAGAAGCACAAGAAGAGATGCATGAAGTAGAGTTTGAGAAACTCCACGATGAGGCTGAGAATACAAGATTCCACGGCCATACTCTGTATTCCACGGCCGTGGATTCCACAACCAAATTCGACCTCCATTCCAGAGGATATTACGGCCGTGGAAAACCAGAGGAAACCGTGATTTTGACCGTGGAAAATGGTGATCGGCACACTTCTTCAACTTCTCCTAATTCTTCTCCAAACCATTCAACATCCTTAGAAACCTCTAAGGAAACATCGGAAGCTCCTCAAGGATCATTGGAAGCCCCGAAAGCGATGGAACTTAAACCACTTCCTACTCATCTAAGGTACGCTTTTCTTGGATCTAATTCCACCTTCCCGGTTATCGTTAGTTCCGAATTAAGCATAGATGAACATGAACAGCTCATGATTGTCCTTAGGAAACATAGAAAAGCCATAGGCTATACTATTGAGGACTTAGTAGGAATTAAACCCTCCCTATGCATGCATAAGATACTAATGGAGGAGGACTTTAGAACTTCAAGACAACCTCAAAGGCGGTTGAATCCGACCATGAAGGAGGTTGTCAAGAAGGAAATTCTTAAACTTCTTGATGCAGGTATCATCTATCCTATCTCCGATAGCAAGTGGGTGAGCCCGGTTCAAGTAGTTCCGAAGAAAGGAGGAATGACGGTCATCACCAATAAGAACAACGAACTCATTCCTACCCGAACTGTAACTGGATGGCGAATGTGCATAGACTACCGCAAGCTCAACAACGCAACGCGGAAGGATCACTTTCCATTGCCATTCATCGATCAAATGCTTGAAAGGTTAGCACAACATTCATACTTTTGCTACCTTGACGGTTATAGTGGTTTCTTTCAGATCCCGATACACCCGGATGATCAAGAGAAGACCACATTCACGTGCCCTTGGGGTACATTCGCTTATAGGAGAATGCCGTTCGGGCTTTGCAACGCCCCAGCCACCTTTCAACGGTGCATGATGGCCATCTTCTCCGAATACGTAGAGGAAATCATGGAAATCTTCATGGACGACTTCTCCGTTTACGGTTCCTCTTTAAACGATTGTCTTTCTAACCTTTCTCTTGTTTTGCAAAGATGTGAAGACACTAACCTAGTTCTTAATTGGGAGAAGTGTCAATTCATGGTTAAGGAAGGAATCGTTTTAGGTCACTTAGTCTCTAGTAGAGGGATAGAGGTAGACAAGGCTAAAATAGAGACCATAGAGAAACTCCCTCCCCCAGTTTCGGTGAAGGGAATAAGAAGTTTCCTAGGACATGCTGGATTCTATAGACGTTTCATTCAGGATTTTTCTAAGATATCAAAACCTCTCACTAATCTATTGATGAAGGATGCGGTTTTTGAGTTTTCGCAGGAATGCCTAGATGCGTTCAACACCATCCGGCAAGCTCTAATTTCAGCACCCATTATCCAACCACCGGATTGGACTCTCCCTTTCGAGATTATGTGCGATGCTAGTGACGTAGCCATTGGAGCTGTTCTTGGGCAACGAAAGGAAGGACGAACCCACGCCATATACTACGCTAGCAAGACGCTAGACGAAGCCCAGCTCAACTACGCCACTACGGAAAAGGAATTTCTAGCCATTGTCTACGCTATTGACAAGTTTCGCTCTTATCTTGTAGGTGCAAAGGTGATTGTCTACACGGATCATGTTGCGATCCGGTACCTCCTTGCAAAGAAGGACGCGAAGCCAAGGCTGATTAGATGGATTCTTCTCCTACAAGAATTCGATCTTGAGATCCGCGACAAGAAAGGCTCGGAAAATTCTGTTGCGGATCATTTGAGTCGTCTAACACATCTAGAGGACGACCAATTACCCATTGATGACTCCTTTCCGGACGAACACCTACACATCATAGAGGAGTGCATCAAGGTAATCTCCAAGGGTGACGAACCATGGTTTGCTGATTTCGTTAACTATTTGGTTTGCCAGGAAATACCACCCGGACTATCATATGCGCAAAGAAAGAAGTTCTTCAAGGACGTCCGGGAATACCATTGGAACGAGCCTCTTCTCTTCAAGAGAGGTCCGGATGGCATCATTCGGCGATGTGTGCCGGAAGATGAGATGCAAAGTATCATCCGTCATTGTCATTCACTACCTTGTGGAGGACACGCTAGTTCGAACAAAACTAGCGCAAAGGTATTGCAATCCGGATTTTATTGGCCTACTTTATTTAAAGATGTGCAATCCTTTGTTTCCTGTTGCGATGCTTGTCAAAGAACAGGCAATATCTCTAGAAGGAACGAGATGCCCCTCAACAACATCCAAGAGGTGGAGATTTTCGACGTTTGGGGAGTCGATTTCATGGGACCATTCCCTTCTTCTTGTGGAAACCAATACATACTATTGGCGGTAGACTACGTTTCTAGATGGGTGGAAGCAATTGCCTCTCCCACGAATGATGCCATGGTGGTGGTTAAGTTCTTCAACAAGACCATCTTTCCGCGATTCGGGACGCCAAGGACGATCATTAGTGATGGAGGTTCTCACTTCATAGCCCGTCGCTTTGAAGCTCTTCTATCCAAGTATGGGGTTACTCACAAGATCGCCACCCCTTACCATCCACAAACGAGTGGACAAGTTGAGATCTCAAATAGGGAGATCAAGGGAATTCTAGAGAAGACGGTTTCGAGGACTAGGAAGGATTGGTCCTTGAAACTAGATGATGCATTATGGGCATACCGGACTGCATACAAGACTCCCATAGGAACCACACCATACAACCTTGTGTATGGGAAGTCTTGTCACTTGCCGGTAGAGCTAGAGCACAAGGCGTTTTGGGCTATCAAGTGGCTGAATTTCAGCATGAAAGAAGCGGGAGAGAAGCGTCTCCTAGACATCAACAAGCTGGATGAACTCCGTTTGAACGCCTATGAAAACGCTAAGATCTACAAGGAAAGAGCAAAGCGTTGGCATGATAAGCATATCATTCCAAAGGACTTCCAAGAAGGAGATCAAGTTCTCCTCTTCAATTCGAGACTTCGCCTCTTTCCAGGTAAGTTAAAATCTCGTTGGACTGGACCTTTTCTAATTAAGCGCATTTTCCCCCATGGTGCAGTTGAAGTATGGGGTGAAGCTAGCGGAAGTTTTAAGGTGAACGGCCAACGGCTCAAAAAGTACTCACCGGAACTCCAAGCTGAGGAGTTTGCACCTACCGCACTCGAATAAGTGCGAGTTTGGTCTAGCTACGGACCTTAAACAAAGCGCTTCTTGGGAGGCAACCCAAGGTATTGCATTTTCGTTTTTTGTTTTCGATTCATAGTTTAGTTTAGAATAGACGTTTCGGTTTTATTTTGCCTCGATTCCTTCCGGTATGTTCGTGTTTTTGGTTGTAGGATCGATGGAAAAGGAGAAAGGAGGGATAATGTCGAAGAGAAGTGACGAAATTTGGACTTTGAAGCTTTACAGAGAGTTCCACGGTCTAAATTACGGTCGTCATTGCTACAGTGGCCGTAATTCTCAAAGGCCTGTGAAAAATCACCAAAATTACGGGTCCGTACATTTCCACGGCCGTGGAATGCCCCGACAGACCGTGATTTTTGAAAATTTGCCTGCGAGTATAAAAGCCACACTTCACCACAAAAACACCACAAAACCCCCAATTTCCACGCCCTAAACACCGAAATCGCACAGCTCATCCCAAATCTTCGTTCTCTAATCGTTTTTAACGATTCTTCTTCCTAAACTGAAGCAAATCCAACCAAGAACAAGATCCAAGCAACAAATCGCGTGGAAAACGATCAACAAACCCGCATTTTGGATTTCTCAATCCGAAAAAGAGGTTTTTGCTCTCTTCTTGATTCTAGTCGTTTTTGTTCGTTTTTGTTAGAGATTTTTAGGAAGAACTGATTGAGATTGGAAGAAATTAGATTAGGACTGCTTGTTGTGGAGTTTGATTGCTGATTTGCTGAGAATTGAGAATTACTGTGTCGAATCACGGTCTGCATAGGTTCCACGGCCGTGGTTTTGGGAAGAACAGACCGTAATTTTCAACAGAATGGATTTTGTGAGGAGAGTTTCGGGAAGGATTAAGGAAAAGAAAGGGGAGCAGAATAAGAAGAGAAAGGGTAACCCTTCCACATCTAGGGCACCACCACCCTCATCTCCCTCACCTTCACCTCCATCTTCACCTCCATCCTCACCACCTCACCCTAGCATCCCGATCATACACGAAAACCACCAAGCTGCATTTGAGAGGATCGAGAAGAGGGCAGTAATTGGCCCTAGATACTTGTTGTTGGAGGATCTACATCCTCTCAACATTGTAGATGACCTCACATGGCTCTTGGATAGAGCCGGTTTACTTGTCTTCACGAACATTCGTGAAGACGCTTATGAGGAGATCACCCGAGAGGTTGTGACGTCTTTTGAGCACAGCCATGTTGATAGGACTGTCTCCTTCCGTCTCATGAACAGAGACTACCAGTTGAGCATTGTCGAGTTCGGGACCATCTTTGGGTTCCATGAGACCTACAACGGTCGACTCCCTAGGAACGTGTCCGCTAAGGACTTTTGGGAGGATGTGGCTATGATCTATGCCGACGAGGACCGTTGGCATCCAGCTGATACCAAGGCCAAATTGATGTACCATTTGGCCTTGAAGATAGCTCACCGTGTTCTTTCGGAGTGTCTCTTTCCTAGGACGGAGACGCCCCAAAAGATTAAGACGGATGAGCTATTCCTTCTCTACGCTATGCTTCATGGATGCCGCGCCGATTGTGCTACCCTTTTGGCGGCAACTATGAGCAAATTGAAGAACAAATCAAGAGGGAACATTGGATATGGTGGGATAGTGACCCACATAGCTAGGACTTTTGGAGTGGACTTCTCGGCTTGCACACGTATACCGGCAGTTCCATTAGGGCTACACGCTTTCATGGTTAGGGGACTCATCTTCCCCACACATAGAGGTCCGCCTTATGCGGGCATGCCCTGGGAGAGTAGGACAGGCAGGGGTATTGAGTGGCTGCCGGAGTATTCCATTGTGGCGGGACGCCACAACTGGAAGGAGACGTTCGCTGCGATGCATGCGAACAGGCTTGTAGCTCCCCCTTACGTTCCACCGCCGGTTGTAGATGAGGAGGATATGGGAGAGCCGTATCAGAGTGGTGGAGGAGCAGAGCAGGAGTTCGGCTCGTTTCCGGATCAGCCGGATCAGCAGGATGTACCTAGACGCTCTCCGCGTCCGGCTAGAGCTCCAGGCTCGTCATCTCGCCGCGCTAGCGTGAGCGAGAGGCCCACGTGGATGACTACACCTCCCACCTGGTACGAGACACCCCCTCCTTGGTCCACGACGCAGCCAGCAGCACCACCACCACCACAGCCAGCACCAGCAGATGCTCCCGGATGGTATGATCGCGCTCCGGGATGGTATGAGAGGATGCCGGAGTGGGCTACCGGACTTTCAGAGAGAGTCGGAGCATTAGAGATCCGGGCAGACGCGAGAGATGGACGTTTGGACGACCTCGACCACATGATGAGGGACGTCTACCGCCAGCAGTTTGGGCGGTACTATGACCCGAGTTTCTCTCCATTTCCACCTCCACCGGCACCGCAGTGATCGATGACCGGACTGCTCGTTTTAGACATCCCCGCCACCATTTGTGAGTTTCTTTTTTTTTTCCTTTCTTTCTTTTGTTCTTTCTTGTGAACATTAGGGACAATGTTCGTCCTAAGTATGGGGTGGGATGTACTAAATGTTTGTAATAATTCTACTCTATATGTTGCTTCTATTCCGAGACTATTATTGCATGTTCATCATATGTCACACGTTTCATTCTTGCATTGCATGAAAAAGAACTTTAAAAACCCATAAAAATTGAAAATTTTTGAAAAATTTGATGCTTCTAATAAATTGAGATGAATTCTATGATAAACACTACTTGTGAATTAAGTTGATAACAATTGCATGCTTGAAAGGATAGTAATTCGAAAAGAAATTGAATGAATAAATTTTACCTCTTTTGCAAGTTTTATAATGTGAAAATGTTACCTAAATCATGTAAGAAATCGAAGTTGAAATCACATTATAAGTTCTTATGCTTCTTTTTGAAATGATTAAGGCAATTCGATACTTTCTTTCTTCTTTTCTTTGATCATCTAACTCCTCATTGAAATATTAGCCTCCCTTACCCATCCGGGAACTTGGAAAGTGAATGAGAAAAAGGCATGTTTGATGTGGGAG
>BSUD01000005.1:97231498-97268921 GCA_033239045.1 Fagopyrum esculentum
TGTCTTGCCAAAGTCGGATTGAGCGATATTCCTAGCGGATTATGGTATGTGCGCTAAGGGTTTGAGGCATCTCGCAAAAATGAGAAACGCCAATCTCCTAGGCTTCGGTTTTTGTGCACCTCTATCCATAACTCCAAAAGTAAAGTCGAAAAATGAAAAGTAAGAGCGAAGCTCTAAGTGAAGAGTTGCGGAAATCGCAAAAGAAGAAGAAGGTAGTAGTCCATTTTCCCGGATTTATGCACCACTCTCCCTTAAAGTTTCCCTTCCCTTCCATACTCTAGACCTTTTTCTTTGAAAGTCCTTAAGATCAAAAGAATGTTATATGGCTTGGTGGTCTAAATTGAAGTTCTTATGATTGATTTTGATAATATTTGAAGGTTATAATGCTTGTTTGGAAGTTAAATTGTTTCATGAGCTTCTTCACCTCTTACTCTCTAATTAAGTGTGTGAAAGTTTGAAAACGATTGAAGCAAGGTTTGAGAATGATCTATTCTTTAGAAGTCACTTTCATCCAAAAGAAGGTACACATATTTCATCCTAACTCTTGTTTAAAGCTTTTTTGAAAGACCTTGCTTAGAGACAAGCAAGTGTTAAGTATGGGGTTATTTGTTAGCATGAAATATTGTGATATTCTAGGCACGTTTTCTAAGCGTATTTGATTCATACTGATAGTCTTTGATTAAGCTTTGTGCATATATGAGCTAGTATTGCCTATATTGTCGATATGGATGTCTACACGAGTTCTATGTTGATTATAGGTGATTTGGAGCTATTTCCGAACGAAATCGAGCAAAGGGAAGTTGAGTTGATGTACCTCTAGATTAAGGACACCTTTTGGAAGCAATTTGGAGTACTAGATTGAGGAATGCACGAATGAAGGCAAGAATCACGGTTTTACCCTAAATTACGGCCGTGGATTGTGATGCAGAATTCGATGTTCATTCCAGGGGATATTACGGCCGTGGAAGTTACCCGTGTTTGTTTCCACGCCTCAAAATTACGGTCGTGGAATCTTCCACGACCGTGATCTTGGCGAATCCTTTCGCCACGTTTCGAAGCCATGATCTTTTGAAGATCGGGCCGGGCCGACATTTTGCCCTGCATTATAAAAAGGACGGATGAAGCAAGATTCCGTCACCTCGCTACCTAGCTTACGATCTTTCAACCCTAAGTTTAGCGGCAACAACGCAAGCTTAGCAACACACAAACCCTCATTCTTGGAGGTGATTTTGGAGATCTCATTGAAGATCAAAGTTGGGAATTGAAGAATTGCTGCTAGCGATCTTTGCGTTTGTGCAAGATCGAAGTTCTTGGAGGATTTTGCAAGAAGATTTCTCTTCTTGCTTAGGTTTGATTTAGGATCGGATTGACATCCCGTTTCCTTTCTTTCCTAGATTGTGATTGTTTATTCCTATTTGAATCTTTTGATAAACACTTGTTCTTGATTGTGATTCTGAGATTCTTTTGAAGATTATTGATAGTTCTTGAAAGTTTCCATCTTTTATCTTTTAAATCTTGAATTAATATCAAATGACTGTTATTGGCTAAAAACCCTTAACAATTCTAAGGTGAAGGGTTGATAGTTGTGGCCTAGATGATGATAGATCGATCGCAAACAGATTAGACCCTGAGAGTTAGAGAATTGTCGCCGACAACCCTAAATTACGGGCTGTTCTTGAGTTCCACGGCCGTGGAATCTCAAGATCCAACCGTAATTTCCCTGAGTTTACGAGCTTGCTTTTACCTTAATTCAAAGTTAAAGATTTGCTTTAGCTTAGTTTAGACTTGTCTTTTCTAGGTGGTAGTGAAGCCTCAACAACCTCTACCTTGATTGTGAGCCTCAACAACCTCAATCGGATAAGTTAGTCTTGACCTTTAGATTATAGGTTTGGGTATTTGATGCTAATCCTTGTCTTTAGAATCTCTCTATATTGAGCCTCAACAACCTGTATAGGAGGTATTCTTTAGGTGAGTTATATAAGGTTTTTGGAACCTCAACCGTACGATTACCTTACACTAGTATACCTTTGCATACCTCTACTCTGTCTTTATATCAATAGTATATCTTGAATCTGTTGCCACAACTGAATACCCGGATCTTTAGGATTGTTGTTTTCCCAATATTTGCAAAACTCCCATATTTACTGCTTGATAACCTGGAATCGAATTTGTTCCCACCCAAATCCCTGTGTTCGATACTATGGAATTCTTGCTTAGCTACCTCGATCCGTACACTGCGGGTTCGCTGCTTGATTCTAGTTTTATAAATTTAAAGCTTATTTGCACACACCTCTAAGGGGCGAACAAAGATGAATGATGATGCCTTCATCAACATCCATGGTGGCAAGTTGTAATGGATTAAAACCACAAGCCAGGTATTGTAAGTAATATTAATGAGTCGATAAGGATTAAAACCATCACCAACAAGTCCATCCTTACATTACGAATCTCAGATGAAAAATCAAGATACTTGGCATCAAAATTTTCCCATGCTATACCATCAGCTGGATGTCGTAGGTTTCCGTCCTTCACACGTTCTTTATCATGCCAAGTCATGTCTTTAGCAGTGGTAGGTTCCATGTACATTCGCTTCAGTCTTGGAATGAGAGGAAAATAATGCATCACCTTAGTTGGTTCACCCTTCTTAACAACAATATCTTCATCCGTCCTATCATTGTCACTGTGTTTGATAGTCTTCCACCTTGGAGTATTACAAACTGAGCAACAATCTACTTGTGCTGAATCACCCTAGTACAATATACAATCATTCAAACAAGCATCAATCTTCTCATATCCAAGGTCAAATCCATTTATCATTTTTTGCATTCATAGTAGGATGTTGGGACTCCATCACTAGTGGAAATGCATCAAGGAGAAGTTTCATCAACATATTAAAAGACTATGCACTCTAGTGAAATGAAAATTTGAGATGAAACAAATTCAAAAGGAATGAAAGTTTTCAAAATGAGCTACACCCTAGATAAAGCTCGTCGTTCGTAGCATTTAGTAGCTTCTCACACTCAAAAGTTTCCCTGTCATTATCTGGGCTTGCTGGTTAATTAATGGGGATCTTCAAATAGTTCCTCATTATCAACTTGTGTAGGAACTTAGTTCAAATGATAGGTGGGATGCGGAATATTGGGTCCAAATGCAGCACTAAACAGTCCAATCATATCATCTTGGCCTAGATCCATAGGTTCATTATAAAGGACTATTTCGGCTGAAGTACCTAAATCATTACCTAACCTTTCGGAAGGTATATCCCCTTGTCCATGATGAATCCACTTCTTATACGGCTTGTAAAATCTTTAAAGAGGAGATGTTGTTCGACTTCATCTATGAGCACCCACTTATACACTTCACATTTTTTGCATGGACATTAACTTCTACCTTCTACAAGGTTTTTTTTATCCAATTCCAAGAAATTCATAACATCTTTAATAATCAGGATGACTATTTGGTAGTCCAGTCCAACTTGTATCCATGCCTAAAATGACTTTGCCGAATTAGGAAGCCTAATTAGTAGTTGTAAAAATCATAAAGTAATACATAAAAATCACTACATAAGAATACTGATATAAAAAACAGAAAACAAAATCAAAATGCACAGAATAAAACAACTGAAAATTTATTCAAAGAAACTAAACAATTGTTGAAATTTTAGCACCCACTTATACACTTTACCTTTTTTTGCATGGACATCGAGTTCTACCTTCTAAGTTTAGATTTTTCCATTTGAATTTTCAAAGATATTGAACATTTGTTTGTTCTATCTTGTATGGATCTTGAAACAACTGAAAGTTATTCAAAGAAACTAAACAATTGTTGCATAGAATAATAAACGGAGTGACATCTTAAGCATGAATTAATGGAGAATACATTGGGCTAATTTGTAACTTATGTAGCTATACATGCAAATATAAAAACAAGTTACTTATGGAGGCAAAAAATGCACATAAATCACTCAAGCTTTCAACTAAAGTATATGAAATATTCAGTCCAAACAACTACCTAGATAAAAAATGATAAACGATAAGCTGATGGTCCATACGAAATTATTTGTATTTTCTTGACCTAAAAATTAAAAACAAATTACAGAGAAGGTTGTCTTTTTTTTGAGAGAAGATGGAGCGCCCTAATCAGAAATGGCATACCCTAATCGGTGACATAATAGAAAGGTTATTGATTGCGGAAAATATTAGGGGATCAGGGTTCCGTACTTGAAGAGAAGGCGATGTTTGAGAGAAGTTGAAGAACCTTACATGCGTTACTGGAGGAACAAAAGAACCTTACATGCATTAATGAAGTTTAGGGCTTAGGGTTTCATACTTGACAAGAAGGTGATCTTTGAGAGAAGCTGAAGAACCTAACATGCGATAATGGAGGAGCAGATCAAAGAACCTTACTTGTGTTAATGAAGTTTAGGGATTAGGGTTTTGTATATAGTACATTACGTAAAGAGAAGGTCGAATGAGCAAAATAACCCTAATTGGAAACTGAATAGAGAAGCTAAAGAACCTTCCCGGCCAGTAGAAGCTTTGATTTCTGGCAGAAGGTTTTCGTGGAAGTTTTTGCAAGGGCTTAGGGTTGAAGCTGGTTTGGAAGAAAGAGTAAGTAAAAGCGTTTGCAAGGGTTTTGTTACGGGAAAAAAAATATAGGCGGGATAAGATTATCTGACACGCTATAATGAAATTTATAAATTTTTTGTAAATATAATTGGTGGGCCTTATCATCAATCGAGGTTTTTGTAACATATCGTGATACATATATATATCTTCAACGTTGTATAGCGTCATAAATATTTAAAGCTTGTTGAAAGCGCTAAAATATGATCCGACGCATTAGGTAAGCGTCGAAGCCAAAGTGTAGTTAATGACCCGATTTTTTAGAGTGACACTAACAATCAAGAGTAAGGAGATTTATATCTATACCTGGATGAACCAATTAGAGGAATCATGTTTGAGGTTCTCAATCTCTCCTTTAAAGTAGTAGTTCACGCATCAAGAGTTTATCTTTTTCTTATATTTTTTTTCCTAATTGATATGTGCAAGCTATCCTTATTTAAATTTTAAGAAATTTTATTTGTTCTAAAATCCAAATAATGCGGGCTTTATATGAGGTTTATTAAGGACTTTCTAAATTGCTACGTCCCTCTGTAACCTCCTACAAAATTTTCTCTTTTTTTTTTTTTATCTTCTCCCTTGAGTGTAATTGAACATTTTTTAGGTTGAAGAAGGAGCTAGTGATTGCTCTCATCATATAACACGGATTGGACATTCCCATTCGAGCATATGTGCAATGCATTTGACTATATCATAGACTCATAGAGACGGGCTTGGGAAAAAAGAAGGACAAGAAGTTGATGTGATCCAGGATGATGAAATCGTCAATATAATGGAAGCATGATATATTTGAAAACAATTAAATAATATCCGAGCTATAGTGAATCAATAGCAAAACCCTTTATCTCCTCCAAAAGTATGCGCGTGCTACGCGCTTCCAAAGTCACGAAAGCCAGAAAACGGTAAGCACAAAACAACCCTCACAACCCTATATATGAGTTCCTTCTCTTACGCTGCAACCCTCCAAAACACCAACTCCCCTTTCTGACATGTAAAAATGGTAGCCATGGATTTTGGGCCTTCACAAAAGAAACCCCATTTGCTTCGAAAACACAGAAGACTCACCTCCCTACGACGCCCTGACAGTGTATCTCCTTGATAGGAAGGATCATCCTTTTTGGGGGAAGACTCCATCGAAGAAAACAGAAACGATAAAGGTTACACATGTCCTTTTGTGGTGATACAAGAGGGAACGTAAACTTTGTAGAATATGTGTAGTGAACAGAAGGGCGAAACAAGCCAAAGGCAAGTTCGTCATGGAAATTGCCCTTTTGAAAGAAGAAGATAGTCATATCAAGAGAAGAAGGGCTTACCATCCCAACTTCTTTCATGATTTGGTACTCAACTAACACTAAACTTTGAATTATGCTCTACTTGTTGCAATGTATCATTGTTTCAATCCTACTCATCCGTCGCTTACCCGTGATCAAGCATCTAAGGACAAAAGAATTAAGAAGTAGTAAGAATAATTCTGAAGCTAAAAATCGTCTAATTAAGAAAGTAGATAGACAAGATAAACTCACACACTATTGTTACAAATCTCTACCACCACTCTTATCTCTTCACAAGTCAAAGGTTATGGTCTCTAGTAGAGGTGTCAAATGGGGCCAATGGGTCGGGTTCGGATTGGTTCACAACAAGTCCGGGTTGAAACGGATCGGGTAAAAAAAAAGGCTTGGTTAATCACCGGATTGTTTTGGGTCGGGTCAGTTTGGGCGGATAACGATTGTTCGGGTTATAACGGGTTATCGGGTAGCCTCGGTTCTTGGGTCATAACAGGTCGGTTTAGCTCGGTTCTTGATAGCGGTGTCAAACGGGGCCGACGGGTTAGTTCGGGTCGGCCACAACAATCTCGGGTTCAAACGGGTTAGGTCAAAACAATCTCTATCTTTTTAGTTGTTTGTTTCGGGTCGGGTCGGTTTGAATCGGGTATCAATTGTTCGGGTTCAAACAGGTCGGGTCAAAAAAATCTATCTTTATCGTGTTTTATTTTGGGTCGGGTCGGTTTGGATCTTGTTTCAGTTGTTCAGGTTAATACCGGTTTGGATCGTGTATCAATTAATTTGATTATGATCAATAATCCGTCATATCGTTAATTTAATTTCATATTAATCAACTATAACTTTCTTAAACTAATGGGAAACACAATATAAATTATTTGACACTTTGTTTGAAAGTAACAATTTATTCGAATGTAACAATTTATCACTTTCACCAAATCAGATAATAATCCGTGGATATCTGGTTAATCTATTTGATCCAAATTATAAAATATGATATGTAAAAACGATTTTAGTCGGATCGGATAATTATCCGCGAATACTTGGGTTATTTGTTTGTTTGGAATAAATTTAGCCTAATCCGTTTGATTGAAAATGACTTTAACCGGATTTGGATATCCAACTGATTCATTTGATCCATATATCTAATATGATCGATCCATTTGATCCATATATGTTTTTGCCATTTTTGATGAAATGGGCCATTTACCAATAGTAGTACTAAATTGGCCCCACCTTTTCCATCTTTGCAATTTAGGCCCCAAAAAATAATCATTTCCACTAACTAGTTTTAGTTAGTATACGCCAACTAATACTGTAAAAGGGAGCAAAGTACAATGAGAACAGTTCTCCGAAGTGACTCCTCTGCAACAAATGATGACCTTTTTCCCATTTTGAACCGTTGTTTTGTACCATTCGTTGGCAATATAAAAAGGTGAAATTGGGTCTCCCTTAAAACATGAAGCTTCTTCTTTCATTCGTAGATACATAAAAGCCCTATTATTCTTCGTTGATTGAAAATGGCGATTTAAAGATAAAAGCATGTTCAACGTGCGATTGAGTAAGATTACTATTTGTCCAAGTTTAATTGAGTAATTTTTGTTGTATATATTTGTTCTCTTGGATCTGAGTCTATTCTTTTCATGTGCATGAAGCTTGAAGACATTTTAGGCAAGGTTCACACAAATTTGGGTAAGTTTTGTAGCTCTGACCACTGGCTCTAACCACTAGGTATGCTAAAACATTTTAGGCATCGTTGAGTAATGACTATGGTTGTGTAGGGGTATTTTCATGTCGCTATGCTAAAGTTTTGTGTGGCATTATGAAATTTGGGTATGGTTATGTAATTTCATTATAGTCATGTACGGTTACGTTTGTTTGTGTAGCGTAATGCAAGTTGGGTATGGTTAATTTCATTATGTATATTGCCTTTTGCGTCTGCTTTGGGTATGTATACCACGTAACGGCTATCTACCTTACAAGATAACACTTTCTGTGGCATTGTGTAATTTGGGTAGGCTTTTGGGCATGGTAGTACTAACACTTGTTGGGTAGCTACTTGTTTGGTTCATAAATGTACTTACACATGTAACTAATTGTTTTCAGGTATGGATACTATACGGTTTACAGTTTATTCCGGGGGAGATTGGGTAAGTTTGGATGGAATTTGGAGTTATGTTGGGAAAATCCAAAGCAAACCCATAATTATGAGACAAGGGACACCAATAGATGCATTTAAAGGGTTAATTGCATCAAGATTAAATTTATCAATGGAAAAACATAATCTTGTATTAACGTACAAAAATACTATCAATCAATCGTTAGAGTATCCCATTGTGTTAGAATGGAAGAACGTGTGTCTTGGAGTATCCCATTATGTGTTAGAATGGAAGAACAACATACTTTAGGGGTATCAATACTCAATGGGAAGGAGGGGGTAAGTTCAAGCATAGTGGTTTACGATGAGCGAGTTGCAATGGCAAGAATTAATGAGGACGCAGCAAGGTCAACCCTAAGTTTGCAGTATGAAGTCCAACCCGCTGATTGTTCAGAGCCTACTTTGATCAATGAATCAGTGGCCCGACTCCAACAAAGGTGGGCACTTGAGGTTGGTCAAACTTATAAGAGTAAGAAGGATTTAAAGGTTCTTTTGTGTCTGAATGCCATCTACTAGTGTTTTCTGTACAAGATAAAAATAAAATCAAAGAAACCTGTTGTGGTTGCTAGATGTGACGAAAGTACATGCAAATGGAAAGTTAGTTTCTCTATTTTAGGCAAGTCTCAACATTTCACCATCACACAGTACAACAATTAATATACTTGTTCTGTCGAAAGCAGAAGGCGCAATCGTAGGAACCCTTCCGTACACGTAATTGCGCATCTATTGCGTGATCTGTAAGTAATGACTTTGAAACCTTTTGCATGTTTTGGGTATACAGTTTGCATATTTTGGGTATACAATATGTAATTTAGGGTATTGTGGCTTAACACCATTTATTTGGGTACCCTCTGCAGGTACGCTAATGTAAAGAAGCTATCGGAACCGTTAATTGTTCAATCAGTATTGAAAAACGATCACAATGTTGATGCCTCATATTAGGTATGCTGGAAATCCTTGGAAGCAGTTAAAGAATTACTCTGAGGGGCATGTGAGGAGAATTATAGGGGAGTTCCGGGCTGTATGCACAAGCTGCGTGAAGCAAACCTCGGTAGCGTTGTCGCTCTTAACGTCAATGAAGATTCGAAATTCCACTTTGTTTTCTTTGGATTTGGGCAATCAGTGAGAGGGTATACTGATTTACGAAAGGTTAGTTCTTTAATACTTCATGTATGTGTGTATGGTACAATACTAAATGAGTTTTGATACTATTTATAGGTGATTTCAGTTGATGACACTTTTCTTAAAGGGAAATATGGAGGTGTTTTGTTGTTAGCAACCGCTCAAAACGCAAATCAACAAATTTATCCTCTAGCATTTGCAATAGTTGATGGAGAAAATGATAAAGCATGGGGTTTGTTCATGTAGAACTTGAGAAAGTGTGTTTCAGACGCAGTTGATCAGGTATTTGTATCTGACACACACATGTCCATTAAGAAAGTTATTGGTACGAACTTTCCACTTTCACACTACGGAGTTTGCATGTACCATTTGAAACAAAATATCAAAAAGAGATCAACAGTGAAAAAGATTCAAGAAATGTTTCAAGACGCCACAAAATGTTCTAACTACCATACTCAAAATTATCATACTCAAAACTTACTGAAAACCATCAATCAAACTTACTCAAAATTACTCAAAATTGTCATACTCAAACTTACCCATTATCAAAAATGACATATGCTGTGAAATAACCCAAAACTACATATCATCATAACCAAATACCATACTCAAATTTGTCGAATAGCTGAAAACCACATATTACCATACTCAAAATTACAGAAAACCATGAATGATCGTACCCAAAACTACAACTAGCATAATCAAAGTATCTGAAAACCACATATTATCATACCCAAGTTCCAACTACCATACTCAAAATTACCATACTCAAACCTTACTAAAAACCATCAATCAAACTTACTCAAAATTGCCATACTCAAACTTACTAAAAATTGCCATACTCAGACTTACTCAAAATTGTCATACTCAAACTTACCCAATATCAATTCATTACCAAAAAAAATGAAACATTTACCTGCAACGCCAAAGGCCATCCACCAATGTTGTAACTTCCTATCATTCGGTACTTGGCCGGCTTGCAAGAACGAAGTGATAACAAGATTTGATTAAATACTCGATGACCACAACCAAAAGTGTTAAATTTCCTCATGTCATGCACCAAACCCAAAGTATATCGATCAACCTTCAATCGTTTGTCATGTCCCATTAGCACACCCTCAACCATCAATACAAGGGCCATTTTTTCAACTTCCTTTTAGACCACAACAGAAAGTTACGAATTTATCCTCTTCATCATATACTGGCTCTGATTCTCCGTTGCCAGCTTCATCAATATCCTTAGCTTCAACTTCGGCTTCATCAACAACCTTTGAGTTTTCCATTGGGTAAGAAAATGATGGAGTTTTGACTGGAGTTGTAGACGATGAGCATTTAGAAACAAAGACTTTCTTTGAGTTTTCCATTTAAAATGAAAAATGAGGAAATCGGAAATGGAGGATATTTATCTTTGATAGGCGCAGAAATGGAGAATATGGAGATTGGTTTCTTTGTCAAAAAGTATATATTCCATATTTGAATTATTTTGAATATCCCACCCATCTATGCGTCTTCACTGTTCATCTGATTTAACCCTTTTGATCCATGCGCCTCTCCTGTTCACAGTGTCATGACGTTCCAATTTTTAATATATTTTTCCTTTTTTCTCTTGTAAAAACGAGTGGTGGAAACAATGGGGATCAAAACACAAAGAGCAACAATTTGGGGCCCTATACCGCCAATTCTATCTATGTTTTTTTTCCCTATTTTGTTTTTTATAAAGTGTAAAATAAAATATATCATAGTCAATTAGTCATGTAACTTAAACCAAATGAAAGGGAAGAACATATAATTGATACAAGTTTTTTTTAAAGAAACTTATATTTACACTTTCACACATATCTTTTCTCTAACAAGATAAAAAAAAGTTAATACATAAAAAACGTCATCATATATACTTATACAATTATACTATGTATTATGTAATAAGTATACTTCAATACTTGTATAGAAAATCAAAAATTAAAGTTCGAAAATATTTAATAAGTAATTAGTAAACCATAAGTTAAAATCAAAAGTTATTTTGATGAGTTAAAATCATCGTTACCTTACATTTACCGTGTCGGAGTTGAAGAATGATATTATAGACTTATAGTTATAGTATGAATTATGTAATATGTATTTATGTATAAACAATATAGTAAATAAAAAAATGATCTTTAAAATGTCTATTCTTAAAAATATTAGTATGGATTATGTATTACGATTTTAGTCGGTTTGGATAATTATCCGCAAATATTTGGGTGATTTGTTCGATCGAAATGATCTTTAACCAGATCTAGATATCCGAGTTATAGAACAGATTATGTAATATGTATCTAATATGTCATTATAGACTTATAATATAAACTTATAATATGGATTATGCCATTATAGATTTACCGGGTTACTTCGAGTCTGGTTATTCGGGCAATCAAGTCATTCGGGTCGAGTTACTTCAGGTCATTTTATTACTTCGGGTTAAATCGGTTTAAAGCGAGTCGGTTTCGGGTATTTTCTTTTCTAAAATTTTCGGAGCCAATTCGGATTCGGGTTCATCGGGTCGGGTCAACTTTTGACAACTCTAGTCTCTAGTAGCAATATGGATACTCATAAACCCTCTTTCAAAACTGTTTTCTGTCAAGAGAAGTCCACCAACCCAGATGAGAAAAACCAAGAGGAGAAGCCTCTGAACAACAATGAAAACTCTAAGTCAAACCCAGAAAACAACCATCCTTCCTCTGAATATAAAGGTAATGATTCAAACAACTCAAGCTTTGAAGATTACCTCAACTACTTATCAAAAGTTGGAAACTTTCCTTGGGCCATGTACCGGAGAACCCGTCAAAATGGCTAGAATCTGCATGAAGTTACTTGATGAATGGAAGAACATAAAAGGGAAAGTTAGGCTTATAGTTAAGCCTCATAATAAAACAGTGGAAACCAACTTGAACCCTCTAACTAAGAGCAACACTCATGCTGATATGTGGATTAGAATCCCGCAAGTACCAGCATGAATATGTTAACAAAGAGGCAATGGAAATTATCATAGACAAAAATGGAACCGGAAAAGGGAAGAGGGGTTAACTTCACTGGGCTTTGCATCAATACTGATGTTACGAGAAAGAACAAGAGGAGAGTCTCTATCTCGGATGAGGAAGGGAATGTAAATACTTCAAGATATGGTTTAAAGACCATACCTATGAAACCTGCCCTCTAAGAGGCTTCAAAGCTAAAGTGGCTGCCAAGATTGTCATCAAGCAGACAAAAAACAAACAAGCTGATTTTTGAAGAGGAAAACCATGGAAAGCCCAACTGAAAGTGCTAAAAGCAAGAAGAATGAAGATGAAAAGCAAATGAATGAAACTGTAGATAACAAAGTCGAGCCTAACCAATCAATTGATGATAAAACCGAGCAATTGTCTCCTAATGATACGAAAATGAGCAACTCAACTGATAAGCAACAACCCCACATCTTCCCTAACCTTGGAGATGATGAATCAAAACAAGAATTGTAGAGCTTCTCAAAGAGTTTGTAGGCTCCGATGAATTGGAGCCTCCTGAGATGAGTTCACTACACTTCTCTTTAAGAATAGTAAGATTTCTATTACTATTGTTAACCCTATCAAATATGTCAAGGCTCCTTTCACTCTACAAAGAGTAACAGTACCATGAACAACCTCACTGTTGAAGAGAAAAAAAAGAAGCAAACCACAACTCTAGCTTCTGGCCTTTTGATCCTAGTTTTTCTAAATTAGGATTCCTAAGTACTATCAGCTGCATACGTTTTGATATATGTTAAGGTGAATAGTTGGTATGTCAACACTGATGCCCACAATTCAAAATATGATAAACTGTGCTGTTTTAAACTCAGCTTGTTACCAAAGCTCCTCACGGTGTTCCAATAACAACAAAAAACCCTAGTACTTTATTCTTATTTCTAATATAATATTGATTAAGATCTTACATAGGGATCAAAAAGAGATACAGTATCAAAACATGACGAAATTTACCTTCTCGATATTTTTCCTTATGCCGTACAACCCTAACAAAACCCATATTTTCTTTTGTGATAAACTTACAGCTTCCAAAACAAATCTCTGAGTTGCAAGCTAAAACAATCAAGGAATAACGATACACCGGATGTGACATATTATGGATAAACTGGATGTGGTACAACTACAACCTACCTAAAGAATTTTTAATTTTGCTTCCTGCGCAAAAAATCCAATTTGCTTGTATTCTGAACCAGTTTGTAACAGCTATCTTTCATGGTGTATTAACAAAACTAATAAATTTTCTATATTGGATTCTATTTACAAGTGGAAACTAACGATGCTTTTTATAAGAGTTAATCAAGTGTCATGCCGTAAAGAACTAAAGAGGCAATTTGATGCTATAAATCAAAAACAATGTATAGCCTTAACAAAACTCAAAATTGGCAACCCATATTACTTATCTCCAACCACTTATAGTTATCTAATAAACATATTAAAGCTCATGTTTAAGCCTAAGCACGTACCGGTTGATCGAACTGAATACAAAATAACACAAAGCGAGACACGAAGTACCACTGAAAGGAGAAATAATGTGAGAAAGAAATGGAAAAAAGCTAAATGCAATCAAGTATATGGTGTTAACCATTTCACGAGTGCCTATATGACCCATTATCAAATAACACAAGAACTAATTAAAGTTATTCTAAATATTCAAAAGTGTACTCTCGTGTGTAATATCCGTAAAATTCGTTCCGTTTATTTAGAATCGAACCGGAGTTCGGCCGTTGACCCTTTTCTCTTTCTACCTCGGGTAGCACACTACCACAATCCTTTCTTTGCAAGCTCTTGTATGACTTTTGACAAGTCATGACAAGGCTTTAAACTCATGACAAACAGCCCAGTCCAGCCGGCAGCTTGGCCGTGCCCACGCTAGGCCCGCTTGCCCCTGGAATCAAGCCCATAGTCATCTCCTTCTCCCTACAGCAAGCAGTTTCCTTCTTTACATGAACCAGTCAAAATACCCCATAAATTACGTAACTCCAGTTAACGCCCCCCTTAATTCTTCTTATCCTATCCCAAAATCCACGCACATCTCAGCCTCATGTTTAACCTAAGCCGTTGTAGACATCGAGCTCATACCATTTCATGGCCAAGAGCACAGCAGATCCACAACTGCCGCACGCTGGAAATCGCTCAACCGTGCACGCCACAACAGCCAACAACCGTTCCATCTACCCTGGCCTTGGGGAGCCATCCGACATAGCGATCATCAGGAGCCGGAAGCAGCGCCGTCTTGGAGGCTCCCTCGGCGAGCAGTTGCAGCCTCACTGGTCTTTCTTTCAAGCCAGAAACACAGATGCCAGGGCAGTTGAGCCTCCCTCGCAGTCCTTCCTTAGGAACTAACGCAGAACCAGCAGTAGCATACCACCCTCCCAGATCTGCACATAAGGCCGGTCTCTCCAGAACCCGACGACAGCAGTGGGCTTCTGTTCGAGTCGAGTACAAGTCGGCGCCCTCCGTCATCGTCGTCGATGTCTACGATTGCAAGTGTGGAGGTATATCGTCTCCTTCCTTCCCTCTGATCCTCCTATAACACACAGCAGTACCTCTGATATGACACGGGCATACAGGTGTTCGAGTTAAGTACACCAACAAGTAAAGACGGGCATCCCGGTTGTTGTTCCGACTGCCAACCGAACCTCCTTTCCCTCCCCTGATCTCGGGTTGTTGTCTGAGTGGACGAGCGAGCCATAAGCACACTAGTGAGTCCCTCTTTTTACCTTGCAAGCTTATGTTGTGTGTAAGTATGGTGGGTAGAGAGTAGATCGATTAAGTTAAGTGGTGTAGGACGAGGTTTTAGCTGGTTAAAGATATGTGAGGTGTTGGACCTTATTTATAAGAATTGGTACAACAACATGATTTGGAGCAACACCACTTACAAAGTAGTCTAAGGTTGAAAGGCTTGTGAGGTACTATATCTTTTTATCTTGTAAGAAATGTTTAAGTTTAAGGATAGTTAATATTGGATACATGAGAAATTCTAGTGAAGTTAGTTAGTCTGGATTTATATGTCGTTAACGGTGATTAAGTTAGGGTAATCCTAGTTAAGGCCTAACTCAATCGTGATGTCCATAAGACTATAGGCCTTTCTTTGTTTTTCCAGAAATTTGTGTGAAAGTGCTGATTTTAGGATCTAGTTTCTATATTCTAGATAGAGAATCCACCGTTGAATTTTTGATATGTTGTAGATAGAAATATGTAGTTTACTGTGTTAAAATTTGAGAGAGAGTTAACGGTCGGATTAGAATTTATAAGGTCCCAAAGCAGAGTACTTGGGCTGTTTTTCCAACAGAGAAAAAAAAATTGACTAAGTATATAATTTTTGGATGTTTTAACCAACTTAGTGGTTGGATAGTTTTGAGAGATCTTTGCTCCTTTGAGTAGCATGTATATTATAGAGGACCTAGAGAATTATTTCGTAAATTTTTATATTTTTATTCGAGCCTCATATCTTAAGGCAAAGTCGGACCTTAACGACTCTTATGAAAATCTAGAATTTTGGTTAACTGTTATAAATCTATAGCAAACTACCTCTTGAGAATTAGATTATGGAAATAGGTTCCAAAGGAGAATTTAGAACTAGTTTATAGACTATTTTCGAGTTTTCGGGATTAGCTTTTCTAGTAAATTCTCTTCATGAGATTGTACATCTGAGAAGTTTATAACTTCTAAGACTATGGGATGTAATTTTGATCGACCTGCCTTGTATAAAGGCGGTTGCGTTTCTACGGATACAAACCGAGTCGAGATAACGGGAATTGAGTTTCGATTCAGGTAAGTGTTTTGGGCTTACTTAGCTAGCTTTCAGATATGAGTGCGAATAATGATAGTGGTGTTTGAATGATGTGTGTATAAGTGTATTTCATACTAATTATCGACCGACCCACATATCTGGCCTAAGAGTAACGGGCGGTGGCATCCTACCCAGTTAGCCCGAGGGCGCTGGGGGTTTCTTTCGGGACTAGTCCATACTTGGTTTGCGGGGACGCCACCGGCGGAGGTGTGCCAAACCATCACCAGTTGGATAAGGATCGGAGGCGAGAAATCTTAAGATTTCCCGTGGCACAATTTTAAAACGGAATAAAGTGAATTACCTAAGTATCAGATAATAATCGGTTTGTGTGCCAGCATGATGATTGTTTTATTTTGCCTGAGTTGTGTTTGTGCTATTTTTTATTCTACTTATATTTGGATTGTTAGCTAACGGTTTATCCGTGTTGTAGATTTTGTAGAGATAGACAGTTGCAGAGAAATCTGGGACGGATGGTCAGCCGGGTCCACGTACTCATTAGATGGGGGACGGGGGTCTTCCGTTCAGCATGCATGTTATTATTATATTTATGTGTTGTAAGATTGTCATTGGTTGATCATTCATGTAAATACTATTTGATGGTTTCAAAAAGGTTTTATATACGTTCGTGCCTTGTTGCAAGATCCTAGTAAAGTTGTTGTTAAACCAAGGTCGGGACCCATTGTGAGGTCCTAACCAGTGACTCCCCGAATTCTGAAAATTTGGGGTGTTACAACATGGTATTAGAGTTCTGGGTTGGCAACAATGACACTTGAACTCTTCTAAAAGAGCAAGTGTATAAAATAACTAGAACCCGAAAGGGGTCTAAGATTTTCAAAAGGGATTTGTGTTTTTACACACGTGCATAGTCGGGTTGTGGGTTAGTAGTACGGCGGACCACCATCGTTCTCCGTGAATCTCTGCAACTTAGAATGAGAAAGGAGTTAGTATATAGACTTATATTGATATGTTTTAATGTATGATTATATATAGGTGTACGTGTAGCATGTTAGTATCCTAAAGGATATCTGATATCCTTTAGTTATGGTATCATGAAGCGATTATTGCCTCACGATAAATCTGTAGCGGACTTGTAGAGTTTTCAACACGAGACGATGGATTCAGACCGAGGATTGTATTATACTCTGGTGGGCGTCCTGGTGACCCTATAAATCATCCGAAGAACGGGTGGGGAAAGAAGTAAGGATGTTGACATCATTTTCACCACAAGTACAACCCAACAAGAAGGATATTCCCGAGTCATCTCAGATGGAAGGAATAGAAAGTCATGCAAGGGACTTGGTCCTATGAATCCGAGAGATGAATTAGAAGAATCACGCAAGAGACGACAAGAGATCGGAATAGAGATAACAATAAGGGAACAAAAATCATATAGAACAGGGTACAACCAAGATTTGCGGAATAAAGGACGTTACAATCGAGGCGGACGCCGCCATGTGCAAGCATGGGCATGAAAATACCAAGAAGATAGGGTGTTGACCCCGGTGTGAAGAATTAATGGAGTACAAAGACAAACATTGACAAATGAGTTTAAAGACGAGAAATAAATTTCATCATCATAGAGACGGGTTGACTGACTCAGGGATGCAAGAATTTGCAAGACATCATGACGTAAGCATCAAATACAGTAGAAGTCTGAAATTAAGATAACGGAATTCTATAAAGGTAGCATTATAAAACAACGCCAATCAAAGGGAAGAATGAGGGAAAGTGATTTTGGGGGACTAGAGAGTCCACAATAAACTTCTCATTCACATTAAGATTTAAGTTACCAACATTAACGGTCATATCAGAGAACCGCAAACACACGATGAACAAAATTAGAAGAATCGCGAGGACACGCTTACAAGTTATCGTGGAAGACTTGATAAACTCATTAAAGACTGATGAATGTTAGGACTAGACTCAGAAGAGTATATGGATCTCATAAGAGAACAAGAGAAGTGTCGACTGTGGAAGGAGCTAAAGGATTATAAACGAAGAAACTGGCCGAGGTAGATTTTCTCTAGGCATATCAAACTTCAAAAGAGATAAAAGAAAAGTCAGTCTATGATCTTGTAAAAGGTTAATTATAGACTAATTAAAACAACTTAGACTCACACGTGCGGGTTAACCAGTGGTGACTGGTTGATAAATAAGAAGAATAACCACATATTTATTAAAGAATTTTATCGACATTTGGAGAAAATTCTTCAAGGATCAATTGCGACAATTACCAAGTTAAATCAATACAAGTGCTAGTAACACTGAATAAGTTCACGTCATTAACTCAAAAAAAAATTGAAGAAGAGTTTGACGGTCAGAAATGAACCCCCTTATATCATTAATGGTATAAAGAGAATTGTTGTGAGTAATTGCTTACCTACTAACTAAGGAAAATAGTACAGATCATAGTCAGTACAGATGGATTCGTATAAGGAGAATTAGAGGAGTAAGAAGAAGTAGATGATTTTGATCATATCCAACGTCAGTCCAGACAGAGGGTACTTAGCAGTTCCCACAAAAGAGTTTGATGGTGCTCTTCCGAGCAAAGGTTGGGGTTAATTTTCTAAATTGATATAGGAAACCCTTGTGACTAAAAATGTGACAAAGAATAATTGGAATGACTGGAGGTTGTTATACGGATCCGTATCACCCCAATAAGATGATTACTGAATGGTGTTTATATAAGAGTTTATTAAGAAATGGTAGCACTACAATAGCCAATCTGGATAACCGGTCAAAGGTGAATAGAGGAGTAGTTTTGGAACCGCGTACAAATGGTATACCTTGGAGTCGTCTCTCGACTGATGAGAGAAGAATTGATGAAAGCACCAAATCTAATCAACATAATCCATAAAGGTTGTATGAGAAAGCTTAAAGGGATTTGATTACCATACTTGGTGTAAGGATTTAGAAGATGGCAAAGCGACATGAATATAAGGACAACATAATAAATGCGAGTCGAGAACTTTGATTTTTGAGGAAATCATATGCATCTGATGTTTCTTATACAAATGGTGCCGGTAGATGTTTAATAAAAGTTATACTATCGGACCGATAACCCTATGACGTATAAAGTGTAAACCAAGCGAATAACTTACACAGTGAGAAGTAAAGTCATGTATCAAAAGTTGGGTCTTGCTAAATTTAAATAAAGTATTGAGAGGGGATGCCTTTATGGAATCTTTGCAAGAGTAATACGTAATTGAGATTTCAACACGGAAGGGGTAGTAATGATCAATTGACAGCTAGAGAATGATTCAGAGAAGGAAAATATTATAAGATGAGTCACCTAGTAGAAGGGTTCACAAGACAAGTAGGAGAGACCATCATGTGGTTTTATTATTGTCTCGGTGTAGACTTATTAAAACACCTTGAGAATTTAGAGCTAAATAGGAAACTCTATGTCAAGATTGTAAATAGATCAAGGTAAGGACTTGTAGGTCAACGTGAGTTGCCCTACGATAGAGGTCAAAGGGATTGTGGAAGGATAACCACATTGAGTAGTCCTGACGAGTAGTAAGTAGAGTTCCGATGAGATCTAAGTGAATTCGAGAAAATCCTAATACCGCACGTTCCTTTCCTTCCAAGGAGGCGTAACCGGTGAGTTATTCTGTTGAAGAGTCCCTAGACCGTAAGTGAAACCCAATGGGGGTCGAGGACCATAGTTGCGACATATATGAACGGTTTATTTCAATACTTTGGACATCCAGTACTCACGTACGGCTAGAGTACGAACCTTTCCTTTACCATAGTAACTCATCTCTGGATTTACGATTTGGATATTGCCATTATTAGAAGGGAAGTTACAAACGGGAGGTTGATAAATCATTTTTAGTAATGGAGGACGTCACTACGATTAAGGGGTGTGACAACATATTGATCAGAGGAGCGTAGAGGAAGTGTTGTAGGCCCATAACCCATAAAACATGAAACTCAATGATATGTCAATTAAGACCTCAAGTTAAGGAATCATAGATCGATTTGAAAATCTCCTCAACTAGTGGCAAGTTGAAAGCCTGACCTAATGCAAGTGATAATTCGTTAATGGAAAGACGGTCCGACTGAGTCATCTCAAAATCTTTTAGAAGGTCAGAAGTAAGTGGACTCAACGGAAGAAATTAGGTTTATGATTATTTTTGGTAGAGTAATCAAAAGAGCTGGTAGAGTATTAGTGAAGTAACCGTCGAGTTTTTTTTTTGCGGATTGGGAAGTTATCAACTAAAACTCCTACCCATACTAGAGGGTACATGTAGACCAAATATTACACATGTCACCGTTGAGAGAATAGCTACCGGATCCGAGACATGTCACCGGCTATGAGTATAGGATAGTTGAGTCATACCATAGTTTGTGAAGTACCCAATAGCCGTCCTAGAGCGTAGTACTAGACATCTGCGGTCCAAGGAGATACCGATACTGAAGATCTAGTGGTCTAGACGAGCGGACGATGAGGCTACTTGGGAGACAGAGGAGAGTATTAGATGTAGTTATCCCGAATTCTAGCCGGAGTTAGCCGTTATTTCAGTACCGACGAGTTAGTGCTCGGATGTTATTTTGTGTGAATTTTTTTTTGGTGTGATTATACATTGGTTTGAGTGATTCTGTATTTATGTGTTGCCTATTATGATGATTGAGTAGTTCTTGCATGTTAGGAAGTGGGAGCGAAAATATAGTGGAGACCTAGTTAGATACTTCAATTTACGGAAGTCATTTGATTAGATACC
This sequence comes from Fagopyrum esculentum, assembly GCA_033239045.1. Taxonomy (NCBI): domain Eukaryota; kingdom Viridiplantae; phylum Streptophyta; class Magnoliopsida; order Caryophyllales; family Polygonaceae; genus Fagopyrum; species Fagopyrum esculentum. Next base: position 97,252,236 of record BSUD01000005.1, read on the forward strand.
CTTATTCTAAGTTTCGGGATGAAACTTATTTTAAGGGGGTATCGATGTAATATCCGTAAAACTCGTTCCGTTTATTTAGAATTGAACCGGAGTTCGGCCGTCGACCCTTTTCTCTTTCTACCTCGGGTAGCACACTACCACAAATTCTATCATTTTATGTGAACTTTATTTCACATAAAATGATATAATATTCACTAAACCCTAAATGTTTCCTTTCTTTGCAAGCTCTTGTATGACTTTTGACAAGTCATGACAAGGCTTTAAACTCATGAAAAACAGCCTAGTCAAGCCGGCAGCTTGGCCTTGACCACGCTAGGCCCGCTTGCCCCTGGAATCAAGCCCATAGTCATCTCCTTCTCCCTACAGCAAGCATTTTCCTTCTTTACATGAACCAGTCAAAATACCCCCACAAATTACGTAACTCCAATTAACGCCCCCCTTAATTCTTCTTATCCTATCCCAAAATCCACTCACATCTCAGCCTCATGTTTTACCTAAGCTGTTGTAGACATCGAGCTCTTACCATTTCATGGTCAAGAGCACAACAGATCCACAACTGCCGCTCACCACTACTGCACGCTGGAAATCGCTCAACCCTGAACGCCACAACAACCAACAACCGTTCCATCTACCCTGGCCTTGGGGAGCCATTTGACATAGCGATCATCAGGAGCCGGAAGCAGCGCCGTCTTGGAGGCTCCCTCCGCGAGCAGTTGCAGCCTCACTGGTCTTTTTGTCGCGCCATAAACACAGATGCCAGGGCAGTTGAGCCTCCCTCGCAGTCCTTCCTTAGGAACTCACGCAGAACCAACAGTAGTATACCACCCTCCCAAATATGTACATAAGGCCGGTCTCTCCAGAACCCAAGGACAGTAGCGGGCTTCTCTTCGAGTCGAGTACAAGTCGGCACCCTCCGTCATTGTCGTCGATGTCTACGACTGCAAGTGTGGAGGTATATCGTCTCCTTCCTTCCCTCTGATCCACCTATAACACCCAATAATACCTCTGATATGACACGGGCATACAAGTCTTCGAGTTAAGTACCCTAATAAGCAAATACGGGCATCCCGGTTGTTGTTCCGACTGCGAGCCGAACCTCCTTTCCCTCCCCAGATCTCAGGTTGTTGTCTGAGTGGACGAGCGAGCCATAAGCACACTAGTGAGTCCCTCTTTTTACCTTGCAAGCTTATGTAATGTGTAAGTATGGTGGGTAGAGAGTAGGTCGATTAAGTTAAGTGGTGTAGGACGAGGTTTTAGGTGGTTAAAGAGATGTGAGGTGTTGGACCTTATTTGTAAGAATTGGTACAACAACATGATTTGGAGCAACACCACTTACAGAGTAGTCTAAGGTTGAAAGGCTTGTGAGGTACTGTATCTTTTTATCTTGTAAGAAATGTTTAAGTTTAAGGATAGTTAATATTGGATACATGAGAAATTCTAGTGAAGTTAGTTAGTCTGGATTTATATGTTGTTAACGGTGATTAAGTTAGGGTAATCCTAGTTAAGGCATAACTCAGTCGTGATGTTCATAAGACTATAGGCCTTTCTTTGTTTTCCAGAAATTTGTGTGAAAGTGCTGAATTTAGAATCTAGTTTCGATATTTTAGATCGAGAATCCACCGTTGAATTTTTTATATGTTGTAGATAGAAATATGTAGTTTACTGTGTTAAAATTTGGGAGAGAGTTAACGATCGGATTAGAATTTATAAGGTCCCAAAGTAGAGTACTTGGGCTGTTTTTCCAGCAGAGAAAAAAAATTGACTAAGAATATAATTTCTGGATGTTTTAACCAACTTAGTGGTTGGATAGTTGTGATAGATCTTTGCTCCAATGAGTAGCATCTATTATATAGGACCTAGAGAATTATTTCGTAAATTTTTATATTTTTATTCGAGTCTCGTATCTTAAGCCAAAGTCGGACCTTAACGACTCTTATGAAAAACTAGAATTTTGGTTAACTGTTATAAATCTATAGCAAACTACCTCTTGAGAATTAGATTATGGAAATAGGTTCCAAAGGTAAATTTAGAACTAGATTATAGACTATTTTCGAGTTTTCGGGAATAGGGGTAATATAGTCATTTTACCCTAAGAGAGCCTTTCTAGTAAATTCTCTTCATGAGATTATACATCTTAAAAGTTTATAAAATCTAAGACTATGGGATGTAATTTTGATCCACGTGCCTTGTATAACAGGCGGTTGTGTTTCTACGGTTACAAACCGAGTCGAGATAACGGGAATCGAGTTTCGATTCAGGTAAGTCATTTGGGCTTACTTGGCTAGCTTTCATATATGGGTGCGAATAATGATAGTGGTGTTTGAATGATGTGTGTATAAGTGTATTTCTTACTAATTATCGACCGACCCACATATTTGGCCTAAGAGTAACGGGCGGTGGCATCCTGCTCAGTTAGCCCGAGGACGCTAGGGGTTTCTTTCGGGACTAGTCCATACTTGGTTTGCGGGGATGCCACCAGCGGAGGTGTGCCAAACCATCACCAGTTGGATAAGGAACGGAGGCGAGAAATCTTAAGATTTCCCGTGTCACAACTTTAAAACGGAATAAAGTGAATCACCTAAGTATCAGATAATAATCGGTTTGTGTGCCAGCATGATGATTGTTTTATTTTGCCTGAGTTGTGTTTGTGCTATTTTTTATTCTACTTATATTTGGATTCTTAGCTAACGGTTTATCTGTGTTGTAGATTTTGTAGAGATAGACAGTTGCAGAGAAATCTGGGACGGATGGTCAGCCGGGTCCACGTACTCATTAGATGGGGGACGGGGGGTCTTCCGTTCAGCATGCATGTTATTATTATATTTATGTGTTGTAAGGCTGTCATTGGTTGATCATTCTTGCAAATACTATATGATGGTTTCAAAAAGGTTTTATATATGTTCGTGCCTTATTGCAAGATCCTAGCAAAGTTGTTGTTAAACCAAGGTCGGGACCCATTGTGAGGTCCTAACCAGTGGCTCTCCGAGTTCTGAGAATTTGGGGTGTTACATCGTGGATCTTATTTCGAAAAGAAACGAGTTCATTTGGTGAAAAAGAAGGAAGGTGATAATAACACATTTGAGAAATTAGATAGAGCAATGGCCACTTTGAGGTGATTATTGCTTATAACCAAATTCATGTATGAAATCATGCTTTCACCCCATCAAATCATTGCCTAACTTCGATTGATTCGAATAACACTAAGAACAAATTTATAAAATATACCTTCCGATTTGATGGACCGATCGAGAACATTGTGCGCATATTATTGAGCAAACTTGGAGAACCCAATTCTTTAGGACACATATGTTTAACTTAGTAAAATAGTTCAATCTCATCAAAACCAAACTCAAAGTTTGGAGCGAACTCAAATTTGAAAATATCAATAAGCAAGTCCGTGAAATTGACTCATCGATTAAGAATCTACAAATGTAAAATTTTGTGAGATTTTCTAGCCAACAAAATGAGAAACTTAATAGACTAAGCACAAAAAAAAGAATGTCTAATTAAATTCCAACAAAAGTATTGTATGCAATGATCAAAATCAAAGTCTTTAGCGTACAACGACATGAACACAAAATATCATCATAGGAAAGCTAGGGGGAGAAAAAATAGGAAATCAATAATCTCAATTGAAAGTGCAAACGGCCGAACTCTGAATACCGAAGATGAATTAATCAAAGAATTTTCCCAAGACAATAAAGACCATTTCCGATCAATTGATATTAACAAGAATTCTCAAAATCAATACCTTGAAGTAATCAGAAGCGAAATAACCGATATGAAAAATAAAGAACTAGCCAAATCATTCTCAAATGAGGACATTAAAAAAGAAGTATTTGATATTGGCATCGATAAATCTCCGGGTCTTGATAGAATGCCCGTAAGATTCTTTTGAAAATATTGGAATATCATAGGCCCAGGTGGTATTCAACGGAGCGTATGTGATTGAAAACTGAAGTTTTGGAAAAACCAGTGTTGTTGGATCAACTACTAATAAAACTACTTAAAAATGATGTCGTTATTGATGACGAAGAAACAATTACCATATGCATATCTGAAAACGAATGAGACTCCTAGAAACTGGACTACAAACTAGGAAACTCCCTTCCTCTAGAGATAATGACCGCTATCAAGTCCTACCAACTCCCGAGGTCATTCAAGACCGTATTTATTGGGCAGCTTCCACAAAAAATCGGTCATGGACCTTTCCATAATAACAAAGGTTAACAACAAATCTGAAAACTCCACCTTGATGATAAAGTTGTACAGGTGTTGATGATGGAAGACTTAAAGACAAATGAAGTAGGTTTATACACTAACAATTTATTGATTATATATCGAGTTGCTTGATTTAGTTTGGTAGTTTGTATTGAATAAGTGCAGGTTTTGAAAGACACTTCAAAGGGCCTTGGAAGACCTTGAAAGACAAGGAGTTTAGAGTGTTCAAACGACGGAGGCCTTGAAATGAATTCCAAGGGAACAAAGAAGTCAAGGCTGCACGCTAAAGGAATTCAAATCACTGAAGAAGATCTTCTAGGAACGATTTTCTCAACAAGAAGATATGTTTGAAGATCTCAACCGACCGTCAAATATCTTGCAAAGATCCTCAACCGAAAGCACAAAGATTTTCTCCTCTAGAATTGATATCATCAGAACAAATACGAGAAGATTAAGGAGCCGAGAAATCAACGTGTTCTCAGGAGATGAAGATTCACAACGTCTATCTCATCTCAACCAAGAAGATATCTTCATGGAGAAGAAGAATCATCTTCAAACGGTCATCTTTCCAATGGCTAGAAGACCTCTCCATAGAAGGTTATAAATGAAGATGGCGATTGAAGAAAAAAGTACAGAAGCTTACACGGAAACATCAATAGTCTTCAAGCGATCCAAAACATCTTCATTCGATCAAATAGTTTTTCTTTCTCTCTTTCTCTAAAAGCTTTATCCTCTAGAGAGAGATAAAACTCGAGAGCTCCATTGATATATCTAAATAATGTTATACTCGAGTGTGTGTTACTCTGCGAAGTAAATAGACTATTATAGCAAGGTGAAGAGTTGAAGCTAGATCGTAGCATTGGCTACAATGAGAGAAGAAGGGGATTTCTTCTAGTTTGTATCTATGACTATTTGAAGGTGATAATAGTTAGTTAGATCCTAAGGCTATAGCCTGTGACGGAGAGTAGGCTATTTGAGCCGAACTTCGTAAATATATCCTCGTGTCGATCTGTTACATTCCGCACTATATCTTGCTTTATTGTGACTAACTTTGTTTTGCAGGAGTACAAAGTCAAGGCCCTTGAAAGTTGTTTCAAAGCCCTTAAAATCAAAGTATCACAAAGAGCTCATATCGACATCAAGGCCCTTGAAATTGGTTTCAAGGCCTTGAGATTGGTTTTGCAAAAAGTTCCCATACTCTATTCAACCCCCTTCTAGAGTATCTTTTATCCTTTTTATTCACCTACCGGTTCTTCAATTGGTATCAGAGCTAGACTCACATATATTTATTTAACCATCAGTGAGACTAATCATGAATCCTGTAGGTGATGGAGGATTTGCTCAAGGGAGATCCTCATCGAGACCACCACTCTTCTGTGACAACAACTTTGCCCATTGGAGAGCACTCATGTGTATGTTCATTATTGATCAGGACATGGAACTATGGAGCATCATTCAGAATGGCCCCAAAGTCCCAATTATGACGGTTGAAGGTGTCAAAGTCCCAAAGAAGGAAGCTGACTTGACACAAGCTGACTTGGACAGTGTGTCAAAGAACTACAAAGCTATGAACTTACTCTACTGTGGATTAGATGCAAACGAATTCAACCGCATCTCATCATGCAAGAGTGCAAAGGAAATATGGGACAAACTCGTTGTCACTTACGAAGGAACAAGTCAATTCAAGGAAACAAAGATTAGCATCTTCCTCAGACAATACGAGTCAAGGCTGGGTTCGGTACATTACCAACTTCTTGTACCATTACCAACCACCTAAACTCATTTACCAACTCTTCAGTATACCAAGTTTTTCGGTTGGTTCGGTGGGTAATGGCATTTTACCAACTTATATGTTTGCTAAAATTAAATTTAAATAAGACAAGAACTTCATCAATTCAACAATCCGCAAATTCGAGTACAATATTTAAACAAGACAAGAACTTCATCAACTCAACAATCCGCAAATTCGAGTACACTATGTTTAACAAGTTCATAGAACTTCATACATCATTACAAACCAAACACAAATAATTAAATATGCAGTCATCATCCAAAGCTATAGGCTAAGGAGTTCAATAGTCCAATCTCGACTTGTGCTCCACATGATTTCATATTTGAATCGAGCTAGAGCTTGTTGCATTCCTTCATGCCTCATAGCCTTGATTGAAAGCATTCTCTATCAACAAAATGAAGATTAGATGATAAAACAGGAGTTGTAACTGTAAAAAAATAATATAGAACATATGTTGTTATGGAAACAAGCTAAAGTGTAGGTTTAGTATGCCGACTACAACAGAAACAACAAAAACAGATGTTGTTATAGTAGAGATGTTATGACAGTTTCAAGATAAAAGTAATACAAAATTATTGCATATAAAATTACATATAAAGTATTATATTAAGATTAGTATGTATATACTATTTTCTTAAAGGAAAACTTAGATGGTACAGTAATCCCGTGGTACGCGGATATTGTTACCACCTACCAACCAACTCTTTATAGTTGGTTCGGTAGTACCGTACCAATTGAATTGGTAACCAACGTGTTGGTAACCAATTTAATTGGTTCGGTTGATAAGCCTCGGTTCGGTTTCGTTTGGCTCATTTTAGCCAGCCCTAATACGAGCTATTCAAGATGAATCCAAATGAACCAGTCAAAGAAATGTTCACAAGATTCACTAAGATCGTGAACAACATGGATTCACTAGGAAAGGTCTTCACAAATGAAGAAAAAGTTAGGAAGGTTCTAAGGAGCTTACCTAAAGCCAAGTGGGGACCAAAGATGACTGTCATCGAAGAAGCTCAGAATTTCTCAACTCTTCCTCTTCATGACCTCCTTGGAAAACTCACCACACATGAAATGGTTCTTGGTGAAGAAGATGGAGAGCTCCCATCCAACACTAAGAATTTGACATTAAAATCAAGAAATGATGAATTACCATTAGAAGAGGAAGATAGTGATGATGATGATGATGATGATGATGAAGATGCAATTGCCATGATCTCTAAGGGTCTCGCGAGAATTCTCAAGATAAAGAAATAATATGCAAACAATAGAGAATATCCACGAACATCAAAACCCCGAGGTAAGTTTTCTAACTCCAACAAGAAAAACTAGAGTACTGACTTGTTTTGAATGTGGTGAAACAGATCATCTTGTGAAGGATTGTCCACAAAAGAAGAGGACCAACTTCAAGAAAAATGATCGAAAGAAGAAAGCTATGGTAGCTTCATGGAGTGATTTAGAATCATCAAATGAATCAAAAGACGAAAAAGAACAAGCAAACCTATGTCTCATGGCCGATCATGAAGAAGATTCAAATCTATATGTTGACAATGTGGTAAGTACTATTATGTCTCAACCTGAATCTGACCTAAAACAATTCCTTAAAGGCATTATTATATGTGACAAGGAACATAAAATAAGGATAAATTCTCTAAAAGAAAAACTTCTTGAACAAGAAAAACAACTAAGTGAGATGTCTCTGTAAATTGAAAATCTTAACACGGAAAAGGTAGACCTTGATGACAATATCAAGGCCTTGGAATCGGAAAATGTGATTCTCAAGGACAACCTCTCCTCTCTTCATCGAAACTATATCGATCTAGAGAAAGAGAAAGTTGATCTAACCTTGACGTGTCAAGACCAGAAGGCTGCACTTGTTAAATTTACTCGTTCAAAAGCTAATATTGAAAGAATAATGGGTGAATAACAGTCCTCACTTAACAAAAATGGTATAGGTTATCATAGGAGCTTTCCTAGAAAACCAACTACCACGTTAGTCAAAGCCAAAGAAAGTATTCATCTACCTACTTGCTTTTACTGTTGTAAAAAGGGTCATGTTAAATCTACATGTCCATATAGAAGAAATGATCCTTATATTATTAGAAACACCTATCATCTATGTTTAAGGAAATGGGTCAAACAAATCTGGGTTCCTAAAGGTACTAGACCACCAAATATGATCGAACCTGAATATGGACCAAAATATGCCATTGGTCGACCCGGAAAGGTTGATGTTTGCTGTTTTGCAGGATATCACAAAGGTAAAGGAGCATAAATGGATTTTAAATAGTGGTTGCTCAAGACACATGAGTGGAAAAAGCTCACTATTCTCAGATTTAAAGAAGCAATCATCTGGAACCATTACGCTTGGTGATAAAGGAAAGTGTGACATTATTGGCATTGGTAAAATATGTTATAACTCATCTAACTTCATTGATGATGTATATTTGGTTGACGGTTTGAAGTATAATCTGCTTAGCATCTCTCAAATATGTGATAAAGGCAACAAAGTATTGTTTGATTTAGAGAAATATGAAGTTCAAGACAAAACGACGGGTGACATTGTGCTTACTGCTCTTAGATGTAATAATGTTTATTCTATGAATACTAACCAAGTTTCAGGAACTAAGCTAAAATGTCTCAAGACCTTGACTGATGATCCAAGGCTTTGGCATAGAAGACTTGGTCACGTAAATATGCACACAATATAGAAGCTACTTACAAAAGATTTGGTACGTGGATTGCCAAACCTATATTTCAAGGTAGATGAACTATGTAAAGCTTGTACACAAGGTAAACAAACAAGAGTCATTCAAACCTAAGAAAGTTGTAAGTTCTTCTCGACCCATTGAACTCTTACATATGGATCTTTATGGACCTATGCGTGTCAAATCTCCTAGAGGCAAGCAGTACATCCTTGTTATTGTGGATGATTTCTCTTATTTCACATGGATTTATTTTCTACGAGAAAAATCTGAAGAATTATTTGAGTTTTCAAAATTATGTAAGGAGTTGCAAACTTTGAAAAACATATCAATCGTTTCTATAAGAAGTGATCATGGTAGAGAATTTGATAAACTAAAGTTTGATTTGTTTTGTGCAAAATATGGTATTTCACATAACTTTTCAGCTCCTTGAACTCCAAAACAAAATGGAGTTGTGGAACGTAATAACCGCACTCTTGAGGATATGTCTAGGACTATGCTTTTAGAAAATAGTTTGCCAAAAAGTTTTCGAGTTGAACCAGTATACACTGCTAAGTACATTTTGAATAGATGTTTAATTCGCCCTATTTTGAAAAAGACTCCTTATGAACTCTTTAACGGAAAGAAACCAAATATTTCATATTTCAAACCCTTTGGATGTACTTGTTTTGTTCATAACAATGGCAAAGATAACCTTGAGAAGTTTGATGAACGTAGTGATGAAGCTATATTCATTGGATATGCTTCAAATAGCAAAGTTTATCGTGTTTATAACAAACGTACCAAAATTGTTGAGGAAAGTATCCATGCTATTTTTTATGAAAGCAATGATGGTACTTTGAGTGAGAGTTTTGTAGATATAAATCTGAATCAACGAGAAGATCACAATTCGGATGAAGATGAAGATCCTAAAGATCAAGAAAACAATATGCAAGAAAAGATTCAAGATACCGAAGAAAATCCTCAAGACTTTGAAACACATCTTCAAGACCTTGAAATAAGAAAACTGTGATGTCAAAACTCCGTTTCAAGGGCTTGAAACAAAACTTCAAGGCCTTGATATCAACGGTACCTGAATCTAGTCAAGCATATGAGGCTCAACCTTCAGGATCTGCTCCATCTTACAAACGAAGAAAATTTCAACACTCTTCATACCATTCATAAGAGAATGTGATCTCAGATCCAAACACAGGAGTTTAACCTCGATCTAAAGTGAACAATCTATGTGCCTTCTTTGCGTTCGTGTCTCTTATCGAGCCAAAGAATTATGTTCAAGCTCTTCAAGAACCTGACTGGATCATTGCCATGCAAAACGAACTAAATGAGTTCGATAGAAACAAGGTTTGAACTCTTACTACCAGACCAAAGCATCAATCCGTCATCGGCACAAAATGGGTCTTTTGAAATAAGTTGGATGAAAGTGGCAAAGTCATACAAAATAAAGCACGACTTGTAGCACAAGGCTATAACCAAGAAGAAGGTATTGATTATGAGGAGACTTTTGCTCCGGTTGCCAGGTTAGAAGCCATACGTATGCTACTTGCATTTGCATCTTTTATGAGTATAAAACTTTTTCAAATGGATGTAAAATGTGTTTTTCTAAACGGCTTCTTAGAAGAAGATGTCTACGTTGCTCAACCTCCTGGTTTTGAAAATGATGAATTTCCTGATCACGTTTTTAAATTGGACAAAGCTCTTTATGGTCTTAAGCAAGCTCCTCGATCTTGGTATAAAAGATTGTCCAAATATCTTCTCGAAAACAAATTCAAAAAAGGTTTGATTGATAAAACTTTATTTATTAAAACCAGAGGCAACGATATATTAGTAGTACAAATCTATGTTGATGTTATATTATTCGGTGCTACTAATGATTCTCTTTGCAAGGAATTTTCAGATATTATGTGCAGGGAATTTGAAATGAGCTTGATGGGTGAGCTAAATTTCTTTCTTGGACTTCAAGTTACACAAGCAAAGAAAGGAATATTTCTCAATCAAAGCAAGTATACTAAGGACTTGCTTAAGAAGTATAAGGTGGATCAATCTAAGGTCACAAAGATTCCTATGAGTTCAACACTTTCACTTGACCATGGCAAAAGTGTAGTACAAAGGGAGTATCGATGTATGATCGGTTCATTGTTGTATTTAACTACTAGTCGACCTGACATTATGTTTAGCGTGTGCATGTGTGCAAGATTTCAAGCTGATCCTAAAGAGTCACACTTGATAGCTGTGAAAAGAATTTTTCGGTATCTCAATGGCACTAAGGATCTAGGGTTATGGTACCCACGTCAAAGCTCGTTTCACCTTGTTGGCTATTCAGATGCAGACTTTGCAGGTTATAAGGTCGATAGAAAAAGTACTTCTGGATGTTAGAAATTCTTAGGGTCATCCCTAATCAGTTGGAACTCCAAGAAGCCAAATTTTGTCGCCATATCCACGAAGTTGAATATATAGCTGCGGAAGCCTGTTGTGCACAAATTCTATGGATTGCTCAACAACTTCGTGATCTTGGCTTTGATTTGAAAGGTATTCCTATAAAATGTGATAATACTAGTGCTATTTCTATAACCAAAAATCCTGTACAGCATTCAAGGACTAAGCATATCGATGTAAGGCATCACTTCATACGTGATCATGTTGAGAAAGGTGATGTTTCGATCTCTTTTATATCTACTAACTTGCAATGTAAGAGCCTTAGTCTTTGGAGCCTAGAAGCCTTGCTGAGCCTTAACTGAGCTTGCCTTGACCTTGTTAGCCGCCCCAACGGACCCTGTGAGCCGCCCCTACGCCACAAGTGAGCCGTCCCTGCGCCTTAGTTGATCCGCCCCTGCAGTTTTGTGCGGCTGCAGCCACCATTGTTGACCTCTTGACTTTGATTTTGGGGTTAGCTTCCTATATAAGCTTCCCATGCTTCTGATGAGGGGTTCCTTACCTCATTCCAGCTTCTTCATCTCCCTTACGCTCTCCTTCTTCCTCTTCTCCTCTTCTTGATCTTCCTTTGAGTTTGTGAGAAGTTCTTGAGAGTTTGCTTGAGGTTTTGAGCTTTGATGATCTTGAGGATATTGCTGAGTGTTGTTGTTGTGGTGCAAAGGTTGTGAGGTGTGTAGATGCTCTTGGTTGCTGCCTAGGGTTTGCTGAGGTGAGACCTTTCTTCCCCATCTTCTTTACTTCTTCTTCTTTGCTTCTTTCATCTTCTTCTAGCTTAGGATCACAAGATGAGCTTGTGTGGATCCTTTCCTGGATGTTTGATGATCATATATGTGTATATATGTTTATGTGTTGTTGTGGTATGCTCAAGAAGTGAAGAGAGTGAGAAAGGGATCGAAGAGAAGTCGGGACCAACTCTCTGCACAGTTGGCCGCCCCTGCGCCTCAACGCAGCCGCCCTTGCGCCTGGTGTGTAAGCCGCCCCTGCGCCTGGTGTGAGCCGCCCTTGCGCCTCACTAGGTCAGCTTGGAGTTCCTTGCTTCTATTGGTGCATACCTTGTTGGTATGTCTTCCTTCCTTCCTTTCCTTTGGCTATGGCTCAGTTGATAGCTAGGCTAGCGTGGTTAGGATGAGTTGTATGTTAGATATGTGCCTTAGGCACTCGTGTTGATGTTGAGGTATGTTGTAGACATCTATGAGCATGTTATGGTCTTGAGGGTTAGTTGAGGTTGTAGGTTGGTTTTGGTTATGGAGACGAGTCTCCTAACCCTTGCAGTTTGTGATGTTGTGTGTCTTGCTATTGCAGGCGTTGGTTTCTTCCCCAAGGGGAAGCTATGACGTGGTATTGGATACGAATGTATGAGGTAAGTCCATTGGACTTACTTAGCGTTCAGTTATGGGTTTGTGTGATTGTGATGGTTGTGTGTGTTCATATGCTTGTGTATTTATAACTTAAACCGGACTAGGATGACCATTTATTACTTTAAATGGCCCAAGTATATTATAATGGGTCGTGACCACTTGCCTCTGTCTGCGGGTAGGAGGAGGTGCCTGAAGATGATCTCACAGGAGGGGACGAGTGATGATCACCCCCATGCAAAACTCCTGTGTTACTGTTCGCCCAAAAGCGTGCGTGCAAATAAGCTTTAAATTTATAAAACTAGAACCAAAGCAAGCGAACCCGCAGTGTACGGTCGGCGTAGTAAAGCAAGAATTCCAGAGTGTCGAACTGATAGCATGAATTATAGTCTAGTTTTTAGGGTTTGTTTGGACGTTTTATCTTTCATAATCTGCATGTTTGTATGTACATTATGTGATTTTACTACCATTTCATCTACCTTTGCGAGAATCGAGGTCTACACCTAGTTTCGTTGTAATTGCACGTAATGTGGTACGTTTTGCATCAAAAAGGAGCATAAGGAGTCATGAGTCATTTGGAGCTACATCCAGGGAGCATAGCCATGAATTGAAGATTTACTTTGGAGCAGATTCGAGAGATTTCACATTCTGTCGTGAGTCACCTCGGTTGACCATTGATTCACCTCGACCGAGGTGATCCAGAGACGCCGACTCGACCGAGGCGAACACCTAGGACGCGGCGAGAATATTTTATTCTTGGAGGAGATCTTTTAAATTTGGAAAGTGATCTTATATTTTTGGGCTTGGCTCCTGGAAGGAAGGAGATATGCAGAATCATATATTTTACCTATTTTTATGGGAATATATCTTTCTAAGATTTATTATCTTTGGAGGTTTATTTTCCTATAAAAAGGGTTGGATTTCCACAAATCCAACAGCTCGCATACGACGCAGCACATCCCCGCTTACACCGGAAATACGCAGCAGCCGCAGCATACTCCAATTTGGGAGTTTTCGAAGAACCTTTTTGAAGGTTGAAGGAATATTGAAGACCATAGCTTTTATAGCTTTTTGAAGGGTTTTGTAAGATTGTCTTCAATTCCCTCCATTATTGTCTTGTCTTTTGGATTATTATCCAAGGAACGCTTTGTTGTGATATTTGATTCAGTATATTGAAGTCTTTTTATTAAAATTCTTCTTTGTTCAAATATTCATCATCTTCCCATATATTTTAATACTTTCATATTGATGATGAGTGGCTAATTTCCTTGTGTGATTCTAGGGTGATTGGCTGAAGGTTGTGGGAAAAACGATGATAGAATAATCCTAGATTCCAGTAGGATCCTGAAAGTTCGAGTCTTTAACCTTAACCCTAAGCATCTCGTTCGGTTGATGAACATCTCGGCCGGGGTGGAATTCTTCTGACCGAGGTGACTTATCCGACCTAAAACAGAAAGTTAAGTGTTAGAGTTTGCCAAATCCTATTCTTATTACACCTTCCTGGTTCAATGCAAGCTTAGGATGAGACTTACCCGGTAATTCCTTAGTTTGTGTATTAACGATCATAAGTGTAGGTAATAAAGGTTTATCCTTTATTGGGGTTTGAGTGCGCTTCCATCCCATCTTTGTGAGTTAGCCTGAGACTTACCCGGTAAAGGTTGATTCTATTCCCTTAGATGGTGTGTTAGTTTGAGGTTAGAGTTCTTTATCTTGATTCCTTGAGACTTACCCGGTAATAGGAGTTACGGTTAGGATTAGTGTGTAGTGAGACTTACCCGGTGATCTACTCCACTTTAGTAACACCTTCCCCACGCAAAAATCTCAGCTTTGTCCGCTTATTTATAGATCTTGAGTTGGAACCACAACTTGATGCTTTAATCCCTAGAATTGCATGTTTGCTTTATTGACTTCTTATTCATCTTTGATTGTGTTAAATTGCTCTTGTGGTTAGAATTGACATTAGCATACCGTATTGACTTTGTTTCACCGAGTCCCTGTGATCGACCCCTGGAATTTTCTTGCTTTTACTACGATTGACCCGTACACTGCGGGTTCGCATCCTTGTTTTAAGCTTAAGTCTATGGTTATAAATTTAAAGCTTGCACACACCGTTTGGAGCGAACAAGTTTTTGGCGCCGTTGCCGGGGACTTGGTCTAGACCGAGCCGGTACGGTTTGTTCTTGGGGCGCTTGCCCCGTTTCATCTAACCACTCTACTTGAGTGACAATCTTTGCAGGTTCTTTCTTAGGTACATGCGAAGAACCCGCGCTGGGAAGGAAATCGTTCCTTACGATCCCGAACCAGAAAAGACATACAAGCGACGCTTAAGAGAAGCGAAGATGGCCCAATAAGACGATCACAATCTTGCGGCCCAATTGAGAGAGACGCAGGAGCTGCTACGTCTCAGTAAAGAAGAGCTAAGGCAAGAGAAAGAAGAGAATCTTGCCAGGGCTGCAGCAATCGAAGCTGAGATTGCAGCCATACGAGACCAGATTCTACTTCGACCGAGGGAAGATCCTCCTGTTGATCCTCGACCGAGGCAGATTCCAGTACCTGACGCCCCGGCCGATGCACTCCCACTTCGGATACCAGTCCGAGATGTTCTTCTTGGAGGAATCCCGCAAACCCTAGGTCAAAGGATGGACCCTAATCAACAGCTGAGGCGTCCAGGGGTGAACCTAGGAGATCCAGCGGATCATGACTACGAACTTCGACCACAAGTTCTATCTATGATTCGCCAATGTCAATTCGGAGGGCTAGAGAAGGAGTCGCCGCATCAACATCTTCAAAACTACGAGATCTTGATGGAGACCTTGCGACCTTCCAGAATTGAGAATAACAACTACAAGCTAAGACCTTTTTACTTTTCTTTAAAAGATAGAGCTCTTACTTAATATCAATCTCTTCCTCCAGGAAAAATTAGCACATGGGAGGAGATGACTACGGAATCCCTAACCAAATTCTTTCCCCCCTCAAAGACTGCTGAAATGAGAGGGAAGATCAATGCTTTCATCATGAAGGACAAGGAGAGCTTGTCCAAATCTTGGGAGCGGTTCAAGGATATCCTTTTGGATTGCCCACATCATGGGATTCCAAAGATCGAGTTGTTGGAGATCTACTTCAAAGGGCTGGACGGAAGCACCCAGTTCAATCTCCAACTACTCTCCGCCGGTACCTTCATGGACATGGCGATTGATGATGAATGGGACTTCATTGAGAAGCAAGCCTTGCACATGGAGAAGTATACCCACCAAGTAGCCGAAGGTGGAGTAAAAAGAGTCAACTTTCAAGAGACTCAACCCAACAACAATCAACTCACATCATTGAAGAATGACGTGAAGCAATTGAAGGAGCTCTTAATGGCTCAAACTAAGAAGGAAGAGCAAGGGCAAAGGAACAACAACAACAACAATAACGGGTACCGTAACAACAACAACGGACCCCGAAACAACAACTACAACAACAACAATAGAGGATCCAATAGCAACAATTGGAGAGCGAATAACCAAAACCACGGTAACAATTATTCAAACTCCAACTCTAATGATTCCTCTAATCCTTTCCTCTCTTCTCCTTCTTCTTCTTCTACTCCATTGAAAAGCCAAGGGCAAGGATCAAGTTCGTCTCAACCAGAAAAGAAAGACGCAGTTCTGGAAGCAATCTTGATCAAGCTTAACGCTATGGAGAATTCTATGACTTCATTTTCGAGGCCCCAAAAGTCCCTTGAACAACAACTTGCTACTAGGGCGAATGAAGCGCCAAGAGATCCAGGGAAGCTTCCAGCAAAGACGGAAACTAACCCTAAGGGCCAGTGCATGGCCATAACGACGAGGAGTGGACTCAAAACTGCTGATCCAGTACCTCGCTCGACGCAGACCACCTCGGTCCAGATCCAGTCGAAGAACACCTCGACCGAGATGCCAACCGAGACGGAGCAACAGAAAGTGGGAGGAACGACAGAAACTTATGTTCCACCCCCTGCATATAAACCACCACTTCCATTCCCTCAATCCAGAGCCAGAGCACATCTAGACAAGCACTTCGGTAAGTTTCTTGACTTGATGAATAAGCTACATATTAATATTCCTTTCCTTGATGCTATTTTAGGTATGCCCGCCTATGGGAAGTTCTTAAAAGAGATCTTATCAAGGAAAAGGAAGCTGGAGGATGTTGGTGAAGTTAGGATGAC
>BSUD01000005.1:97268931-97406091 GCA_033239045.1 Fagopyrum esculentum
TCTTCGGAGCTAATCAAAATCATGAAGGAGAAGATGCCACCTAAATTGAGAGATCCCGGCTCATTTTGCATTCCCATTCAAGTTGGGGATGTCACTTGTGAAGCCCTTTGTGATCTAGGAGCCAGCGTGAGCATCATCCCGCTGGAGCTATGCACTAAGATCGGTCTTGGAGAGCCCAAGCCGGTCAAGATTCGACTTTACATGGCGGATCGCTCCATCACCCATCCCGTGGGCATTTTGGAAGACGTTCCGGTCAAGTTAGGTAACTTCTATCTACCTATAGATTTTGTCGTACTTGACATTCCCGCAGATTATCCTGTTCCTATCATTCTCGGGAGGCCATTTCTAGCAACTTCGGGTTGCAACGTGGATTGCAAGAACGCCAAGTTGAAATTCAACGTTGGTGGCGATGAGGTGGAGTTCGCACTACTTGCAGCCATGAAAGGGGAGCAACTAACTGATGATATCTTCAACATCTACGATGAAGAAGAATCAAGGGAACTGGTGAACTCTATCCTTATTAACGACCCGCTCGAAAGAGTTATTAGCTTCAGTTTAATGGAGGAAGGTATAGATGCTTCTTGTGATGCAGATATACGGAGCTTGAAGGCATTGGAAGAGGATCCAGGAGCTAAAACTGAGAAGCTAATCCAGGAGACGAAGATCTCCAGTCTCGGTTCCAGTAGCAGTACCTCGACCGAGGCACTTTCTGGACAGACCGAGGCGTCTGAAGAACACCTCGGTCAACGCCTTTGCGCCTCGGCCGAGGTCGACAGCGAGACGATGTCAACTGAGATTGCCGAGAATAACAATTTTCTTACTCCTTTCTCTGACATTCACCCATCGTTGGCGGACCATTCCCTCCACCAACTATCTGATAATAAAGGTCCTTGGTATGCTGATATTGTGAATTATCTTGTTTGCCAGGAAATACCGCCCGGATTGACGTACTCTCAAAAGAAGAAATTCTTCAAGGAAGTGCGACATTACTACTGGGATGAGCCGCTGCTGTTCAAGCGCGGGCCGGATGGAATGCTTCGAAGGTGCATTCCGGAGGATGAAGTTAATAGCGTCATAAAGCATTGTCATTCACTTCCTTGTGGGGGGCATGCTAGCACCGATAAAACATGCGCTAAGGTATTGCGTTCCGGTTTCTTTTGGCCTACATTGTTTAAGGACGTACAATCTTTTGTTGTTTCTTGTGATGCATGCCAAAGAACAGGGAACTTATCAAGGAGGAACGAGATGCCACTTAATAACATCCAAGAAGTGGAAATCTTTGATGTATGGGGGATTGACTTCATGGGACCTTTCCCATCCTCCGGAGGAAACCTCTACATTCTCCTTGCAGTTGATTACGTCTCTAGATGGGTTGAAGCCATTGCTTCTCCCACTAACGACGCCAAGGTGGTTGTGAAGTTCTTGAATAGAACTATCTTTCCACGATTTGGAACTCCACGCATCATCATTAGCGATGGAGGGACGCATTTCATCAACCGGAAGTTTAAAGCACTTCTATCAAAGTATGGGGTAACCCACAAAGTATCAACCGCTTATCACCCTCAAACTAGTGGACAGGTCGAAATCTCGAATAGAGAAATCAAAGCAATTTTGGAGAAGACCGTCTCTAGAACGAGGAAGGATTGGTCCATGAAATTGGACGATGCTCTTTGGGCATACAGGACCGCATTCAAGACTCCCATAGGTACCACCCCTTATAATTTGGTATATGGGAAATCTTGCCATTTGCCCGTTGAATTGGAGCACAAGGCGTATTGGGCTATCAAATGGTTGAACTTTGACATCAAGGAAGCTGGTGAGAAGCGACTATTGGAACTTAACGAGCTGGAGGAGCTGCGTTTGAACGCTTACGAGAATGCCAAAATCTACAAGGAAAGGACAAAGAGATGGCATGACAAGCGTATCATTCCAAAGGAGCTTAACGAAGGAGACTTAGTTCTACTCTTCAACTCCCGCCTCCGTCTTTTTCCAGGTAAGTTGAAATCTAGATGGACCGGACCTTATGTTGTGAAACATGTTTTCCCTCATGGTGCAGTTGAGATATGGGGCGAAACTAGCGGAAGCTTCAAGGTCAACGGTCATAGACTTAAGAAGTACCAGCCGGAAACACCGGTTGAGGAGGTTGCACCGATATACCTCCTTTGAGACGCATCATGGTCCAGCTAGCGACCTTAAATCAAGCGCTTCTTGGGAGGCAACCCAAGGTATTGCTCTTCTTTCCCGTTTTCTAGTCTAGCTTAGATAGTTTTTGTTTTTGCTTTGCTTTGCTTTGTTTTTGGCGTTCTGGACAGACAACAGGAAGAAGCACATCTGGAAGGACAGAAGTTCGAGATTCTGAGAAGACAGAAGCACCTCGGTCACTGTCAAAGCACCTCGACCGAGTTGATTCTTGAAGCAACCGAGGCGACTAGGGTTTCTGCAGAACCACCTCGGTCCATACTACCTCGGTCCAGTCGAGACCATCTCGACCGAGGTGACAGTAGATCCAGTAACAGTATAAAAGGGGAAAGAAATTACATTTTCACTTTTTTTACCCTCCTCGACCGCGGCGGACAGAAGCACCTCGCTCACCTCGTTTCTTGCTCGTTTTCGACAATTTCTGCTTCCAAACCGAGATTGAAGGATAGAGGAGTCTATTGCAACTACAGATCTGCAAGAAATTTGAGCGTTTCGACCGAAACGAGGTAAAAACGTTTGAAAACCTAAACTCGTTCGTTTTCTGATATTTGGGCTTTGGTTGCCCTTGATTCTGTTGAGGAAACCTTTAAGTACCCCTTAGGAAGCATCGGTAGTGATTTTTGGGGGAAAAGAACTGAAAATCAGAGAGTTGAAATCGCACTGCCTTCGCCTCGGTCCAGTCGTTCTGCACCTCGGTCGAGGTGATTCTTGGAGTTTGTCAGCCGACCGAGGTAGTCTGACAGTGTGTTTAAAAAAAAAATGAGTTCAGATCGTCGTTTAGTTCTTAGAGATAGATCCTCCCCTTCCCCTTCTCCTTCCTCATCCCGTCCCTACCGCCCGGTTATCCACGAGAGATGCCGGGTAGACTATGAGAGGATAGCTGGCCGTCCAGTCATCGCACCACGATTTCTGGATGTGTCCGCTTTCGACTGCCTAGGGTTAGATGCTGACCTTAGGAGGATGATAGCTACTGTCGGGCTGGATCAGTTTACTGAGATCCGAGCTCCAGCCTACCTAGAGCCGACACTCGAGTTTGTTAGCTCCTTCTCCTACCTCCCCACAAACCGTTCTGTGAAGTACCGGTTGATGAACCGGAACTTCATAGTTCCTTTAGAGATATGGAGAGAGATTTTTGGCTTCCCTGACCCCACAGCTGTTGACTTCCCCTCCCGATCCGTAGCTAGGGAGTTCTGGGGATAGATAGCCCATATTACTGAACACGCAGACAGATGGCGCCCTGGAGATTCCAGGGAGAAGGTCATCTTTCATCCGGCCTTCAGACTTGCTCACAGGATTTTCAGCGAGACGCTTCTGGCGCGTACTGAGACGCCCCAGAAGGTCCGACAAGGGGAGCTCTTTTCGCTTTACTGCATGGTTACAGGAGGTTTCCCGGACTTTGGCTTGCTCTTGGCAGAGGATCTGCACAAGATCAAGGCCAAGGCGAAGGGAGACATATGCTGCGGAGGTCTAGTCACCCACATCGCTACCTACCACGGGATGGACCTCAGCGTTTGCACGTTGGCGGCGGCTCCGAAGCCGCTGGGATTGCAGGAGATGATCACACGGAGGATTCTAGTTCCCCGTGGGTTGACCACTCCATACGTCGCCATGCCTTGGGAGCGGACTGCACCTCAGGGCATCCGCTGGTCTGCGCAGTTCATAGTCTTTGATCCGCATTTCTGGCAGACGGCATGGGATACATTGATAGAGGATCACAGAGAGGCAGCAGTTGCCACTGCTGTAGCTGCAGAGGAGGCTGAGGATGAGGATGACGACGATGATGAGACAGTAGATGAGAGAGGAGGTGGCGTCCCGATGGACACAGGGACAGATACAGCTGGGACGAGCGCGCCACCTATTATTGATTTAGATGATGAGGAGGATACTGAGCCTGCACCTGCTGCACCTCCTGCTAGATCTGCTAGGCGTCGGACACGCCGTCATAGAGATGCAGAGGCTCATCGTCGGATCGACGACTTGACAGATCAGATGATAGACTCATATGCTGCCCTTACAGTGGACATGCATGAGAGATTTGCCGCCCAGCACCGACACCTTGACAGCTGGACTCAGCAGATGTTGGAGGGGCAGCACTATCAGCGTAGGATGATGGAGCTACAGTTCCAGCAGACTATGGGCTATCCGTTTGATCCGACCCAGCATCCTTACGTACCACCACCACCACCGCCGGATCAGGACTACTGAGGAGCTGCAGGGTTTTATTATTATATTTTTATGCAGTTCGGCTTTCATCCGGTGAGTTCTCTTTTGTTTAGACTTTTTATTATACCCACTGGGACAGTGTGTCTCAAGTATGGGGTGTTTGTTATTTGACTATGTGGCTACCTTTGATGTATTCGACACTTTTGATGTATCTTATTTATCGGATATTTTCATATTTATGCTTCATTTGCCTTTATATGATTATCTGATATTACATGCATACCTACAGGTTATTAGATTGAGAAAAACGTCGAAACCGAACCGAAAAAATAAAAAAAATTGGTTTTAAAAAAATTTTTTTAACCTCGACCGGGGAGATTCTGGCGAAACGAGGTGTTTCACCTCGGTTGAACCAAGAACATCTCGACCGAGGTGGCGTAACAGAAAGTTTTCGAAAACGATTTTGTGTTACTTATCTGGATATGATCTCAGTGAAGATTTTGTTTACTTACTGATTTTAAATTCTTTATGTGTTTGAAAGGTTTTATAATATGTTTAAGTTGCTAAATGCTTTGTTTGAAATTATTGGCATGTTTAATACTTTGTTTTTATCCAAATTATGTTGAATTTGAAGGTTGACACCCCAAGATAAGTTCTCTCACTTTCTTCTTGGAAAGACCAAGGCAATTCATTCTTTTCTTCTTCTTCTTCTTGATCATGCTTAACCCCTCATATACATTTTGCCTCCCTTTACCTATCCGGGAATTTGGAAGCAAGCGAAGTGGTGAAAGCAAGTTAAAGTTGAAGAGTGGGCTGGAAGTGAAGTGTTAGAAAGTAATTCTAGGTTTGGGGAAGTCAATCTTGATGATGAGTAACTCGGCACCATTCACATAGCCGGGTGTTTGTGTCTTGCCAAAGTCGGATTGAGTGATATTCCTATCGGGTCATGGTATGTGCATCAAGGGTTTGATGCATCTCAAGAAATTGATGATTGCTGATTTCCTAGGCTTCGGTTATTGTGCACCTCTGTCCATGCATCCCAAAAAGTAAAGTAAAAAAAAAGAAAAAAAAAAGTGTAAGATAAGCAAAGCTTATTGGTGGAAGATGTTGCAAGTCGAAGTGAAAGTAAAGTTCATCCTTTTCCCGGATTCTAGCACCACATTACCTTACATACATCCCTACCCTACACGTTTCTTGACTTTTCTTTTGGGAAGCCCTTGAGACCTTGAGCTTGTTGATTGACTTAGCGGTTTAAACTGGATTATACATGATTAATTTTGATAATTATGATTTATTATGCATTCTATGATTTTATGCAAAGATGAACAACTTTCTTATATTTATAAAATGTTTTGATCATATTAAGTTTTTAATTCCAGGAAGTATTCTCTTAGAGTGATCTATGATAGTTGCACACCATAAAATATTTTTGAAAGACTTTTTCATTGATTTTCTTGACTTATAATCCATTCTATCTTGTCTTCTATGTGCGGAACTTGCTTGGGGACAAGCAAGGGCTAAGTATGGGGTATTTTGATAGCATGAATTATAGTCTAGTTTTTAGGGTTTGTTTGGACGTTTTATCTTTCATAATCTGCATGTTTGTATGTACATTATGTGATTTTACTACCATTTCATCTACCTTTGCGAGAATCGAGGTCTACACCTAGTTTCGTTGTAATTGCAGGTAATGTGGTACGTTTTGCATCAAAAAGGAGCATAAGGAGTCATGAGTCATTTGGAGCTACATCCAGGGAGCATAGCCATGGATTGAAGATTTACTTTGGAGCATATTCGAGAGATTTCACATTCTGTCGTGAGTCACCTCGGTTGACCATTGATTCACCTCGACCGAGGTGATCCAGAGACGCCGACTCGACCGAGGCGAACACCTAGGACGCGGCGAGAATATTTTATTCTTGGAGGAGATCTTTTAAATTTGGAAAGTGATCTTATATTTTTGGGCTTGGCTCCTGGAAGGAAGGAGATATGCAGAATCATATATTTTACCTATTTTTATGGGAATATATCTTTCTAAGATTTATTATCTTTGGAGGTTTATTTTCCTATAAAAAGGGTTGGATTTCCACAAATCCAACAGCTCGCATACGACGCAGCACAGCCCCGCTTACACCGGAAATACGCAGCAGCCGCAGCATACTCCAATTTGGGAGTTTTCGAAGAACCTTTTTGAAGGTTGAAGGAAGATTGAAGACCATAGCTTTTATAGCTTTTTGAAGGGTTTTGTAAGATTGTCTTCAATTCCCTCCATTATTGTCTTGTCTTTTGGATTATTATCCAAGGAACGCTTTGTTGTGATATTTGATTCAGTATATTGAAGTCTTTTTATTAAAATTCTTCTTTGTTCAAATATTCACCATCTTCCCATATATTTTAATACTTTCATATTGATGATGAGTGGCTAATTTCCTTGTGTGATTCTAGGGTGATTGGCTGAAGGTTGTGGGAAAAACGATGATAGAATAATCCTAGATTCCAGTAGGATCCTGAAAGTTCGAGCCTTTAACCTTATCCCTAAGCATCTCGTTCGGTTGATGAACATCTCGGCCGGGGTGGAATTCTTCTGACCGAGGTGACTTATCCGACCTAAAACAGAAAGTTAAGTGTTAGAGTTTGCCAAATCCTATTCTTATTACACCTTCCTGGTTCAATGCAAGCTTAGGATGAGACTTACCCGGTAATTCCTTAGTTTGTGTATTAACGATCATAAGTGTAGGTAATAAAGGTTTATCCTTTATTGGGGTTTGAGTGTGCTTCCATCCCATCTTTGTGAGTTAGCCTGAGACTTACCCGGTAAAGGTTGATTCTATTTCCTTAGATGGTGTTTTAGTTTGAGGTTAGAGTTCTTTATCTTGATTCCTTGAGACTTACCCGGTAATAGGAGTTACGGTTTAGGATTAGTGTGTAGTGAGACTTACCCGGTGATCTACTCCACTTTAGTAACACCTTCCCCATGCAAAAATCTCAGCTTTTTCCGCTTATTTATAGATCTTGAGTTGGAACCACAACTTGATGCTTTAATCCCTAGAATTGCATGTTTGCTTTATTGACTTCTTATTCATCTTTGATTGTGTTAAATTGCTCTTGTGGTTAGAATTGACATTAGCATACCGTATTGACTTTGTTTCACCGAGTCCCTGTGATCGACCCCTGGAATTTTCTTGCTTTTACTACGATTGACCCGTACACTGCGGGTTCGCATCCTTGTTTTAAGCTTAAGTCTAGGGTTATAAATTTAAAGCTTGCACACACCGTTTGGAGCGAACACGAACTCAGGGATTTGGGAGGAACAAATTCAGTTCGCAATTCGTCAAGCAAGTAAATGTAATAAGCTTTGCAAATATTGGGAAAACAGCAACCCTAAAGATCCAAGTATCAAATTGTGGCAATCGATTTAAGATATACTATACATATAAAGACGGAGTTAAGAATTGAAAAGGTATATAAAGTAAGGTAGTGTATGATGAAGTTCCAAAACCCTATACGTCTAACCCAAGGACACTCTCTATAAAGGTTGTTGAAGCTTCAGTATAGAAAGGATCTAAGGACTAGAATTGATCTCAAATACCCAAACTTGTAACCCAAGGATCAATATAGGCTCAAACGGTTAAGGTTGTGACACTCGAAACTGAAATAGAGGATGTTGAGTCTCACTACTACCTAGAAAAGACAAGTCAAGGTTAGGTTAAAGCAAATCTTTAACTTTGGATTAAAGTAAAAGCAAGGTTCGTAAACTAAGGTAAATCACAGTCAGATCTTGAGTTCTACGGCCGTGGAATCCTAAGAACAGACCGTGATCTTGGTTGTCGACGAAGTTTCTCACACTCTCAAGGTCCAATCTGTTTACGATCAATCTATCATCATCTAAGCCGCAACTATCAACCCTTCACCTTAGAATTTCTAAAGGGTTTTAGACAATAACCATTTTCATGATATCAAAAATCAATTTAAGAAGAATAAAAGATGAAAACCCTCAAAAACTCGAATATAACTCAAAGTCAATCTCAAATCCAAAACACAAAATAGAATACTTAATGGATTCAGAATATAACACAAAACCTCACAAAGATCTTAGGCAAACACGAAGAATGGGATGTCAATCCATCTTCAATATCAAAACCTAAGAAAAGGGCGCAACTTCTGCCACACACAATCTTCGGGAATCCAAACTGCCGACCTTCCGCCAAATTCCTCACGAAAACCCTAAGGCAAACTCTCCAAAGCGAGGTCCCCGAAAACCTCCCTCTTCCCGTCTTTTTATCCGTAGAGAAAGAGGTATCTTCCAGCCCAAATACGTAGATGATGTGGCAATAAATGATTCATCAAAAGATTGCCTAAATCACGGTCTCAAGGGTTTCCACGACCGTGGTTTAGGGCGTGGAATTGGATTACGGTCTCTTGTGACTTCCACGACCGTACTTTAGGCCGTGTAACTTACTGGAATGCCCCACGTTCATGATGCCAAGATCCACGGCCGTGGTTTAGAGCGTGGACTCTTCTACGGCCGTAATTTAGGGCGTGGAAGTGTAGATTACTTGTGGTTTCCTTTGTGTCGTGACATTCTTCATCCTAGCTCCTTCTTTAGCTTTCTTGATGTGTTCCTAATCCTTGGATATGATCGAATCCTCTCTTTTCTCTCTCAAATGGTCCGGTTTCAGCTCTTATTCAACTATAATCAATCACAAAACTAATGTAGACCTCCATATCGAAAATATAGGCGAACAAGATAACAAATGCTTCAATGTCTTATCCATGAACACAATAATGAATGAAAAACAACTAGAATAAGTGCCTAGAATATCGCAATATTTCATGCTAACAAAATACCCCATACTTGTCACTTGCTTGTCCTCAAGCAAGGTTTTCGAAAGCTTAGAACACAAGTTAGAATGAAATATGCATGCAAACTCAAAAACAATATATCTTTTAGGTAAGTGTGCTTCTAGTCAATAGATCATTCTCAAACCTTGCTTCATTCATCCTTGAAACGCTTATATACATAAACTAAAGAATGTAAAGCAAAGAAACATCATGAATTGGTTAAACTTTAAGGCAAACATCATAACCTTCAAGTATTATCAAAATCAAGCATAAGAAACTTCAATTTAGATCACCAAGTCAAATAGCATTCTTTTGATCTTAAGGACTTCCAAGTAAGGTCTAGAATGCGGAAAGGAGGGAAACTTATAAGGAATGTGGTGCATGAATCCGGGAAAATGGATAACTCAACTCTTTTTCTTTTTATTTTGAATTGCAACACCATCAACTTTGAGCTTTGATCTCTTCTTTTTCACATTATTTTTCGACTTTACTTTTGGAGTTATGGACAGTGGTGCACAAAAACCGAAGCCTAAGAGATTGGTGTTTCTCAATTTCGAGATGCCTCAAACCCTTGATGCACATACCATATCCGCTAGGAATATCGCTCAATCTGACTTTGGCAAGACACAAACACCCAGGTATGTGAATGGTGCCGAGTTAGTCATCGTCATGATTGACTTCCCCAAACCTATTAATTCTATTCTTTGAATGCAAAAATTTTCTTTCATGGCCCTCCCACATCAAACATGTCAAATATCAACTCCTCCAAATTCCCGGATAGGTAAGGGAGGCAATTACTTTTATCGTGGGGCTAAGTGATCAAAGAAGGAAGAAAGAAAATTCGAATTGCCTTAATCATTTCATAAAGAAGTATATGAACTCATCATGTGATTTCAACCTCGATTTCTCCATATGATTTAGATAAAACTCTTCACATTATGAAACTTGCAAGAAAGGATAATCAGCACATTCAATTCCTTTTCAATTCATTATTCGTTTAGGCATATAATTGTCATCAAAAGCTCAATCCGCAAGTAGGAATTATCATAGAAATCATCTCAAATCTTAGAAGCAAAAACCTTTTTAGAATTTTTCAAAATTTTTCGCATTTTTATGGGTTTTTCAAAAACTTTTTCATGCAATGCAATAATGAAACGTGTGACTATGAAACGAAACATGCAAAGTGTCATCGATCAAGGCAAGCAGATGTAGTAGAGTTATTACAACACATAGTCACACCCCAAAGAAATAAGGAAAAGAAAGAAAAGAAAAGTGAACTCACTAGACGGCGGTGGGGCGGCTGAAACTGGCTGTCGTGAAATCTCGTCACTACGGTGGAGGCGGTGGTGGAAACGGGCAAAACTCGGGGCTGAAGTTCCGCCCAAACTGCTGGCGGTATATATCCCTCATCATCCGGTCAAGCTCCTCAGCCCGTGCATCCCGCTGGTCTCGGTGAATCTCTAGATCTCCGACTCTCCTAGAAAGGTCGGTGGCCCACTCTGGTAGCTGCTCATACCATGCCGGCGGCTGACTGTACCATGATGGTGCATCCGCTGGGGTTAGTGCTGCTGGTGGTTGTGCATACCATGGTGGCGGAGCTCCCATCCACTCCGGCTAACAAGAGGGAGGAGCTGCCATCCATGTCGGTCTCTCGCTCACACTAGCACGGCGAGAGGAAGAAGCACCGAAGGGTCTAGAAGGGCGGGGAGACTGTCTAGGTAGGTCTGGGAAGGTGTCCGGCTGATCCGGGAATGTGCCAAATGTCTGCTCATCACCTCCTCCCTCATAGTAGTCACCTCCTCCCATATCCTCATCAATATCAGCAGCTGGAGGTTCATCCGGAACGTAAGGGGGCGGTGCTAATCTATTCGCATGCATAGCAGCGAATGTCTCCTTCCAATTATGGCGTCCAGCCATAACGGAATACTCTGGGAGCCACGGAATGCATCTACCTCCTCTATCCTCCCATGGCATACCAGTAGTAGGTGGACCTCGGTGTCTAGGAAAGATAATACCCCTAGTCATAAGGCTATTGAGACCCAAAGGTCTTGCCGCTATCCTAGTGCATGTGGAGCAATCAATCCCGAGCTGCGTAGCAATGTGGGTAACCATCCCACCATACCCAATGTTCCCAGCCCTCTTGTTCTTAAGCTTACTCATGGTGGAGGCTAAGAGGGTGGCACAATCAGCGGGTCTACCGTGGAGCATGCAATAGAGAAGGAATAGCTCATCGGTCTTTATCTTTTGGGGTGTCTCGGTCCTAGGGAATAGACACTCGGAAAGGACCCTATGAGCTATCTTCAAGCTAAGTGGTAGATGATCTTAGCCTTGGTGTCAGCTGGCTGCTAGCGGTCCTCGCTGGCATAAATCATGGCTATGTCCTCCCAGAAGTCCTTAGCGTATACACCGCTAGGAAAACGACCGTTAAAGGTCTCATGGAACCCAAAGAAGGCTCCAAACTGCTGGATCGAGAATTCATAATATGTCTTCATCAATCTGAAAGACACCGTCCTATCAACGGCACTGTGCTCGAAGGAAATGACAAACTCCCTTGTGATCTCATCATAGGCATCCGCTCGAATAGCGGAAAAGACAATCAACCCAGCCCTATCTAAAAGCCATGTCAAGTCACTCACCACATTGAGTGGTTCTAGATCCTCAAGAAAAAGATATCTTGGTCCTATGACCGGTCTCTTCTCAATCTTTTTTAAAGCATCGAGGTAGTTTGGGTGTATGGTTGAGATTCGAGGTTGTGGAGGTGATGGTGGTTCACTAGGGGGGCTTGGGAAGAAGAGGAACTATCACCCTTTCTCTTCTTTTTCTTTCATGCACTTCTCGTAAACATTTTCTCCTAAGCAGTAAAAATCACGGCCTGTTCTTAGATTTCCACGGCCGTGGAATACCCAAAGACCGTAATTTCTCTCTGTTTGCACAAATCTCAATCAAACAATCACCAAACTCAGCAGAACCTGTCCTAGACTAATTTTAATTCTCATTCCTATGCAATTCCTCTAAGTTCTTGCGAGAAAAAGACTCGAATTGACAAAGTAGAGAAATAGGAGAAAAACCTAGCTTTTTGGAACTTTGAATCCAAAATCCATCTTCTGCAGGGATTTTTCACTCGATCTATTGGTTGGATCTTGTAGGTGATAAAAAATGCTTCACTTTAGCATCAAGAATCGATCGAAACTATTACCGAATGAGGATTTGCGAGATGTGGAGATTTTCGGAGTTTAGGTCGTGGAAAAGGGGCGTGGATTTGGGGATAGGGGTGTTTTTGTGAAGGAAAGTGGTTTATATAGTGGCCGTAAAATTTTTGGAAAATCACGGTCACTCGGGGGTTTCCACGGCCGTGGTTTTGTACGGACCCGTGGTTTTAGTGATTTTTCTCAGACTTTTGCAAATTACGGTCACTGTAGCTTCCACTACCGTGGTTTAGGGCGTGGAACTCTCTGTAATGTGTCAAAATCCGAGTTTCGTCAATTCCTTCTAACTTTTTCCTCCCCATTGCCTATTCCATTGTTCCTACATCCAAAAACACGACATATCAGGAGGTATCGAGGGCAAAAACAAAGCAAAAACGACTAAACTAATCTAATCTATGAATGATAAACAAAAGCATAAGTGCAATACCTTGGGTTGCCTCCCAAGAAGCGCTTGTTTAAGGTCCGTAGCTAGACCGTACTTGCACCTATTCGAGTGCGGTAGGCGCGAACTCCTTAGCTTGGAGTTCCAGTGAATACTTCATGAGTCGTTGACCGTTCACCTTAAAGCTTCCGCCCTTTTCACCCCATACTCAACTGCGCCATGGAGAAAAACATGTTTGATTAGATAAGGTCCAGTCCAATGAGATTTAACCTTACCTGGAAAGAGACAAAGTCTTGAATTGAAGAGGAGAACTTGATCTCCTTCCTTGAGGTCCTTTGGAATGATATGCTTATCATGCCAACGCTTCGCTCTCTCCTTGTAGATCTTGGTGTTCTCGTAGGCATTTAAGCGAAGTTCTTCAAGCTCGTTAAGGTCCAAGAGGCGCTTCTCGCCCGCTTCCTTCATGCTGAAGTTCAACCACTTTACCACCCAATACGCCTTATGTTCTAGCTCTACCGGTAAGTGACAGGACTTCCCATACACAAGGTTGTATGGTGTCGTTCCTATGGGAGTCTTGTATGCAGTCCGGTATGCCCACAATGCATCATCTAGCTTCGAAGACCAATCTTTCCTTGTCTTCGAAACTTTTTTCTCTAGGATTCCTTTAATCTCCCGATTCGAAATCTCCACTTGTCCACTCGTTCGTGGATGATAAGGGGTGGCGATCTTGTGAGTCACCCCATACTTAGCTAGTAGAGCTTCAAATCGTCGGGCAATGAAGTGAGAGCTGTTACGCTAAGATTGTGATGCGCAAATGGGTTTTAAATTTATAACTCGAACTAAATCCTAACTACTTAGCGAAACCCGCAGTGTACGGGACGTTTGTAGAAAGATAATTATTCCGAGGTCGAACTCGAAGACTAAGGTGAAATTGATTCAAAATTGTGATTGAGTTTAGTAAAGATCTAAGTCGAAGGAAAAGAAAGAAATAAAGAAAAGAAAATCTCAAATGTTTTTGGTTGGTTTTTGGTGATCACAATTCATGCAAGATAAACAATCGAACTAAACTAAGAATCAACACAAATGAACAAGCTAAACAAGATAATGATCAAAGAAAGAAAGAACGGGTTCTAGGGGTTGGAAGTTCCGGTTATAGCATAGGACTCAAGTTATCTATTCGTTCTTTGGATTAACTATGATATGTTGGGATTAGGTGTATCAAATTTGGGATCAATTACCGGGTAGGTCTCATGATCCAACTAGTCCACTCCTAAGGTCTCATTACCGGGTAAGTCTCTAAGAGCCTAAGGATAGGAATTCTACACAAACCGGATTGTTAATTAGGGGTCTAACCTATCCTTACCGGGTAAGTCTTGGAAAGGGAAGTCCTAAACAACTATCCTAGCACATCTAATCCAATGGCGGCTTGCTAGGCTCACCACTACCTAAGGTTTGTTATCTTTAGATTCTAAGAGCAAGGATTACCGGGTAAGTCTCTCCTAGCACTTAGTCACTACACTAGGTCACCCTAGGGTAGGTTAAACTTAACAAACACTTAGGGTTTCAACATTCTATAGATCTAAGGCAAGATCCTTCGAACCAGGGAAAATCACGGTTTGTTCTACCTAAACCACGACCGTGGTTCTTCAAGAACTACCCATGATTTCTAACAGCAACTACGTTCATAAACTAAAGTCATCCAAAGGTAAATCTAAGTCCGTCCTATCATAGCCCTAGCCATAACCATCCTTTCCTTACCCTAGAACCACATCAATTTAGCCTACAACATTCATAATAGAAATCGAAATAGACAAACACAAAATCATAACATTCATTGCAAGATAATGAAGGAAAAGGGATGAACAAGTGAACTTAAGAACAAACCAATCTGAAAATAGAATTAGAACAACTTACAACCCTTCCAAAGGAAGGTTCAAAGGTTCACAAAACTCTAGAAATAGAATCCGAAATACAAGAAAGCTATGGTGTGTGTGCTTCTTCTCCTCTTCAATGGAGCTCTTCTTCTTCTCTTTGACACTTTCCTTCCTAGAAAAATCTTCTTCTTGATAGAATATATTTTGTTAGAGAGAAATGGATAATGGATGAGCTGCTCCCAAACTACCCAACTGCCTTTCACAATCCATGAAGGACCACTTTTATAACAAACTTGCATGAGCTGTCCATGAGAGTCGTGGCACAGCTGTCACAAGAATCTGGAAAAATCCACGGTTGATTCCACGGCCGTGGTTTGTCAGAGAACCGTGATTCTATGCAGAAACTTCGCCTTTGATTATTAAGCTGTGATTTGGTGCATGGCTAGTGTAGGAAAGGTTTCATGAGTCCTCCTTAGCCCTTGATTTGTGCCCTAATGAGTCCGAGGGTGTTTCATCTAGATGAACGATCCTCAAACGCATCGTTTTAGCTTTAAACTTCCCGAAATACCTACAAAACGCACACAAGTCCGTGTAGACGTCTATCTCGATAAAATACATGATTTGAGTGCAAAACGTCTCGAACTAATGCTAAACCATGCATGATTGAGTGAGAAATCTACCTAAATGATTACCCAAATCTAGATCATAAATCGTGTTATCAAAATACCCCATACTTAAGGTTTGCTCGTCCCCGAGCAAATTCCCAACTATAGACTAAGAGATAGCATGATTTATGTATGCAGAAAATGGCAAAATCTTTTTGGGTTTGTGCTTCTACTATTGGATCACCTTCATAGTCATGTTTCATGGCAATTGGACAAGCAATTATGTATCAAACAAATGAAGGCATGGAAAGACAATTGTACTTAACTCAAAGACATGCATGAGATGTAAAGATGAAGAAGTCAAGAAGATCAAGAGTATATCCAATCTAGATTACTAAGTCTTACAAACATGCAAGTAGGTCATAAGGTCTTGTGACATAAAAGGCCAAGAAACGTTGTGATTGGGTGGGGGATTTTCTAGGTTATGTGATGCTAATCCGGGAATGGAACTAACTTCACTTCCTTGTCCTCGATCAACTTCCCACAAGTGTATATTTTTCCTTATCTTGCTTTCTCTTCTTTTTCTTGACTTGTTTTTGAGACAATGGCATTGGTGTACAATAGCCGAAACCTCGGTGATTAGCCATCCTCGGGCTTTTTCTATTTTTTCGAGGTGCATCCACACCGGGCACACATACCAAAGCTCGTTACGGCTATTTATTCATTTGACTTTGGCAAGGCACCAACACCCGATTATGTGAAGTGTACCGAGTTACTTGTCATTTGAACCAACGCCCCCAAACCTATATTGTTGGCTACACTTCCACAATAATTTCAGCATTTTCATTCATGACATTCCTTTCATCAATATCTTTACCCCACACTTGCTTTTTGCACACTTCAACACACTAGCATGCTCCTATTCCCGGATGGGTTAAAAGAGGTCAATTTTATATCAATTGAGGTGCTTAAGCAATCATGATCAAGATGAGAAGTAGAGAAAGATGAAATGCCTCATTCATTCCTAGATGGTATGCAAGAACTATCATGTAATTTCGACTTTCAATACTCCATCCATTCTAGGCAAACATCATAATCACAAGTCATTCATGGAATTCAAGGAAAGTAGTTCAAGTCCACATATGCATTTATCAATTCAACACATAAAACCATCCATGGCCAATTCACAAGACAAGATTTCATCATTAGGATCATATCCAAGCCTAGAAAGCACAAAAAAAATTTTAAATTTTCTGATTTTTATGGGATTTTCGATTTAAGTATGTACAATGCAAGACATGTGCGAATTTTAAGCTATCCTAGATGCTCATCATGCAAAGGATCATGCAAACCCCACCCCATACTTAGAAACACATTGTCCCCAATGTGTAAATGAAGTAGAGAGAGTGAAAGAAGGTTCTCACAATGTAGAAATGTTTTGCTACGTATTTGGGGATTCTCAAGTGAATTGATGTTTGGATGATCCTATCAACCATGGTAGAGAGCTCTAAGCATCCATCAAAGCTTCGAAACCCGCGCTAGGCACCGCTAGCCGTCCAAGTTCCGCGTCCGCTCCACCCATAATTGGTGAGGGGTTCATCATCATCATTCACATTCCAAGAGAGGCTTCCAATGCCACTAATGTTCTAGCACACACGAAACACGAAACACACAAGCACACAAAAACAGAAAAATCTAAGCAAAAATGAAAAATGAAAAGGGAAAAATGTTACCAATGGGTTGCCTCCCACCAAGCGCTTCTTTAAGGTCATTAGCTTGACCAAACTCGGGAGCGTCTATTCAAGGTGAAGCGGGGCAATCATGTCTATCGGGGCTCCCGGAATATACTTCTTCAAGCGATGCCCATTCACTTTGAAATTTCCACAATGCTCCCCTCCTATTTCAATAGCTCCATGGGGAAAGATCTTCTTCACCACATATGGCCCGGTCCATCTCGATTTGAGCTTTCCGGGAAAGAGCCTTAGCCTTGAGTTGAAGAGAAGAACAAGATCTCCCTCACTCAACTCCTTGGGGATAATCCTCTTGTCATGCCATCTTTTGGTTCTCTCCTTGTAGATCCGGGCATTCTCATAGGCTTCCAACCGGAGCTCCTCAAGGGCGTTTATATCAAGCAACCTCTTCTCTCCCGCCTCCTTGAGGTCAAAATTTAGCCACTTAATGGCCCAATAAGCTCTATGCTCCATTTCCACCGGAAGATGGCAAGACTTGCCATAGACTAGCTTGTAAGGAGTGGTGCCAATTGGTGTCTTGAAGGCGGTTCTATATGCCCACAATGCGTCATTGAGCTTCATAGCCCAATCCTTTCTAGTTCTAGACACCGTCTTCTCAAGGATGGCCTTTATCTCTCGGTTGGAGATCTCCACTTGGCCACTAGTTTGGGGATGGTAAGGTGTTGCCACCTTGTGAGTCACCCCATACTTAGCCAAAAGTGCCCCAAAATTCCTATTTGTGAAGTGCTTCCCTCCATCACTAATGATCACCCTTGGTGTTCCAAACCTAGGGAAGATCACTCGGTTGAAGAACCGCACCACCACCTTGGCATCATTTGTAGGAGAGGCGATTGCCTCCACCCATCTTGACACATAGTCCACCGCCAATAGGATGTAGAGATTTCCACATGAAGAAGGGAATGGTCCCATGAAGTCCACACCCCACACATCAAATATTTCAACTTCTTGGATGTTGTTCAAGGGCATTTCATTCCTCCTTGAGATGTTGCCCGTCCTTTGGCAAGCATCACATGCCGCTACAAAACCTTGCACATCTCTAAACAAGTTAGGCCAATAAAAACCGGATTGCAATACCTTTGCACACGTTTTGTGTGAGCTAGCATGGCCTCCACATGGTAAGGAGTGACAATGCCGGATCACACTCTCCACTTCATCTTCCGGTATGCATCTTCTAAGCACCCCATCCGGGCCTCTCTTGAATAGAAGTGGCTCACTCCAATAGTAATGCCTCACATCGTTAAAGAACTTCTTCCTTTGTGCATATGTTAATCCGGGAGGCACTTCCTCACACACTAAGTAGTTCACGATGTCGGCGTACCATGGCTCGCTTCCTCTAGCCACTTGGAATAAGCATTCCTCCACCATTTGCAATTGTTCATCCCGGAATGAGTCATCTATCGGGATGTTGTCTTTCCCAAGCTCCGATGGTGGGAGTCTACTAAGGTGATCCGCCACGGAGTTCTCGGATCCCTTCTTATCTCGTATCTCCAAATCAAACTCTTGAAGAAGAAGGATCCACCGAATCAACCTTGGTTTGGCATCCTTCTTTGTGAGTAGATAACGGATCGCAGCATGATCCGTATAAACTATGACCTTCGCTCCTACAAGGTATGAGCGGAATTTCTCAAATGCATACACAACCGCTAGCAACTCCTTCTCGGTGGTAGCATAATTGAGTTGGGCATCATCTAGCGTCTTGCTAGCATAGTAAATTGCATGAGTACGCCCTTCTTTCCTTTGCCCCAAAACAGCCCCAACGGCTACATCGCTCGCATCACACATGATCTCAAATGGTAGACTCCAATCCGGAGGTTTCATGATAGGTGCGGAGATCAAGGCGTTCTTCAACCTACAAAACGCTTCAAGACAATCTTTGGAAAAGACAAAATCAACATCTTTCATTAGTAGGTTAGTGAGAGGCTTAGAAATTTTAGAGAAATCTTGAATGAACCTCCGGTAAAAACCGGCATGCCCTAAAAAGCTCTTTACCCCCTTCACCGAGGTAGGTGGTGGCAACTTCTCTATCGTTTCAATCTTAGCCCTATCAACCTCAATGCCGCGGTTGGACACCAAGTGTCCTAACACAATCCCTTCACTTACCATGAAGTGGCATTTTTCCCAATTTAAGACAAGATTTGTCTCCTCACATCTTTGCAACACTAATGACAAGTTAGCCAAGCAATCATCGAAAGAAGAACCATAAACAGAGAAATCATCCATGAACACTTCCATGATATTTTCTATGTATTCCGAAAAGATAGCCATCATGCACCTTTGGAAGGTGGCGGGTGCATTACACAACCCAAATGGCATTCTCCTATATGCAAAGGTACCCCATGGACATGTAAAAGTTGTTTTCTCTTGGTCATCGGGGTGGATAGGGATTTGGAAGAATCCACTATAGCCATCTAGATAGCAAAAATGAGAGTGTTGAGCTAACCTTTCTAGCATTTGGTCAATGAAGGGGAGAGGGAAGTGATCTTTCCTAGAGGCCATGTTCAACTTCCTATAATCGATGCACATTCTCCACCTCGTAACCGTCCTAGTTGGGATTAGTTCATTGTTCTCATTAGTCACTACAGTCATCTCATCCTTCTTAGGTACTACATGAACGGGACTAACCCACTTACTATCCGAGATAGGGTAGATAATTCCCGCATCTAGCAACTTAATGATTTCCTTTTTGACTACCTCTTTCATTATAGGATTCAATCTCCTTTGATGCTCAATAGAGGGTTTGTGGTTATCTTCCATCATTATCTTATGCATGCACAAAGACGGCTTAATGCCGACCAAATCATCAATAGTGTAACCAATGGCTTTCCTATGCAATCTTAGTTCATGCAATAACTTAGCAAGTTCATCATCACTCAAGCATGCATTAACAATCACATGATATGTAGAATTATCACCAAGAAATGCATACTTTAAATGAGAGGGGAGGGGCTTAAGTTCAAGTAAGGGAGGACCTTTATCGGTTGAAGACGATCCAAATAAGGTTGGATGAGATGAATCCAAAGCAAATGAAGACTCTCCATGGCTCCTAGAAGCTTGATCATCATCAAGAGTTGATCCAGGGAAAACCACGGTTAGAAACACGGATTGCTCATCTTCCACGGCCGTGGTTTTTGCCAAGTTTGCTTCTCGGAGTTGTCCAGAAAGTTTGACGGCCATGGTTTGTAAATCTCGACCGTGGAACTTGCAGCTGTTCAACACCTCTTCGTGGCTTTCAAATCCAACTCTTGGCTCCTCTTCCAAAGCCTCCAAGGCCTTGATCTCTTCATTGCAAGCATCCTCAACACCTTCCTCCATCATGCTTAAGGTAAGAACCTTTTCCAAAGGGTCCTTGATCAAGATCGAGCTCACAACTTCTCTAGATTCTTCATGCTCGATTATGTTGAAGATATCTTCATCAAGGGTTGGCCCTTTCATCATGGTGGACAACTTGAACTTGATGTTCTCTTCTCCAATGTTGAAGGAGAGAGTCCCGTTCTTGCAATCCACTAAACATCCGGAGGTGGCTAGGAAAGGCCTTCCTAAGATGATGGGAACCGGATAATCCGCCGGAATATCCAAGACGACAAAGTCAATTGGCACATAGAATCCTCCTAGTTGCACCGGAATGTCCTCTAGAATCCCAACCGGATGAGTGATAGAGCGGTCCGCCATATAGAGGGTCATCTTGACCGGCTTTGGATCTCCTAGCCCGACCTTGTTGCAAAGTGCAAGCGGTATGATGCTTACACTCGCCCCAAGATCACAAAGGGCTTCGTACTTCACGTCTCCTACTCCAATTGGAACGCAAAAAGAGCCCGGATCTCTTAGCTTGGGAGGCATTTCCTCCTTCATCGTTTGGATCAATTCCGAGGATCTCTTGGTCATCCTTATCTCCCCATACTCCTCCAACTTCCTTTTGTTGGAAAGTATCTCTTTCAAAAACTTGCCATATGCCGGCATTCCTAAGATGGCATCCATGAACGGAATGTTAATATGTAATTTGGACATTAGTTCAAGGAACTTACCAAAGTGATTGTCTAAACGAGCTCTTGCTCTTGATTGTGGGAACGGTAGTGGTGGCTTGTAGGGAGGCGGTGCCACATAGGTTGGCTCTACATCCTTGCTCTTGCCTCCATCTTCTTGCATTCTTCCCTCTTCTACCACTACTTGCTTTCCCTTGGCATGTTCTTTGGGCAAAGGATCCTTCATACTCAACCCACTCCTCGTTGTGATAGCCAACACTTGGCCTCTTGGGTTGTCTTCGGTTCTTCCGGGAAGCTTTCCCGGATCTCTATGGGTTTCACCCGCTTTTTGGAACACTTGAGCTTCCAAGACCTTTTGAGCCTTAGAGATTGAAGTCACGGTGCTCTCAAGACCACTCAACCTTCCTAGCAATTGCTCAAACATCATTTCGGTTCTATCCTTGGGAGGTTGAGTAAATCCAGGTGGAGGTTCTTGTGAAGCTCTTGGTGGTGGAGTTGAACTTGTGGAAGCGGGAGGGTTCAAGGCTCCATCCGGATTAGAGTAAGAAAATCCGGGGTGGTTGTGGTTTGGCCGGTAATTGTTGAATTGCCGGTTGTTGTTGAAACTCCTTGGGCCTTGGTAATTGTTGAAGTTGCCCCTTCCCATATAATTCACATCCTCCTCCTTGGAAGACAAGTTGGCTTGTGGAAGCACTTGAGGAGTTGCTTGGTTCTTCAAAGTTGTAGCACACAACTCTCTCAAGGACTTCAACTCGTTGTTGATGGTGTCAAGCTTGAAATTGTTCATGGTGACTTCACTCACTTCATATGCTCCCGCCTTTCTTCCTTCACTCTTCCTATGGGAGTATTTCTCAATTACTAGAGCTTGCTTCTCCACAAACTCCCAAGCTTCATCTACATGTTTCTCCATAAATGTTCCACCGGAAAGAGATTGGAGCTTGAATTGGCTATCTTCATCAAGTCCCTTGAAGTAGATCTCCAATAGCTCAATTTTCGGTATGCCATGGTGTGGACAATCAAGGAGAAGGTCTTTGAACCTCTCCCAAGACTTGAACAAACTTTCTCTATCCTTCATCACGAAGGCATTGATCTTCCCTCTTAATTCGGTAGTCTTGGAAGGTGGGAAGAATTTGGTCAAGAACTCGGTTGTCATCTCCTCCCAAGTACCAACGCGCCCTTGTGGTATAGATTGATACCAAGCCAAGGCTTTATCCTTAAGAGAGAAGGAAAAAGCCCTAAGCTTATGGTTGTTGCTCTCCAATCTTGGCGGTCTAAGAGTCTCCATCAAAATCTCATAGTTCATCAAGTGTTGATGAGGAGACTCTCCTTCCATCCCTCCAAATTGATTGTGCCGGATCATTTGTAGAACTTGAGGGCGGAGCTCATAGTTGTGGGTTGCGGGATCTCCTAGATTCACACCCGGTCGGTGTGCTCTTTGTGCCGGATCCATACGTCTCCCTAGGGTTTGCGGCTCCTCAATAGCAATGGGAACAACCCTAACATTGGCCGCCGGCTGCGGTTGTGGTGGAGGAGGTGGAGGTTGTCGGCGATTGAGCTCACCTTGGACAAGGGCTTGCCTAATCTCCTCAATCTCCCTCCTAGTTTCCTCTTGCCTCTCATTGGCAAGTCTCCTCTCTTCCTCCAAGAGCTCATCTCTTAGCCTTATTTGCTCTAAGGCTTCATCCAATTCAGCTTGGAGGTTTCTTCCGGCCATCTCTTTGTCTTTTCGGATGTTCTTAGATCTAGATCGAATGGTTTTCTCCGGTTCGGGATCGAATGGAGCTAAATCCTTTCCACGAGATCTTCGCATACACCTAAAGAGTAGTAGATGTCCTGAAAAGCAAAGACACAAACCAAAAAGAGATCAAAAGCAACAAGAAAGATCTACACTAGAAACAATCACAAAATAGATTCAATCTAGACCTAGTCCCCGGCAACGGCGCCAAAAACTTGTTACGCTAAGATTGTGATGCGCAAATGGGTTTTAAATTTATAACTCGAACTAAATCCTAACTACTTAGCGAAACCCGCAGTGTACGGGACGTTTGTAGAAAGATAAGTATTCCGAGGTCGAACTCGAAGACTAAGGTGAAATTGATTCAAAATTGTGATTGAGTTTAGTAAAGATCTAAGTCGAAGGAAAAGAAAGAAATAAAGAAAAGAAAATCTCAAATGTTTTTGGTTGGTTTTTGGTGATCACAATTCATGCAAGATAAACAATCGAACTAAACTAAGAATCAACACAAATGAACAAGCTAAACAAGATAATGATCAAAGAAAGAAAGAACGGGTTCTAGGGGTTGGAAGTTCCGGTTATGGCATAGGACTCAAGTTATCTATTCGTTCTTTGGATTAACTATGATATGTTGGGATTAGGTGTATCAAATTTGGGATCAATTACCGGGTAGGTCTCATGATCCAACTAGTCCACTCCTAAGGTCTCATTACCGGGTAAGTCTCTAAGAGCCTAAGGATAGGAATTCTACACAAACCGGATTGTTAATTAGGGGTCTAACCTATCCTTACCGGGTAAGTCTTGGAAAGGGAAATCCTAAACAACTATCCTAGCACATCTAATCCAATGGCGGCTTGCTAGGCTCACCACTACCTAAGGTTTGTTATCTTTAGATTCTAAGAGCAAGGATTACCGGGTAAGTCTCTCCTAGCACTTAGTCACTACACTAGGTCACCCTAGGGTAGGTTAAACTTAACAAACACTTAGGGTTTCAACATTCTATAGATCTAAGGCAAGATCCTTCGAACCAGGGAAAATCACGGTTTGTTCTACCTAAACCACGACCGTGGTTCTTCAAGAACTACCCGTGATTTCTAACAGCAACTACGTTCATAAACTAAAGTCATCCAAAGGTAAATCTAAGTCCGTCCTATCATAGCCCTAGCCATAACCATCCTTTCCTTACCCTAGAACCACATCAATTTAGCCTACAACATTCATAATAGAAATCGAAATAGACAAACACAAAATCATAACATTCATTGCAAGATAATGAAGGAAAAGGGATGAACAAGTGAACTTAAGAACAAACCAATCTGAAAATAGAATTAGAACAACTTACAACCCTTCCAAAGGAAGGTTCAAAGGTTCACAAAACTCTAGAAATAGAATCCGAAATACAAGAAAGCTATGGTGTGTGTGCTTCTTCTCCTCTTCAATGGAGCTCTTCTTCTTCTCTTTGACATTTTCCTTCCTAGAAAAATCTTCTTCTTGATAGAATATATTTTGTTAGAGAGAAATGGATAATGGATGAGCTGCTCCCAAACTACCCAGATGCCTTTCACAATCCATGAAGGACCACTTTTATAACAAACTTGCATGAGCTGTCCATGAGAGTCGTGGCACAGCTGTCACAAGAATCTGGCAAAATCCACGGTTGATTCCACGGCCGTGGTTTGTCAGAGAACCGTGATTCTATGCAGAAACTTCGCCTTTGATTATTAAGCTGTGATTTGGTGCATGGCTAGTGTAGGAAAGGTTTCATGAGTCCTCCTTAGCCCTTGATTTGTGCCCTAATGAGTCCGAGGGTGTGTCATCTAGATGAACGATCCTCAAACGCATCGTTTTAGCTTTAAACTTCCCGAAATACCTACAAAACGCACACAAGTCCGTGTAGACGTCTATCTCGACAAAATACATGATTTGAGTGCAAAACGTCTCGAACTAATGCTAAACCATTCATGATTGAGTGAGAAATCTACCTAAATGATTACCTAAATCTAGATCATAAATCGTGTTATCAAGAGCCTCCATCACTAATGATAGTCCGTGGTGTCCCAAATCTTGGGAAAATAGTCTTGTTAAAGAACTTAACCACAACCATGGCATCATTAGTTGGAGAGGCAATCGCTTCAACCCATCTCGAAACATAATCTACATCTAGAAGTATGTATTGGTTTCCACAAGATGATGGGAAAGGTCCCATGAAGTCTACTCCCCAAACGTCAAAGATCTCTACCTCTTGAATGTTGTTAAGAGGCATTTCGTTTCTCCTAGATATAATCCCTGTTCTTTGACAAGCATCGCAGCAGGAAACAAAGGTTTTCACATCTTTAAATAAAGTAGGCCAAAAGAATCCAGATTGCAATACCTTACCGCTAGTCTTGTTCGAGCTAGCGTGTCCTCCACAAGGTAGTGAATGACAATGACGGATTAAACTTAGCATCTCATCTTCCGGCACACATCGTCGAATGATGCCGTCAGGACCTCTCTTGAAGAGGAGATGTTCATTCCAAAAGTATTCCCGGACATCCTTAAAGAACTTTTTCCTTTGTGCATAGGATAGTCCGGGTGGTATTTCCTGGCAAACCAAATAGTTAACAAAATCAGCAAACCATGGTTCGTTACCTTTAGTAATCTTGTTGATGCACTCCTTCATGATGTGTAAATGCTCGTCCGGAAAGGAGTCATCTATAGGTAGATTGTCGTCCTCTAGATGTGGTAGACGACTCAAATGATCCGCAACAGAATTTTCCGAACCCTTCTTATCACGGATCTCTAGATCGAATTCTTGTAGGAGAAGAATCCATCTAATCAGCCTTGGTTTTGCATCCTTCTTTGCAAGTAGATACCGGATCGCAGTATGATCCGTGTATACAATCACCTTGGCACCTACAAGATAAGAACGAAACTTTTCAAATGCATAAACAATAGCTAGAAATTCCTTTTCAGTAGTGGCATACTTAAGCTGCGCTTCATCTAGCGTCTTGCTAGCGTAGTAGATAGCATGGGTTCGTCCTTCCTTCTTTTGCCCAAGCACAGCTCCTATAGCTACGTCCCTTGCATCACACATGACCTCGAATGGGAGATTCCAATCCGGAGGTTGAATGATCGGGGCTGAGATTAGAGCTTCCCGGATCTTATGAAACACATGTAAGCACTCCTGCGAAAAATCAAAAACTGCATCCTACATCAATGGATTAGTAAGCGGTTTTGATATCTTAGAGAAATCCTTTATAAAACGTCTATAAAATCCAGCATGTCCTAGAAAGCTTCTTATCCCCTTCACCGAAGATGGAGGAGGGAGCTTTTCTATAGTTTCTATCTTAGCTTTATCTACTTCGATCCCTCTACTAGAGATCAAGTGTCCGAGTACAATGCCTTCCTTCACCATAAATTGATACTTCTCCCAATTAAGAACTAGGTTAGTGTCTTCACACCTTTGTAGCACAAGAGAAAGGTTAGAAAGACAATTATCGAAAGAGGAACCATAAACAGAAAAGTCATCCATGAAAACTTCCATGATCTCCTCTATGTACTCCGAGAA
This sequence comes from Fagopyrum esculentum, assembly GCA_033239045.1. NCBI lineage: Eukaryota > Viridiplantae > Streptophyta > Magnoliopsida > Caryophyllales > Polygonaceae > Fagopyrum > Fagopyrum esculentum. The sequence goes on from BSUD01000005.1 coordinate 97,295,216, forward strand.
GATAGCCATCATGCACCTTTGGAAGGTGGTTGGGGCGTTGCAAAGCCCGAACGACATTCTCCTATAAGCGAACGTACCCCACGGGCACGTGAATGTGGTCTTCTCTTGATCGTCAAGTGAATCGGGATTTGAAAGAAACCACTATAACCGTCAAGATAGTAAAAATGAGAATGTTGTGCTAACCTTTCAAGCATTTGGTCAATGAATGGTAATGGTAAGTGATCCTTTCCTATGTTTCCTTAGAACAACCATAATCTGACTATGTTCATCTTCACTTAGATCAGAACTAACAATTAGCAGAAAGGTAAAATTAGATCCTAGAAATACGTACCTTAGATGTGTGGGAAGTGGCTTTAATTCCATCACTATCGGAGTCCCCAATGCTTCCTTAGAAGTCTCTAAGGGTATAGAAGTTGTTAAAGAAGGCTCAAAAGCATTGGTGGAGAGGACGTAATTTTTCTCGAAATCTCCCAAAATTACGGCACCATTGTTACTTCCACGGCCGTGGTTTTGGGCGTGGAAGTCAATTACGGCACCTCTGATGTAATAGCTAGGAATTTCGAATTCTAATTAATGTTGATTAACTTAATCGTTGATAGTAATTGACATATAACTCGCGAAGATTTCGCAAGTGATGAGTAAGAGTCCCACCGTTATATTCCTGGCGTAATTTTGGACGTTTGGGAAAATTTTTACTTTTTCCCCCGGGTAATTATTTTTACCCTCCGGTGTTATTTGGAGCATTTGGGAGCTCCAGTTAATAAAAATGGAGTTGAGAGAAATGATCAGGATATCGGATATGTCCTAGATATGAAATAACATGGAGAGGCAGAACGGCCAAAAGAGTCGCTATTTCGTTTCTTAACGGCTAAGAAAGACGGCTTAGAAATACACGTTTTCCGAGGCAGTTGTGGAATAATTATGCCTACAATATTCCAGATTTAATGTTCCAATCTCGAGAAGTTTGGAGAAAGAGGTTCGACCCGCCTTTGGATCGGTTAAAGGATAATTATCGACTTTACTAAAGGATAATTATCGTCTTCACTATAAATAGCGCAAAATCCTTTATTAATTCATTTCCTTTCACGTTTCCTCGTAAAAGCTCTGATTTCTCTCAACCTTCAAACTCATATCTACTCTCTGTTTCTAATCCGATTTCAATTCCGTTTGAGTTTCTGAATTCCTCTCTTCATTCTCTTCATAACGGTACCGAGTTTCTGCATTTCCGAGTATATGGAGGGCTGGTCGAGCATATATGTCACCAGGACGGTTCCGTCGCTCAGATTCCGATGAATTTGATGTTGTCCATGCGTAGCCTGCGTCGTTGTGATTCCGAATCTTCTTTCAGATCGTCAATCGGGTTAGTAACGAATAAGTTATGAATTTATTCGTTTTCCGTACTGCGATTTGGCCTAAATTGACTTTAGGCTTGTCAAATAGGACAATTAGAAATTCCATTATGGTCGTTATATTATATATTCTGGTGATTACGGGTTGTTTGTTTGATGAAATCTGATGACAAGGGGTTTAGAAATTGCCTGCGGGCAAAACGTTATTCTGGCGAAATCTAATTAATTAATTAAAGGTTAATTAATTAAATTAGGATTAAAATTGATATTGAGGAATGTTGATTAGATACTACCTTGAGATTTGAGGAATTGTGAGTTATGTTGAGATATTGAGGTTTAGTTGGTTGTGAGGTTTATAGATTGATTATAATCCTTATGGATCCCTTGGGTCTAGATGTGACCTTTTTGATTGATAGGAGTATTGATATCTCTTTATGTCTTGTTATTAGGCAGCGTCCCTCTCAAGATTGGAGGTTGATCGTGGTTGTGATTGTACGAGGTTGAGGTAAGTCCGTAGGACTTACTTAGCTACCATCCTTATATTGGGTGTTTGCATGAGTGGTGTGTGCTTTATATGTTTGCTATGATAGCATGAGTTGTCGTTTTTATCGACCTATGTTCTATTGACTGCCCCATTGCGTGGATGTGATAACCTTTCCCTTTCATCCCGCCGTGGAGTCTGGGAGGTTCTCTGATGTCGGGCCAGACTGGTTTACAAGAAGGGCGCAATCCACTCCCACATGGTACACGGATTGTGTGACCGATACTCGTACAGCTGGACATTGCACTCAGAGACGGGGATGTATCGGTCCTCGTGTCACATACTTTCGTCTATATATATATATATATATATATATATATATATATATATATATATATATATATATATATATATATATATATATATATATATATATATATATACGGTTTTGAGTAAATGGTTATTATATAAAGATAATAAAATGGGTAAATGTGTGAAAGCATGATGATGTGTTTATCTTCCATGATTGTGTTTGTGCTTATGCGTTACCTCATATATGTATGGTTAGCTAACGGTTTCATACCGTGTTGTAGATATTTATAGGTTAGGCGTTGCTGAGTGATCTGGCAGGGTGACAGGCCTGGGACTCTCGTACATTAGGTGGTTGGTTTGGGTTTGTTGTGTTCCCCTCCTTCATGAGGATGTTCTTTCGTACCTCCTATGTGAGGTTGTCGTTTTATATACTCGGCTATGTTGTTGTTTACTTTGGGTTGTACAGTTTATACTGTTTTATGTATTTGTTTTATATTTGTCAGTGCCATGTTGTAAGGTCCAGTGAACTTGTTGTCAGGCTATGGTCAGGATCCATTATGAGATCCTAACCCAATGTGACATCCCGAGTCCCGCGGATTCGGGGTGTTACATCTGATAGTTCCACGGCCATGGTTTTGGCCGTGTAACTTACTGGAGTCCTCGGAATAGCTAATTACGGTCATGTTGGTGGGAACCACGGCCGTGGAATAGCACGACTGGCCGTGATTCCTCACGTCTTCTGACCCATCGTAGAGTTTTTCAAACTCTCCTTCATGCACTTCTTGTAGCTCTTCTAAAGCTTCAATCTCTTCATTGCACTCCTCTTCTTCTCCTTTCTCCGTGATGCTCATAGTAATAACCCTTTGCAATGGGTCTTTGAGGAAAATCGAACTTACTTCCTCTCTAGATGCCTCTTCGTCATGGATGTTAAACATATCCTCTTCAAGAGCTGGCTCTTTCAACAAAGTGGAGAGAATAAACTCTACCTTTTCCTCTCCTATGTCGAAGGCGAGTCTAGCATTCTTGCAATCCACCATACAATCGGATGTTGCAAGAAACGGTCTTCCGAGTATGATCGGGACCGGACTATCTGCAGGAATGTCAAGCACAACAAAATCTATTGGAACATAGAACTTACCAAGCTTGACCGGGACGTCTTCAATGATACCGACGGGACGAGTTATGGATCGATCCGCCATATATAACATCATCTTCACTGGTTTAGGCTCGCCTAGACCGATCTTCCTGCATAAGGCAAGCGGAATGATGCTAACGCTTGCTCCTAAATCACATAATGCATCATATGTGACATCTCCTACTCCGATTGGAACACAAAATGACCCCGGATCTTTCAGCTTTGGGGGCATCTTTTCCTTCATCGTTTTGATGAGATCCGACGATTCCGAACTCATCTTGACTTCTCCAAAGTCTTCCAGTTTCCTCTTGTTATAGAGGATCTCCTTTAAGAACTTTCCATATGTTGGCATACCTACAATTGCATCAATGAAAGGTATATTAATATGCAGTTTGCTCATGAGTTCAATGAACTTACCGAATTGCTTGTCTAGACCCGCTCTTGCTCTAGATTGTGGGAATGGTAGGGGAGGTTTGTAAGCTGGAGGAGGAATGTAGATGTCTTCCTTCTCCTTTTCGACGGGAACTTCCACAAGCTTAGGCTGCGGGTCGGTGGTTGTTGCTCCGCTCCTAGTTGTGATAGCCATCACCCTTCCTTTCGGGTTATCCTCCGTCTTTCCTGGAAGTTTTCCTTGATTTCTAGGAACTTCTTCAGCATTGCTGAGCATTTGATTTTCTAAAACCTTTTGAGCTTTATCAACCTTAGTGATGTGACTCTCCAACCCTTGAAGCTTTCCCAAGATCGTTTCCAGCATGAGATCGGGCTTCTCTTTCCCCAAAGTGCTTCCACTATCAGATGTTTGCCCCTGGCTTTTCAAAGGAATGGAAGAAGAAGATGGTGGAGTTAGTGAATTTTCTGAATTGGGATAAGAATTACCGGAGTTTTGTTGTTGGTTGGAACGCCAATTGTTGTTGTTTGAACTCCTATTATTGTTCCAATTGTTATTCCGGTTGTTGTTGTTCCAATTGTTCTGGTTGTTGTTCCAGCTGTTGCGATTGGTGTTCTCATTCCCATTGTGGTTATTGTTGTTTCCTAAATAACCAACACCTTGCTCCTTAGGCTTTTGAAAGCTAGCTTTGATGACTTCCTTCAATTCTTTAATCTCGGTGTTGAGAGAAAAGATTTGAGTTTGAGCAGCTTGTGTTAGCTTTGCTCCTTGCTCCACTCGATTAGCTTCCACCTTTCGATGAGAGTACTTCTCAATGACTCGGGCTTGCTTCTCAATGAAGTCCCAAGCGTCATCTTCCCTCATGTCCATGAATGTGCCACATGAAAGGGATTGGAGCTTGAGTTGTGTTTCCACATCCAGCCCCTTATAGTATATCTCCAATTTCCAATTTGGAAATGCCATGATGTGGGAAATCCAATAGTAAATCCTGAAATCTTTCCCATGACTGAAACAAACTTCATTAGATCTCATAGAAAAAGCATTAATTTTACCTCTTAACTCCGCCGTCTTGGATGGCGGAAAGAACTTGGTTAGGACCTCCGAAGATAGATCCTCCCATGTGTTGAGTCTTCCATTTGGAAGAGCTTGATACCAAGATAAAGCTTTCCCTTTCAAAGAGAAAAAGAATGGCTTGATCTTATAATTGTTGGTGGTTGCATTCTTTGGCTTCATTGTCTCCATCAAGATCTCAAAATTCTGTAAATGTTGATGTGGAGATTCGACACTCGTTCCTCCAAACTGGCTTTGGCGAACGATGGTAATAACTTGTGGGTTAAAGCTAAACCTCTGAATATCGTCAGCATCAAAGTTCACACCTAGACGGCGTGGTTGCTGAATCGGATCAATTCTTTGGCCAACAGTTCTTGGCTCTTCATCTACACGAGCGGCTCTCGCACCTCCATCCGGGATACGATGATTGGCGGCTGGTCTTGGATTATTCTGGTTCACATTGATCGTTGGATCAATGTCCTCTAGCGACGGCATGGAGTAGTCGCTCTCTTCATCGGATGAGTCGGTTCTAATCGATCTTGTCGGTTTGCTTCCCTTCTTCTTCTTGGAACCACTCATCTCCAACCTCATTTGCTGCATCATGTCCTTGAGCTCATCAATTTTCAATTGATGACGCTCCGATTCTTCCCTGCGAGTCTTATCGCTCCATCTAAGTCGAGCTTCGGAATCATCCAATTCTGCTTGGATATCCCTCTCTTTACTTTCAGCCATCTTTCTTTCTTTGAGCTTCTTTCTCAAAGTCTTCTCAAATTCTTGATCAAGAGGTAAGAGGTCTTTGTTGGTGCTAGACCTGCGCATATACCTAAGATAACCTGCAAATATCACTTAAAAGAGATATCAAATGACAAGAGCAAAGCTCCCAAACTTGACAACCGATAACCGAATTCGGCCTAAACCAAATCCCCGGCAACGGCGCAAAAACTTGTTCGCCCAAAAGCGTGCGTACAAATAAGCATTAAATTTATAAAACTAGAATCAAAGCAAGTGAACCCACAGTGTACGTATCGGCGTAGTAAAGCAAGAATTCCAGAGTGTCGAACTCAGGGATTTGGGGGGAACAAATTCAGTTCGCAATTCGTCAAGCAAGTAAATGTAATAAGTTTTGCAAATATTGGAAAAACACCAACCCTAAAGATCCAAGTATCAAATTGTGGCAATCGATTCAAGATATACTATACATATAAGGACAGAGTTAAGAATTGCAAAGGTATACTAAAGTAAGGTACTGTACGATGAAGTTCCAAAACCCTATATGTCTAACCCATGGACACTCTCTATAAAGGTTGTTGAGGCTTCAGTATAGAAAGGATCTAAGGACTAGAATTGATCTCAAATACCCAAACTTGTAACCCAAGGATCAAGATAGGCTCAAACGGTTAAGGTTGTGACACTCGAAACCGAAATAAGGGATGTTGAGTCTCACTACTACCTAGAAAAGACAAGTCAAGGTTAGGTTAAAGCAAATCTTTAACTTTGGATTGAAGTAAAAGCAAGGTTCGTAAACTAAGTTAAATCACGGTCAGATCTTGAGTTCCACGGCCGTGGAATCCTAAGAACAGACCGTGATCTTGGTTGTCGACGAAGTTTCTCACACTCTCAGGGTCCAATCTGTTTACGATCAATCTATCATCATCTAAGCCACAACTATCAACCCTTCAACTTATAATTGCTAAAGGGTTTTAGCCAATAACCATTGTCATGATATCAAAAATCAATTTAAGAAGAATGAAAGATGAAAACCCTCGAAAACTCGAATATAACTCAAAGTCAATCTCAAATCCAAAACACAAAATAGAATACTTAATGGATTCAGAATATAACACAAAACCTCACAAAGATCTTAGGCAAACACGAAGAACGGGATGTCAATCCGTCTTCAATATCAAAACCTAAGAAAAGGGCGCAACTTCCGCCACACACAATCTTCGGGAATCCAAACTGCCGGCGTTCCGCCAAATTCCTCACGAAAACCCTTAGGTGAACTCTCCAAAGCGAGGTCCCCGAAAACTCCCTCTTCCCGCCTTTTTATCCGTAGAGAAAGAGGTATCTTCCAACCCAAATACGTAGATGATGTGGCAATAAATGATTCATCAAAAGATTGCCTAAATCACGGTCTCAAGGGTTTCCACGACCGTGGTTTAGGGCGTGGAATTGGATTACGGTCTCTTGTGACTTCCACGATCGTACTTTAGGCCGTGTAACTTACTGGAATGCTCCACGCTCATGATGCCAAGATCCACGGCCGTGGTTTAGAGCGTGGACTCTTCTACGGCCGTAATTTAGGGCGTGGAAGTGTAGATTACTTGTGGTATCCTTTGTGTCGTGACATTCTTCATCATAGCTCCTTCTTTAGCTTCCTTGATGTGTTCCTAATCCTTGGATATGATCGAATCCTCTCTTTTCTCTCTCAAATAGTCCGGTTTCAGCTCTTATTGTTCGCCCTAAAACGTGCGTGCAATCAAGTCTTAAATTTATAAAACTAGAATAAAAGCAAGCGAACTCGCAGTGTACGGATCGACGTAGATTAGCAAATATTCCAGAGTATCGATCACAGGGATTTGGTGAAACAAAACCCAGTCTCAAGTTATCGAGCAAATAAAGGTATAAAGCTTTGCAAATATTGGGGAAAACAACAACCCTAAAGATCCAGGTATCTAATTGTGGCAATCGATTCAAGATATACTAAAGAACTAAGGACAGAGTTAAGAGTTGCAAAGGTATGCTAAAGTAAAGCAATGTACGGTGAAGTTCCAAGACTTTATATGACTTATCTAAAGACACTCTCTATAAAGGTTGTTGAGGCTTCAGTATAGAAAGGATCTATGGACAAGAATTAATCTCAAATACCCAAACTTGTAACCCAAGGATCAAGACAAACTCAAACGGTTAAGGTTGTGATACTCGAAACCAAAATAGAGGATGTTGAGTCTCACTACTACCTAGAAAAGGCAAGTCAATGCTAGGTTAAAGCTAATCTTTAACTTTGGATTAAAGTAAAAGCAAGGTTCCTAAACTAGGGTAAATTGCGGTCAGATCTTGAGAACCACGGCCGTGGAACTCTAAAAACAGGCCGTGATTTGGGTTCGTCGATGAGATCTCTCTAACTCTCAGGGTCCAATCAATTTACGATCAATCTATCATCATCTAAGCCACAACTATCAACCCTTCACCTTAGAATTGCTAAAGGGTTTTAGCCAATAATCATCATTGTAAAATCAAATATCAAATATGAAAGGGAAGAAAGGTAAAACCTTGAAATCTCAATAACAAACACAAAACCAATATCAATAAAACTCAAAAGTAACTTGCGTTCAATAGATGTAGGATAGAATAAGAATCTCTCACAAATCTCAAGGAACAAAGAAGAACAGGATATCAATCCACCTTCAATATCAAAACCTAAGAGAAAAGGCGCAACTTCCGCCACACACAATCTTCAGGAATCCAAATTGTCGGCGCTTCCGCAAAGTTCCTCGCGAAAACCTAAGGCTAACTCTCCCAAAGCGAGGTTGCTGAAAACTCTCTCCTCCCGCCTTTTTATACGTAGAGTAAGAGATATCTCTCAGCCCAAGTACGTAGATGATGTGGCAATAAATGATTCCTCAAAGGATTGCCTAAATCACGGTCTCAAGGGATTCCACGACCGTGGTTTAGGGCGTGGAATTGGATTACGGTGTCTCTCATCTTCCACGACCGTACTTTAAGCCGTGTAACTCACTGGAATGCTCCACGCTCATGATTCCAAGATCACGGCCGTGGTTTAGGGCGTGGACTCTTCTACAGCCGTATTTTAGGGCGTGGAAGCATAGATTGCTTGTGGTTTCCTTTGTGTCATGCCATTCTCCATCTTAAATCCTTCTTTAGCTTCCTCGATGTGTTCCTAATCCTTGGATATGCTCAAATCCTCTCTTATCTCTCTCAAATGGTCCGGTTTCAGCTCTTATTCACCTATAATCAACACAAAGCTAATGTAGACCTCCATATCGAGAATATAGATAAACAAGCTAACAAATGCTTCAATACCTTATCCATGAACACTATAATGAATGAAAAACAACTAGAATGAGTGCCTAGAATATCGCAATATTTCATGCTAACAAAATACCTCATACTTGTCACTTGCATGTCCCCAAGCAAGGTTTGCGAAAGCTTAGAACACAAGTTAGGATGAAATATGCATGCAAACTCAAAAACAAAACATCTTTTAGGTAAGTGTGCTTCTAGTCAATAGATCATTCTCAAACCTTGCTTCATTCACCCTTGAAACGCTTATATACATAAACCAAAGAATGTAAAGCAAAGAAACATCATTAATTGGTCAAACTTTAAAGTAAACATCATAACCTTCAAGCATTATCAAAATCAAGCATAAGAAACTTCAATTTATATCACCAAGTCAAAACATTCTTTTGATCTTAAGGACTTCCAAGTAAGGTCTAGAATGCGGAAGGGAGGGAAACTTATAAGGGATGTGATGCATGAATCCGGGAAAGTGGACAACTAACTCTTTTTCTTTTTTTTAATTTGAATTGCAACACCATCAACTTTGAGCTTTGCTCTCTTCTTTTTCACATTATTTTTCGACTTTACTTTTGGAGTTATGGACAGCGGTGCACAAGAACCGAAGCCTAGGAGATCGGTGTTTCTCAATTTCGAGATGCTTCAAACCCTTGATGCACATACCATAATCCGCTAGGAATATCGCTCAATCCGACTTTGGCAAGACACAAACACCCGGCTATGTGAATGGTGCCGAGTTACTCATCGTCATGATTGACTTCCCCAAATCTATTATTTCTATTCTTTGAAAGCAAACAATTGCTTTCATGGCCCTCCCACATCAAACATGTCAAAACACAACTCCTCCAAATTCCCGGATAGGTAAGGGAGGCAATTATTTCATTGAGGGGCTAAATGAACAAAGAAAGAAGAAAGAAAGATCGAATTGCCTTAATCATCTCATAAAGAGGTATAAGAACTCATCATGTGATTTCAACCTCGATTTCTCAATATGATTTAGATAAAACTCTTCACATTATGAAACTTGCAAGAAAGGATAATCAACACATTCAATTCCTTTTCAATTCATTATTCGTTTAGGCATACAATTGTCATCAAAAGTTCAATCCGCAAGTGGTAACTATCATAGAAATCATCTCAACTCTTAGAAGCACAAAACCTTTATAGAATTTTTCAAAATTTTTCACATTTTTATGGGTTTTTCAAAAGCTTTTTCATGCAGTGCAATAATGAAACGTGTGACTATGAAATGAAACATGCAAAGTGTTATCGATCAAGGCAAGCAAAGTGAGTAGAGTTATTACAAACGATAGTCACATCCCACCCCATACTTGAGACAAACATTGTCCCCAATGTTCAAAAAGAAATAAGGAAAAGAAAGAAAAGAAAAATGAACTCACTAGACGGTGGTGGGGTGGCTGAAACTGTCAATCGGCATAACTCATCACTCCGGTGGAGGCGGTGGTGGAAACGGGTAGAAGTCGGAGCTGAAGTTCCGCCCAAACTGCTGGCGGTAGATATCCCTCATCATCCGGTCATGCTCATCAGCCCATATATCCCGAGCGTCATGGCGGATCTCCAAATTGCCGACTCTCCTGGAAAGGTCGGTATCCCACTCCGATAGCTGCTCATACAATGTCGGTGCCTCGCCGTACCATGCAGGTGCATCCTGTGGGGCTGGTGTTGCTGGTGGTTGTGCATACCATGGTGGTGGAGCTCCCATCCACTCTGGTTGTGCTCCATACCAAGCGGGAGGAGTATCCATCCATGTCGGTCTCTCACTCACACTAGCGCGGCGAGAGGAAGAAGCACCGGAAGGTCTAGAAGGGCGGGGAGACTGTCTAGGTAGGTCCGGGAAGACGTCCGGCTGATCCGGAAAGGTACCAAAATCCTGCTCATCACCTCCTCCTATATCCTCATCAACATCAGCAGCTGGAATCTCATCGGGGACGTAGGGAGGAACTGCTAACCTATTCGCATGCATAGCAGCGAAAGTCTCCTTCCAATTATGGCGTCCGGCCATAATGGAATACTCGGGAAGCCATGGAATGCCTCTACCTCCTCTATCCTCCCATGGCATAGCAGCAGTAGGTGGACCTCGGTGTCTAGGAAAGATCAAACCCCTAGTCATAAGGCTCTTGAGACCCAAAGGTCTCGCCGCTATCCTAGTACAAGCGGAGCAATCAATCCCGAGCTGCGTAGCTATGTGGGTAACTATCCCACCATACCCAATGTTCCCGGCCCTCTTGTTCTTAAGCTTACTAATGGTGGATGCTAAGAGGGTGGCACAATCGGCGGGTCTACCGTGCAACATAGCGTAGAGAAGGAACAGCTCGTCGGTCTTAATCTTTTGGGGGGTCTCGGTCCTAGGGAATAGGCACTCGGAAAGGACCCTATGAGCTATCTTCAAGGCTAAGTGGTAGATGAGTTTAGCCTTGGTATCAGCCGGCTGCCAGCGGTCCTCGCTAGCGTAAATCATAGCAATGTCTTCCCAAAAGTCCTTAGCGTATACACCTCTAGGGAAGCGACTGTTAAAGGTCTCATGGAACCCAAAGAAGGCTCCAAACTGCTGGATGGAGAACTCATAGTCCGTCTCCATCAATCGAAAGGATACCGTCCTATCGACGTGGCTATGCTCGAAGGAAATAACAAACTCCCTCGTGATCTCCTCATATGCATCCGCTCTAATAGCGGAGAAAACAATCAGTCTGGCTCTATCCAAGAGCCATGTCAAATCATTCACCACATTAAGTGGCTCCAACTCCTCAAGCAAGAGGTATCTAGGTCCTATGACCGGTCTTTCCTCGATCTTTTCTAAAGCATCGAGATATTTTGGGTGAATGGTTGGGATTCTAGGGCGTGGAGGTGATGGTGGTTCACTAGGAGGGGCTTGGGAAGAGGAGGAACTATCACCTTTTCTCTTCTTTTTCTTTCCTGCACTTCTCGTGAACATTTACTCAAATTCAGAAAACACCACGGTCTATTCTTAGGTTTCCATGGCCGTGGAAGTTCCAGAGACCGTGATTCGGCTCTAAATTGCTCAAATCTCAACCAAATCAACAACAAACTCAGCATAACCTGTCCTAGGCTAATTCCAATCTTAATCCTATGCAATTTCTCTAAGTTCTTGCGAAAATTTAGCCCGAATTGACAAAGAAGAGAAGAAGAGTAAAAACCTAGGTTTTTGGATCTTTGAATCCAAATTCTTCTTTCTTGATGGATTGTTCACTTGTTTTGTCGATTGGATCTTGTAGAGGAATGAAATTGCTCCACTTTAGCACCAAGAATCGTTCGTAACAATTACCGAATGAGGATTTGCGAGATTGGGAGATTTTCCGGAGTTTAGGGCGTGGAAGAGGGCGTGGAAGATGGATTTTGTGGTGTTTTTGTGAAGGAAGGTGGTTTATATAGTGGCCGTAAATTTTTTTGAAAATCACGGTCACTCGGGGGTTTCCACGGCCGTGGTTTTGTACGGACCCGTGGTTTTTGGTGATTTTTCTCAGATTTGAAGAATTACGGTCATTGTAGCCTCCACGACCGTGGTTTAGGGCGTGGAACTCTCTGTAATGTGCCAAAATCCGATTTTCGTCAATTTCTTCCAACTTTTTCCTTTCCCATTGCCTATTCCATTGCTCCTACATCCAAAAACACAACATACCGGAAGGAATCGAGGGCAAAACAAAACAAAAACGTCTAAACTAATCTAATCTAAGAATGACAAATAAAAGCATGAGTGCAATACCTTGGGTTGCCTCCCAAGAAGCGCTTGTTTAAGGTCCGTAGCTAGACCGTACTTACACTTATTCGAGTGCGGTAGGCGCGAACTCTTCAGCTTGGAGTTCCGGTGAGTACTTCTTGAGTCGTTGACCGTTCACCTTGAAGCTTCCGCCCTTGTCACCCCATACTTCAACTGCGCCATGGCGAAAACATGTTTTATTAGATAAGGTCTAGTATAACGAGATTTAAGCTTACCTGGAAAGAGACGAAGTCTTGAATTGAAGAGGAGAACTTGATCTCCTTCTTTGAGGTCCTTTGGAATGATATGCTTATCATGCCAACGTTTCGCTCTCTCTTTGTAGATCTTAGCGTTCTCGTAGGCGTTTAAGCGAAGTTCTTCAGGCTCGTTAAGGTCCAAGAGGCGCTTCTAGCCCGCTTCCTTCATGCTGAAGTTCAACCACTTTACTGCCCAATACGCCTTATGTTCTAGCTCTACCGGTAAGTGACAAGACTTTCCATACACAAGGTTGTATGGTGTCGTTCCTATTGGAGTCTTGTAAGCAGTTCGGTATACCCACAATGCGTCATCTATCTTCAAGGACCAATCTTTCCTTGTCTTCGAAACTGTGTTCTCTAGGATTCCTTTAATCTCCCGGTTCTAAATCTCCACTTGTCCACTCGTTTGTGGATGGTAAGGGGTGGCGATCTTGTGAGTCACCCCATACTTAGCTAGTAGAGCTTCAAATCGTCGGGCAATGAAGTGAGAGCCTCCATCACTAACGATAGTCCATGGTGTCCCAAATCGTGGGAAAATAGTCTTGTTAAAGAACTTAACTACAACCATGGCATCATTATTGGAAGAGGCAATTGCTTCAACCCATCACGAAACATAATCTACAGCTAGAAGTATGTATTGGTTTCCACAAGATGATGGGAAAGGTCCCATGAAATCTACTCCCCAAACATCAAAGATCTCTACCTCCTGGATGTTGTTAAGAGGCATTTCGTTTCTCCTAGATATGTTCCTTGTTCTTTGACAAGCATCGCAGCAGGAAACAAAGGTTTGCACATCTTTAAATAAAGTAGGCCAAAAGAATCCAGATGGCAATACCTTAGCGCTAGTCTTGTTCGAGCTAGCGTGTCCTCGACAAGGTAGCGAATGACAATGACGGATGACACTTTGCATCTCGTCTTCCGGCACACATCGTCGAATGATGCCGTCAGGACCTCTCTTGAAGAGGAGAGGTTCATTCCAAAAGTATTCCCGGACATCCTTAAAGAACTTCTTCCTTTGTGCATAGGATAATCCGGGTGGTATTTCCTGGCAAACCAAATAGTTAACAAAATCAGCAAACCATGGTTCGTTACCTTTAGTAATCTTGTCGATGCACTCCTCTATGATGTGTAAATGCTCGTCCGGGAAGGAGTCATCTATAGGTAGATTGTCGTTCTCTAGATGTGGTAGACGACTCAAATGATCCGCAACAGAATTTTCCGAACCCTTCTTGTCGCGGATCTCTAGATCGAATTCTTGTAGGAGAAGAATCCATCTAATCAGCCTTGGTTTCGCATCCTTCTTTGCAAGTAGATACCGGATCGCGGCATGATCCGTGTATACAATCACCTTTTCACCTACAAGATAAGAACGAAACTTTTCAAATGCATAAACAATAGCTAGGAATTCCTTTTCAGTAGTGGCGTAGTTAAGCTGCGCTTCGTCTAGCGTTTTGCTAGCATAGTAGATAGCATGGGTTCGTCCTTCCTTCTTTTGCCCAAGCGCAGCTCCTATAGCTACGTCACTTGCATCACACATGACTTCGAATGGAAGATTCCAATCCGGGGGTTGAATGATCGGGGCTGAGATTAGAGCTTCCCGAATCTTATGAAACGCATCTAAGCACTCCTGTGAGAAATCAAAAACTGCATCCTTCATCAATAGATTAGTAAGCGGTTTTGATATCTTAGAGAAATCCTTTATAAAACGTCTATAAAATCCAACATGTCCTAGAAAGCTTCTTATCCCCTTCACCGAAGATGGAGGAGGGAGCTTTTCTATAGTTTCTATCTTAGCCTTATCTACTTCAATCCCTCTACTAGAGATCAAGTGTCCGAGTACAATGCCTTCTTTCACCATAAATTGACACTTCTCCCAATTAAGAACTAGGTTAGTGTCTTCACACCTTTGTAGCACAAGAGAGAGGTTAGAATGACAATTATCGAAAGAGGAACCATAAACAGAAAAGTCATCCATGAAAACCTCCATGATCTCCTCTATGTACTCCGAGAATATACCCATCATGCACCTTTGGAAGGTGGCTGGGGCGTTGCAAAGCCCGAACGGCATTCTCCTATAAGCAAACGTACCCCATGGGCACGTGAATGTGGTCTTCTCTTGATCGTCCGGATGTATCGGGATCTGAAAGAAACCACTATAACCGTCAAGATAACAGAAATGTGAGTGTTGTGCTAACCTCTCAAGCATTTGATCGATGAATGGTAATGGGAAGTAGTCCTTCCTTGTTGCGTTGTTTAGCTTGCGGTAGTCTATGCACATCCTCCATCCCATCACGGTTCTTGTAGGAATGAGCTCATTGTTCTTATTGGTGATGACGGTCATTCCTCCCTTCTTTGGAACAACCTGTACGGGACTCACCCACTTGCTATCGGAGATAGGGTAGATGATCCATGCATCAAGTAGTTTAAGAATTTCCTTCTTGACAACCTCCTTCATGGTCGGATTTAACCGCCTTTGAGGTTGTCGTGAAGTTTTAAAATCTTCTTCCATTAGGATCTTATGCATGCATAATGAAGGTTTGATTCCTACTAGATCCTCTATAGTGTAACCTAAGGCTTTCCTATGTTTCTTTAGAACAACCATAAGCTTACTATGTTCATCTTCACTTAGATCGGAACTAACAATTACCAGAAAGGTAGAATTAGATCCTAGAAATGCGTACCTTAGATGTGCGGGAAGTGGCTTTAATTCCATCACTATTGGAGTCTCTAGTGGCTCTTGAGGAGTGTCTAATGCTTCCTTAGAAGTCTCTAAGGGTATAGAAGTTGTTGGAGAAGAATCAAGAGAAGTGGTAGAAAGAACGTAATTATCCTCAGATTTTTCCAAAATCACGGCACCTCTGTTTCCTCCACGGCCGTGGTTTAGGGCGTGGAAATCAATTACGGCACCTCTGATAGTTCCACGGCCGTGGTTTTGGCCGTGTAACTTACTGGAGTCCTCTAAATAGCTAATTACGGTCATGTTGGTGGGAACCACGGTCGTGGAATAGCACGACTGGCCGTGATTCATCACGTTTTCTGACCCATAGCAGAGTTTTTCAAACTCTTCTTCATGCACTTCCTTTTGCTCTTCTAAAGCTTCAATTTCCTCATTGCATTCCTCTTCCTCTCCTATGTCCATAATGCTCATAGTAATCACCTTTTTCAAAGGATCTTTGAAGAGAATCGAACTTACTTCCTCTCTAGATGTCTCTTCGTCATGGATGTTAAACATATCCTCTTCAAGAGCTGGTTCTTTCATCAAGGTGGAAAGAACGAACTCTACCTTTTCCTCTCCTATGTCGAAGGTGAGTCTAACATTCTTGCAATCCACCATACAACCGGATGTTGCAAGAAACGGTCTTCCGAGTATGATCGGGACCGGACTATCTGCATGAATGTCAAGCACAACAACATCTATTGGAACATAGAACTTACCAAGCTTGACCGGGACGTCTTAAACGATACCGACGGGACGAGTTATGAATCGATCCGCCATATATAACGTCATCTTTACCGGTTTAGGCTCGCCTAGACCGATCTTCCTGCATAAGGCAAGCGGAATGATGCTAACGTTTGCTCCTAAATCACATAATGCATCATAAGTGACATCTCCTACTCCTATTGGAACACAAAATGACCCCGGATCCTTCAGCTTTGGGGGCATCTTTTCCTTCATGGTCTAGATGAGATGCGACGAAGCCGAACTCATCTTGACTTCTCCAAAGTCTTCTAGTTTCCTCTTGTTAGCGAGGATCTCCTTTAAAAACTTTCCATATGCTGACATACCTACAATTGCATCAATGAAAGGTATATTAATATGCAGTTTGCTCATGAGTTCAATGAACTTACCGAATTGCTTGTCTAGACGCGCTCTTGCTCTAGATTGTGGGAATGGTAGGGGAGGTTTGTAAGCTGGAGGAGGAATGTAGATGTCTTCCTTCTCCTTTTCGACGGGAACTTCCACAAACTTGGGCTGCGGGTCGGTGGTTGTTGCTCCGCTCCTAGTTGTGATAGTCATCACCCTTCCTTTCGGGTTATCTTCCGTCTTTCCTGGAAGTTTTCCTTAATTTCTAGGAACTTCCTCAGCATTGCTAAACATTTGGTTTTCTAAAACCTTTTGGGCTTTATCAACCTTAGTGATGTGACTCTCCAATCCTTGAAGCTTTCCCAAGATCGTTTCCAACATGGGATCGGGCTTCTCTTTCCCCGAAGTGCTTCCACTATTAGATGTTTGCCCCTGGCTTTTCAAAGGAATGGAAGAAGAAGATGGTGGAGTTAGTGAACTTCCTGAATTGGGATAAGAATTACCGGAGTTTTGTTGTTGGTTGGAACGCCAATTGTTGTTGTTTGAACTCCTATTGTTGTTCCAATTGTTATTCCGGTTGTTGTTGTTACAATTGTTCCGGTTGTTGTTCCGGCTGTTGCGATTGGTGTTCTCATTCCCATTGTGATTATTGTTGTTTCCTAAATAACCAACACCTTGCTCCTTAGGCTTTGGAAAGCTAGCCTTGATGACTTCCTTCAATTCTTTTATCTCGGTGTTGAGAGAAAAGATTTGAGTTTGAGCGGCTTGTGTTAGCTTTGCTCCTTGCTCCACTCGATTAGCTTCCACTTTCCGGTGAGAGTACTTCTCAATGACTCGGGCTTGCTTCTCAATGAAGTCCCAAGCGTCATCTTCCCTCATGTCCATGAATGTGCCACATGAAAGGGATTGGAGCTTGAATTGTGTTTCCACATCCAGCCCCTTGTAGTATATCTCCAATAACTCCAATTTGGAAATGCCATGCTGTGGGCAATCCAATAATAAATCCTGAAATCTTTCCCAAGACTGAAACAAACTTTCATTACATCTCATAGAAAAAGCATTAATTTTACCTCTCAACTCCGCCGTCTTGGATGGCGGAAAGAATTTGGTTAGGAACTCCAAAAAAAGATCCTCCCATGTGTTGAGTCTTCCATTTGGAAGAGCTTGATACCAAGATAAAGCCTTCCCTTTCAAGGAGAAAAAGAATGGCTTGATCTTGTAATTGTTGGTGGTTACATTCTTTGGCTTCATTGTCTCCATCAAGATCTCAAAATTCTGTAAATGTTGATGTGGAGATTCGACACTCGTTCCTCCAAACTAGTTTTGGCGAACGATGGTGATAACTTGTGGGTTGAAGCTAAACCCCTGAATATTGTCAACATCAAAGTTCACACCTAGACGGCGTGGTTGCTGAATTGGATCCATTCTTTGGCCAAGAGTTCTTGGCTCTTCATCTACACGAGCGGCCCTCGCACCCCCAGCCGGGATACGATAATTGGCGGCTGGTCTTGGATTATTCTGGTTCGCATTGATCGTTGGATCAATGTCCTCTAGCGATGGCATAGAGGAGTCGTTATCTTCATCGGATGAGTCGGTTCTAACCGATCTTGTCGGTTTCCTTCTCTTCTTCTTCTTGGAATCACTCATCTCCAGCCTCATTTGCAGCATCATGTCCTTGAGCTCATCAATTTGCAATTGATGATGCTCCGATTCTTACTTATGAGTCTTCTCGCTCCATCTAAGTCGAGCTTCGGAATCCTCCAACCCTGCTTGGATATCCTTCTATTTGCTTTCAGCCATCTTTCTTTCTTTGAGCTTCTTTGTCAAAGTCTTCTCAAGTTCTTGATCAAGAGGTAAGAGGTCTTTGTTGGTGCTAGACCTGCGCATATACCTAAGGGAACCTGCAAATATCACTCACAAGAGATATCAAATGACAAGAGCAAAGCTCCCAAGCTTGACAACCGATAACCGAATTCGGCCTAAACCAAATCCCCGGCAACGGCGCCAAAAACTTCTTCGCCCTAAAACGTGCATGCAATCAAGTCTTAAATTTATAAAACTAGAATAAAAGCAAGCGAACCCGCAGTGTATGTTGGAGATTTGTGCTAAGTCTCAACGGAACCATTGAGCTTGTTGTCGAGACAAGGTGCAATAAGTTACTCACATGTGTGTCACGATGGTATGGATTGCAGGAGGCAAGCCAAGTGACCGGCACTTAGAGTAACTAGTGATTACGGGGTAAAAGTATGGAAGCTAATTAAATTAAACTAAACAAAAGGACGTGGCTATCACGGCTATGTTGAAAGTTAGTTTAGTTGAGCCTCATGACTATCATGGGACATTGTCTTGACTCAGTCATGACAATGTCATTACTTGGCAACAGCGTTATTGGCCTTGCCAACGCCTAGGCCATTTTGCGGCAGAAATTGAGAGCCCGACGCTTTGTGTTTTTGGGACACATTATGGAGCGTTCTTTCGGGCATTCCTCATTATATTAGCTCAAGAAAGTTGTTACAAAGTTTGAGAGATATCCAAGCACAAATGTCCATTGAGCTCCAACAAGCTAGCTAGAAGCTAGCTAGTGAGCTGCTCGATGAGCTAAGCTAGTTTGAGCTAAGCTCATGTGTATTAGTTGACCTTGGAGCTTCACCTAGCTATAATGAGTTAGTCAAAGCTCATTGATGAGAAAAAAGTCGGGCCGAAAAAGCTAGCTGAAATTTGGGCTTTTTGTTGGCCCAATTGAGTTGGGCTTGGGACTTGGGCTTTGGCCAAAAAGTGGTTATGTAACCCTAACTTCTCTCAACCGCCAATAACCGTTTGTAACCGCTCCGCTTTAGTGGCGGTTATTCTCCCCAAAACCGTGGCCCCCTAAGCCTATAAAAGGGAGAGCCATTTGCACTTGATTGAACATTCGTTTTTGCAACAATAAAGCTTCTAGTTCCATTGTATTGACATTGGATAGGCCTTCTTATAAGCTTGTTTGCAAAACTCGAAAGACCAGTATAGTTCCTTTGTATTGACAAAGGATAGGCATCCATCTTAGTTTGGTTTTGTATTGACAAAACCTAGGAATACCCTTTCTACAAAGTAAGACAAGTAAGTCTCTTACTTAGTCTTTGTAATGTGTAACGTTTTATCCCACTAAGGTATTTGGATATTCCCGGTGTAGGGGAGAATACACTTAGAAGGAAAATTCATTTATGAATGACTCATTACATTATCCAAGTCAATGGTTTTAACATATAACAACCGGTTTATAAGACGTGTAATTGAACTTAACTTCTATTAGAGTTTTGTCTACTCCTTTTTGGAGATTACAAACTCTTGCTTGAGTTTTGTCTACTCCTTTGGAGACTACAAACTCTTGATTAAGTTTTTTCTACTCCTTTGTGGAGATTACAAACTCTTGGTTGAGTTTTGTCTACTCCTTTGGAGACTACAAACTCTTGATTGGGTTTTGTCTACTCCTTTGCGGAGATTACAAACTCTTGGTTGGGTTTTGTCTACTCCTTTGTGGAGATTACAAACCCTTGGTTAATAACTAGTTTTTAGTTCAAGATAATTATATTAATTTGTTTGGCAATTGGGAGAACCGTCTACTCACATAAGTGAGACTACGGCCCTTTGGTCTAAAACTGGACACCGAAATTCCAACAGTGTACGGATCGACGTAGATTAGCAAATATTCCAGAGTATCGATCACAGGGATTTGGTGAAACAAAACCCAGTCTCAAGTTATCGAGCAAATAAAGGTATAAAGCTTTGCAAATATTGAGGAAAACAGCAACCCTAAAGATTCAGGTATCTAATTGTGGCAATCGATTCAATATATACTAAAGAACTAAGGACAAAGTTAAGAGTTGCAAAGGTATGCTAAAGTAAAGCAATACACGGTGAAGTTCCAAGACTTTATATGACTTATCTAAAGACACTCTCTATAAAGGTTGTTGAGCCTTCAATATAGAAAGGATCTATGGACAAGAATTAATTTCAAATACCCAAACTTGTAACCCAAGGATCAAGACAAACTCAAACGGTTAAGGTTGTGACACTCGAAACCGAAATAGAGGATGTTGAGTCTCACTACTACCTAGAAAAGGCAATCCAATGCTAGGTTAAAGCTAATCTTTAACTTTGGATTAAAGTAAAAGCAAGGTTCGTAAACTAGGGTAAATTGCGGTCAGATCTTGAGAACCACGGCCGTGGAACTCTAAGAACAGGCCGTGATTTGGGTTCGTCGACGAGATCTCTCTAACTCTCAGGGTCCAATCAATTTACGATCAATCTATCATCATCTAAGCCACAACTATCAACCCTTCACCTTAGAATTGCTAAAGGGTTTTAGCCAATAATCATCATTGTAAAATCAAATATCAAATATGAAAGGGAAGAAAGGTAAAACCTTGAAATCTCAATAACAAACACAAAACCAATATCAATAAAACTCAAAAGTAACTTGCGTTCAATAGATCTAGGATAGAATAAGAATCTCTCACAAATCTCAAGGAACAAAAAAGAACGGGATGTCAATCCGCCTTCAATATCAAAACCTAAGAGAAAAGGCGCAACTTCCGCCACACACAATCTTCGGGAATCAAAATTGCCGGCGCTTCCGCAAAGTTCCTCGCGAAACCCTAAGGCTAACTCTCCCAAAGCGAGGTTGCTGAAAACTCTCTCCTCCCGCCTTTTTATACGTAGAGTAAGAGATATCTCTCAGCCCAAATACGTAGATGATGTGGCAATAAATGATTCGTCAAAGGATTGCCTAAATCACGGTCTCAAGGGATTCCACGACCGTGGTTTAGGGCGTGGAATTGGATTACGGTGTCTCTCATCTTCCACGACCGTACTTTAAGCCGTGTAACTCACTGGAATGCTCCACGCTCATGATGTCAAGATCCACGTCCGTGGTTTAGGGCGTGGACTCTTCTACGGCCGTATTTTAGGGCGTGGAAGCATAGATTGCTTGTGGTTTTCTTTGTGTCGTGTCATTCTCCATCTTAGCTCCTTTTTTAGCTTCCTCGATGTGTTCCTAATCCTTGGATATGCTCAAATCCTCTCTTATCTCTCTCAAATGGTCCGGTTTTAGCTCTTATTCACCTATAATCAACACAAAGCTAATGTAGACCTCCATATAGAGAATATAGATAAACAAGCTAACAAATGCTTCAATACCTTATCCATGAACACTATAATGAATGAAAAACAACTAGAATGAGTGCCTAGAATATCGCAATATTTCATGCTAACACTTATTCACCTATAATCAATCACAAAACTAATGTAGACCTCCATATCGAAAATATAGGTGAACAAGCTAACAAATGCTTCAATGCCTTATCCATGAACACAATAATGAATGAAAAACAACTATAATAAGTGCCTAGAATATCGCAATATTTCATGCTAACAATTACGTTGGATGGGATGGGGTTCTTGAGGCTCCTCGTGTTGCAAAAGAAGTTGAATTAGTAATGGAATAACGTAATGAAAGATAATAAATGAATGTGTGTGGAATTGCATGTATGAGATGTTGATGTGTGTTTGTGCTATTACTTTCATACTTATTCATTGATGTAGCTAATGGTGTATACCGTGTTGTAGATGATATGCAGGTTAGGAAGATTGCAGAGTGAGTCAGGTGGTGTGACCAGCCGAGGACTTCTTACATTAGGATGCGTGGGATGGGATCTTTTGTATCAGATGTTTATGTTTGATGTTTTGTACTCGGCTTTGTGTTTGTAAACACTTTTGATGTATCATATACAGCTTTTATGTATTTGGTTTTTCCTCTACTTGTGCCTTGTTGTAAGATCCAATGAACTTGTTGTCAGGCTAGGGTCCGGATCCATTGTGAGATCCTAGCCCAATGTAGCATTCCAAGTCCTGTGGATTTGGGGTTTTACATGCAACTTGCAGATATCTTTACCAAGCCTCTTCTTGAGGAGCAATTTAATTTTATTAGATTGGAGCTTGGTATGTTGAACAAGGAAGCATTAACGTATGGGGAGTAAATCATTTTATTTTCTCCTTCGTATGCAGCCCAGTTATCGTTCTCAAGGGTCTTGAAAGCAAATTCAAGGGCCTTGAAACAAGTTTCAAGGGTATATTAAGAAATACAGATCTATTTAAGAATTAATATCTTTTAGATATTTTAATTCTGAAATTGTTTTTATGATTTCTTTTGTTTAAGGATTGAAAAAGATTTGTTGAGTTTTTATTGGAAATTTTTCTTTGGTTTTTAAAAAGCTTAATTTTTTCAAAATCTTGTTATTATTTGCACTCTTTTAAAAGGACCAGAATCTCCTATCTTTTTCATTCTTCTCTTTCACAGGAACCCTTTTTCAAAAACCCCTTGTTTTCTCTCTCAACGTCACCCATGGCACCCAAAAGCAAAACATCCGCTCCTCAAGCTCCCAAAAAGAAATCTATTCAGAGCTCCTCGATTGCAAAAGAAGAAACACCTTATGAGGATTTGGACATTTCTCAGACTATCGGTCTTCCCACATCTTGGCTCATCAATTTTCAAGCCTTAGGATCTTGGCTTGATGGTTTTCACAATCGACCACTCTGTATGTGTGATCTGGTGGACTTTGAATTTCTCGAAACTCTTCAAATCCCGTGCATAAACAAGCTCAAGAGTCCGATAGTTTGGAAAATTCTAAACCCTGGAGATTTCGCTTTTCCAAGGCTCACAAGGATGTTCTATGTCAATCTCGTCACAAAACGGGACAAAGGAATTATCACTCTTTAATCTTCAGTAAAAGGTAAATTTCGCTCACTTCCTCTATTTTAAGTGAGATTTTTGGTATTCCTACAAATATTGTTTTCAATCATCCCTCACGATTAGAGAGTATTCGTCTTGCTAAAGAGAAGTTTCTAGTTCCCAATTCAACCTCACTCCAGCTTACCCATACTTCCCTAACTCTAGATGCTAAAATTGTGTTTACCATTCTGGTTCGATGTGTTGTTCCTCGTGCAAACTCAAGGGAACTATTGACTGATCAATCCCTGAAGCTAATTCATCGGATTATGTTTGGGTTAGACATTGATGTACCTAACCTCATCCTCAACCATATGATGCACTTTGTTAACTCTAAGCGAGCCATCCCTTTGCCTTATGGAAATTTATTGCCCAAAATCTTTGATTATTTCAAAATTGATACATCCTCTGAGGATCGACAGTCAATTCCTGGCAAGATTGATGAGACCTGCTTAGAACGACTAGGAATTGAGAAGACTCTTGCAGGCACATGGACTTTAAAAGGGAAAGGAGCTATTCCAATTCCAACTCAAGAAGCTCCAACAACCTCCACTCCTACTCCAGAAATCAGGTTAGATTGTTATATAAAAGAACTGGTATGTCTGAATCGTGAACTATCTAATTTCCAATTTGACACTAAAAGGAGAATGGATGCCAATCATGAAATGCTATCTACCATAAATGCTAAAGTCAATGAAATGCATTTGATGAATGCTCTCACTCTAACCACTATGGGAAGGATCCTACCCATGACTAAAGATGTAGCTCAACATACTCAAGAGAATGTTTAAAATGTGTTGATGAATTGCAAACGACGTGTACAGAATAAGTCTATTCTGTACCCAACTCATGTTGAGCCAACCATTTTGCCAGTAATCGAATATGAGATGGTTAAGACACGGAGAGCTGAAGAAAAGAGATGACGCTTAGCAGCTGAAATGGATGATCGGAGCCACAAGAAGTCTTCATCTAAGGGAAAAATGAGGTTCTATGAGGAGGATTGAATTTGATGTCTGAGAAAACTTGCTTGTTTTTGTGGTCTTGTGAACTACTTTTTCTGGGTTGTAATGCTTTAAAATTCCCTTGCTTTGACTATTTTTCTCCCTTGTTGAAAGACAAAGGGGGAGAAATAAATGTGATCCGACATTCGATATTCTGCATTCTGCATTTTAAGTTTATTTGATAATCATATATGCATCGCTAACTTTACAATACAGGTACGAAATATTTGTGTTGTCTTCCATCAAGGGGGAGATTGAAAACTCCACCTTGATTATAAAGTTTTACTGGTGTTGATAATGGAAGACTTAAACACAAATGAAGTAGTTTTATACACTAACAATTTATTGATTATATATCGAGTTGCTTGGTTTGGTTTAGTGGTTTGTATTGAATAAGTGTAGGTTTTGAAAGACACTTCAAAGGACTTTGGAATACCTTGAAAGACAAGGAGTTTAAAGTGTTCAAATGACGGAGGCCTTGAAATGAATTCCAAGGGAACAAAGAATTCAAGGTTGCACGCTAAAGGAATTCAAATCACTAAAGAAGATCTTCTAGGAACGATTTGCTGAACAAGAAGATATGTTTGAAGATCTCAACCGACCATCAAAGATCTTGCAAAGATCCTCAACTGAAAGCATGCTGATTCTCTCCTCTGGAATTGATATCATCACAACAAATATAAGAAGATTAAGGAGCCGAGAAATCAACGTGTTCTCAGGAGATGAAGATTCACAACGTCTATCTCATCTCAACTAAGAAGCTATCTTCATGGAGAAGAAGAACCATCTTCAAACGGTCATCTTTCAAACGGCTAGAAGACCTCTCCGTAGAAGGCTATAAATGAAGATGGCTATTGAAGAACAAAGTACAGAAGCTTACACGGAAAATCAATAGTCTTCAAGTGATCCAAAACATCTTCATTTGATCAAATAGTTTTTCTTTCTCTCTTTCTCTAAAAAGCTTTATCCCCTAGAGAGAGATAAAACCCGAGAGCTCCATTGGTATATCTAAAGAGTGTTATACTCGAGTGTGCGTTACTCTGCGAAGTAAATAGGCTATTATAGCAAGGTGATGAGTTGGATCTAGATCGTAGCATTGGCTACAGTGAGAGAAGAAGGGGATTTCTTCTAATTTGTATCTAGGACTCTTTGAAGCTGATGATAGATAGTTAGATCCTAAGGCTATTCTCTGGGACGGAGAGTAGTTTATTTGAGCCGAACTTCGTAAACATATCCTAGTGTCGATCTTTTACATTCCGCACTATATCTTGCTTTATTGTGACTAACTTTGTTTTGCAGGATTACAAAGTCAAGACCCTTGAAAGTTGTTTCAAAGCCCTTGAAATCAAAGTATCACAAAGAGCTCAGATCGACATCAAGACCCTTGAAATTGGTTTCAATGCCTTGAGATTGGTTCTGCTAAAAGTTCTCATACTCTATTCAACCCCCCTTCTAGAGTATTTTTTTTATCTTTTTTACTCACCTACCGGTTCTTTAGAATCCAATTGCTTGGATTTGTGATATGGATGTCATGCCTAAAGTAAAAACCTTTCTTTGGAACTATCAATAAACGGACTTCTAACTAAGAAAAATCTTGAGAAACAAAAGGTTTCGGTTCCCGAGCAATGTACTCACATGTATTCTTTAACTCTCATTTCCTAATGAAATATATAATTAATGGGAAAATAAAAACAATCTCCAACTACTAAGTAACACATACTAGAACATTTTCAACATGTTTACTCTTCTAAGAGATAAAATAGATGATAAAATACTAGTACTACTGGCTATGACTTGGTGGAATATTTAGCTCACTAGAAATCAAAAAAATATATAGTAAGAAACCATTAAACATTGATTTAGCTGTTCAATCGAAAATAAAGGATTGACAGGAAGAAAACAAAAGAAAGATTGAAAGTAAACGAAACACACTTAAGAACAAAAGGAAAGCCCGAAATATCCATTGTATTATACGTGAAAATGAATTCACCAAACTAAATTTTGATGGCTCTAAACTTGTATATGGAGAAACAACCTATGGATTTACCGTTAGAGACCAATATGTTTCAACCATTACGCTTGGCTATGGACACCGGGGAAACATGTCGCTCCTCCATGTGCAAGCATGTGCGCTACGGGAAGGTCTGATCAATGCATGTGATTTGAAAATTACCAAAATTGAAATTGAAGAGGATAACCTTACAATTATCAACTAGTGTATTACCCGCACTTTGTGCTGGTTCAGTTTTAATAAATATTTAATACTTAGAAATTTATATGTATATTTTTGTAAAATAAAAATGGCAAAAATGCTCTAAATAACACAATCTTTTCTTCGGTTGCGGAAGGTGACACGAACTTTTAAAATTTCGGAAAAAAACACGAACTATAGGGGGTGTTGCACTTTTTAGCACCGGCGGTTAATCCGTTAAAAAACTATTAGATATTTTATAATTTGTTATATTTTGGTAAGATATAAATGTAAAAAAAAAAACAAATAATAAAAAAAAGATAAAAAATAGGAAAAAAAAAATATATATATATATATATATATACATTTTATTTTTATAGGGTAAAATTTTAAAAAGAAATACAAATAATAAAAATTTATAATTTATTTACAGTAAATTACTTAAATTACATAAACTATAAATTATAAAATAAAAATAGATTTTTTGTGCTTTGCTTTTTTCTTTCTTTTATATGAAATATAAATATCAAACAAAAACAAATATTTATGACCTATAAAAAAACTTAAAAAATATTTTTTTATTTTATAATTGATAGCTTATGTAATTTAAGTAATTTGTTGTAAGGAAGTATACATTTTCATTATATGTTTTCCTATTTTAAATTTTTATCCTAACAACTTATAAAATTTATAATATTTTTTTACTTATTATACTTTTTTTTCCCTTATGTAAAACATAAAGTTAAATTTTTTTTACACATTTTCACTATTTTTTTTAATTTATATCTTGCCAAACTATAACATATTACAAAATGTCCAACATTTTTTTAATAGATTAATTACTGGTGCTAAAAAGTGCAACACCCCCTATAGTTCGTGTTATTTTCTGCAATTTTAAAAGTTCGTGTCACCTTCCGCAACAATAGCAAAGGTTGGGTTATTTAGAGCATTTTTGCCAATAAAAATTCAAAAAATGAAATTATAATCAATATTATGATTTTTAATTCTCTTTTAAGTATTTATTTCTTCTAATTAATTATATTTTTAAATTGATTTGTTAACATATGCTTGGTAAAAGAATTCGTAAAAGTTTAAAAACTATTTTTCTCATAATATTTATTTAAAAATTTAAAAATCAAATTTCAATTTATATTAACATTTAGAAATCACTTTTTTAAATAATTTTTTTAGGCTTCGAGAAATCTGGCGTTGACACGTGGCAATAGAGGCTTCTGCTTTAATAGATATAAGATTCTATTAAACAAGTTTGGAAACCCTCATGGGAACTTCACGTTATTATTTCCGATATTTCTAACATTATGACTAGTTTCCTTTAGGTCAGAATCCATCATGTCTTCAGGGAAGGCAATTGTATTGCCGATAAGGTCGCAAATTTGCTACCCGCAAGTTTCGGCATCAACTATCCATTGTGGAAGATCTCATCCGAAGGATGCTCTAGACTGGGGATGATTCAGTCTAATCTCTTACCATACAATATTTAAAAAAAATCCAAAAAATAAAATAATCCGCAAAATTTAAGACGAGGAATACGGTTTTGAAAAGGCCCAAGAAAATAAAGAGAGGAAGTCCAACAAATCGGCCCAGAAAGCCCTTTTCTCGGCCCAATTCGTGCGTGCATCCAACAGCTCCTTCCTCCTCCTGCGCGTGGGCCTCACCAGAAGGAACTATTCCAGCCCAAAGTGTCCAAACCCAACTTCTTTTTTGTCTCTAGCGTGCTAGCGTCAGGCCCACGCGCTGGGTCCCCTTCCACCTGTCTGTCTTGCTTCTTGGGCCGCACTGCTTGCTCCGGTCCAAAGAAGAACAGGCCTGCCGCCACCCTCTTTCGTCTTCTTTGATTTTTTTTAGAATGCGGTTACTTTGGGATATATTTCGATATTATAATTTATTATTTTAGTTTATAATTGTTAGTTGAAGGTAATCAAATTAGGGTGTATCCTAATTTGTAAATTATGATTACGTATTGTACAATTTGGTACAAAAATAAAAGTACGAAAATAATATATTTTTTAAAAAAATATTACTTTGGGCACTCAACTTTATAGTTGTGTAAGGATTAAGTAACATGTGCAATTTACTTAGATACATGCAGTGCAGTATATGTGATATGTGTACTTATTAGTATAGATCACGTGGAGTCTAGTTTGATACATTATTGTAGTGAAAATGTAGGTGATACGTGTAGCCTAGTTTGATATATAAGTGTATTATGTGTACTCGTTAATTAGCATAAATTATGTGTAATTTAGTTTAATATATGAGTGTAGTGTATGGGATATGTGCACTCATTTGTAGTCCGGGTTTGGTACATGAGATGTGTGTAATGTAAGTGATATACAAAATTTTATAAGAGTTTCTTCTATTACATTTGTTTTATATAACTCAGAATAAAACACATATTCGTTTCTTATATTTGGTGAAATCTAAATCTATTCATTGACTCTTGCCGGCAATATGCATGGAGAAAACGATATTAGGAAAACACCTATTCATTTCGAACGTAAAGCGGTATGCATCTCGGAATAATAAAGATAACACTAAAAAATTTAAGACAATTTGACTTTGTAAACCAGCTGCCCTTGGCCATGTGCGCGCCACGTCGACTAATGCACATGTAATTAGTTAATTAATTAGCAAAATTAGTATTATCATTATTTTAATCAGTCCATTGTCACGTTGGTCCATATATTGCTCAACTGTGTTTGTTATTATTGTTTGCTTGATTTTTACTGCGAATAATATTTAAATTTAAAATATTGAGGTGGGACAAGCTAGACAAAACATGATGCTTGAAAGCGATTAACTCGCCAATAATATTTTATCGTACATGTGTTTTGCCACCTTCGTCTTTTAACATATATCTGTGCATGTAAGTGCTTTTTCTTTTTTCTTTTTTTTTTTTTTTTAAAAAAAACTAGTTTAATTTCACTATATTGTACCGTTTATTTGTAAGATAATCACTTATTATGCATAATATAGATCTATAGTTATTTTACATTTATTTTATATCTAAATAAACTGTTTCGAATTTTAATTAACGATAATTAACTTAATCATTAATAGTATTTGACATTTAACTCGCGAATAGTGCGTAAGTGATGAGTATGAGTTCTACCGTTATGTTCCTGGCGTAATTTTTGGCTTATAGGGAATTTTTTACTTTTTCTCCCGGGTAATTATTTTTACCCTCCGGTGTTATTTGAAGCATTTGGGAGCTTCAATTAATAAAAATGCAGTTGAGAGAAATGATTAGGAGATCGGACATGTCTAACATATGAAATAACATGGAAAGACAAAACGGTTAAAATAGTCGCTATTTCGTTTCTTAGTGACTAAGAAAGACATCTTAGAAATACGCGTCTTTCGAGGCAGTTGCGAAATGATTATCCCTACAATATTCCATATTTATTATTCCAATTTCGGGAAGTTTGGAGAAGAGAGTTCAACCCACCTTTAGATCGGTTAAAGGATAATTATCGAATTCACTAAAGATAATTATCGTCATCGCTATAAATAGCGGAAAATCGTTTATTAATTCATTTTCTTTCACGTTTCCTCGTAAAAGATTTGATTTTTCTCAACCTTCAAACTCATATCTACACTCCGTTTCTAATCCGATTTCAAATCCGTTTGAGTTTTTGGAATCCTCTCTTCATTCTCTTCATTTCGGTACCGAGTTTCTGCGTTTCCGAACAATTGAAGGCCTGGTCGAGCATATATGTCACTAGGCCGGTTCCGCCGCTCCGATTCTTGTGAATTTGGTGCTATCCGAGTATACCGAAATGAAGAGAATATAGGATCATTGGGAGTACCATGTATTATTCTCTTGTAATTTATCATGTATAGCTTCTGTTTTCATTCACATACAAGCCCCAACTTGTACGCTAGTCTATGCCCGCCGCAATAGGCTTTGGTTCAGTTTTTGTTTTAGGAACGGAATACACCCATATGTCATAACGATAACCAAGAATATCAGAAAATGTAACTAAAAGTAGTAACTTAGAGCCACAAACCCTCTCCCTCTCCACCTCTTCCTTCTTCCGACACTCCTTTGTAAACCATCACATTGGTTTCTTGAGGAACCATTCCTTCGTTGTTTTCTTCCTTTTCTTCATTCATTTGAAATTGAGATGAGAAAACTTTAGGGGAATACTCTCAATAGTTTTGACAGATTCGTTCCTTCTTTTGAGCCAAAAGACGATTTTAACGATTTTGAGACTATACTTAAGCTGTCCACGGGATTTTCATTTTGAGTAACAGAATTTGTATTTTGGGCTTGCAAGGAGAGGTTTTATTGGATCTCTCATCCATGGACGACAAATGAGATAACTAGAACCCGGGATCGAGGTTTAGGATTTTTGAGAGACGAGGAGAAGAATGCGGGTTTCATTTTTTCTATATCCTAAGGCTAAGTCATCTAGATACTTTACTGAAGTAAGCTAAATAATACTCACGTGACGGTGTTTCTGTCGGATTATATTCTTTTTCTAATTTATTATTTAAGCTAAACAATTTTTTTTTTCTAAAGTCAATATATAAATTATAAATGTTATAATTTAAATTTTGCCCAATAAATCAGATGAGTTGATCCATTTTTTCCATCATATCTAAAAATAAATATCTGAATAATTTTTTTTACTAAATCTTAAATCCGTTTAGCAAAATAATATCTTTAACTGATTTTTTAAATGTATATCAATATCTTTGTAACGACCATTTTTTCGTTACGCTTTGATAAGGTTAGAGAAGTTTAGAAAAGGAAACTAAATTCTAGTGAGAGAGAAGTTTAGAAAAGGAAACTAAATTCTAGTGAGATTAGGACATACCAGTTTATTTATGGATGTCGTTTAATTAAATACCTTGTCCTAAGTTTCGGGACGAAACTTATTTTAAGGGGGTACTGATGTAATATCCGGAATTTTTATTCCGTCTAATTCCGCCGTTGACGGTTTCCCATTCTATCTAGTATCTCCCCCTTCACAAATTTCATTATTTTAGGTAAAATTAAATTCACATAAAATGATAAAATTATATCAAACTCTAATCCTTAGAATTTTCTATTATTTTATGTAGAAGTTAACTCACATAAAATGATAAAATTATATCAAACTCTAACCCTTATAACTATCTATTATTTTATGTAGAATTTAATTCACATAAAATGATAGGTTTATATCAAACCCTAGTATTATAATTCATTCTTATTGAGGACAAGCTGTGACGAGCTCATGACAAGCTGTGACGAGGCCATGACTAAGCTGAGACGAGATCATGACTAAGCTGAGACGAGATCCTGACAAGCTGTGACGAGTTTTGACAAATTTTTGACAAGTAATTCAGCCACCTTTCTGCATGCTTCAGCCACGTTTTTTCTACCTTAAACAGCCCAGTTTTGCTTACCCATAACAGCCCAGCAGGTGACTTCGAGCCCAGCCTGCAGCAGTCCGGGAGAAGCTAGCTACGAGCCCATTAACAGCCCCTCCGGCCCAACACATTCAGCTCCCTCCAGCCCAGCTTGCAGCCCTCTCCAGCCTGTGAATTACGTATGAACAGCCAGCCCTTCTCTATCCTTCTCTCCACTTTGTAACAGCTGCATAAATGAGATATTTAAGGAGATAATTAAGGGGCTGTAACAACCCCATATTCACGCCAGAAGAGAGGCATTGCAACGCCTATTCTGTGCTCCAAATTCACGCCAGAAGAGAGGAACTGCAACGCCTTTCCTGTGCTCCAGATTTACGCCAGAAGTGAGGGAACTACAGCAGACAGTCGTCCTTTCTGTGC
Source organism: Fagopyrum esculentum (assembly GCA_033239045.1). Taxonomy (NCBI): domain Eukaryota; kingdom Viridiplantae; phylum Streptophyta; class Magnoliopsida; order Caryophyllales; family Polygonaceae; genus Fagopyrum; species Fagopyrum esculentum. The sequence goes on from BSUD01000005.1 coordinate 97,327,527, forward strand.
TCCAGGTTCACGCAGCAAACCCTCCTGCTGTTGCCCACATTCTGCACACACTCAACAACGTTCCAACCACAAGAAATTTGCAAGGAAAAGCTCGCCAGCAGCCGGAGTAGTGTAGGTAATTTCAGCCAGCCCTTCTACACTTAAGTTCCTCTCCAAATCTAACTCTCAGTACACACTCCTTCCTAGAAGATAACCAGTTCGAGGGCTGTTCGTTCGTGGCCTGCGGTGACAAAAGAAGAGACGGCCACCTTGGAATCGGACCCTCCCACACTAGTGCAACAACTTACCTTCTGCAGTCATCAAAACCTTGGGTAAATGATCAATCATTCTCCCTTTATCTTGGCTGCAGTTCAATCTTTAAACTATAGATGAAATAGACATGTGTGTACTTAGGTTTTAAAATGTTTTAGTGTGGTGACGAGGATAGATCGAACTAGAGAAGTGATGAGTAGTAAGCGAGTTGTTGTAGCTTCCTAGAGTGTCCAATTTATGGCCATTAGATGACCTAGTGAAGTAGATCAGATTATCATATAAATTGAAGTGAGAAACTCCCTTTAAAACTTCAGTTTTGAAAGTAAGAATGGCCACTGTTGTGAACCAATGTTAAAACGATTGGTTGAAGATCCACCGTTGAATTTTTAATAGATCATAGATAGATATACATAGTTTACTGTATTAAAATTTGGGAACAAATGAACGGTCGGATTGAAAGTTATAGGGTCTCAAAGTGGAGTAGTTGAGCTGTTTTTCCAGCAGAAAAATTTGACTAAGTATGGGAACAATTGTAGTGTTGTAGGCAACTTTAAAGATTTTTGTAGGAATAACGATTGAACAGTTTTAAGAAATTATTTCTCCTATGAGTAGATTAGAGATCATAGATAAGTTAGAAATTTATTTCAGAATTTTTATAAATTTATTTTAATTTTATATTTAAAGCTGTAGTTGGACTTTAGTGACTTTTCGGGAAATAGAAAATGGGTAGTTTTTATAGTTGTCACCTAAAATCATCCTAGGGAGTAGAACTTGATTAGTTAGCCTCAAGTAAGAAGTTAAGTACTTTTTTACGGGTTTTTGGAAGTCTCGGAACCAAGGGTAAAATAGTCATTTTACCTTAAATAGACATTGTAATAACTTCTGCACATAGAATCATACATCTTAGGAGTTTTAGACTTCTAAGTATCCAAGGAAAAATGTTGATCCACGTGCCTCCTTTGACAGGCAACTGAGTCCCTGCAGCTACTGTTAGTGTTGTTAAGAGAGACGAGTTTTAATTCTGGTAAGTCCACTGACTTACTTAGCTAGCTTCTTGCATGTGTGTGATGCGTATGAGTGGTGTGTGATAGTTAAGATAAATAACAAAACTGCAATAGGCCGACTGTAGTATAGTATAATTGACCCAAGTGTATGATAACGGGTCGTGACATCATCTGCCTAGCTCTTGCGAGAGTCTAGGAGGTTCCCTGCGACCAGCCCAGTCCGGTAGACGGTCACATGCATTAGTACCATTCCGCGTTGGTAAACGGGGACAGGGGCGAGGTTTGGGAATCCCTCGTGTCACAAAATAAGTATCATTAGTAATGACGTATCACTTAATTAAAGATAATAAAAAGGAATGAGTGTTACATGCTGATTGCGTATGTTGTGTGTTTGTGCTTTTACCATTATACATATGCATAGAATGTTAGCTAACGGTTTTATACCGCTTGTAGATGCCTTGCAGGTTAGGGAGGCGATCGAGTGATCCGGCGGTAGTGGGCAGCCGGGGTTCCGTGCATTATAGGACGGGACTGTTATATTTCATTTTATGACTATTGAGACTGATGTTGGTATTTCTGGTGAAGTTGGTGGGGCGGGCTCAAACCCGACGTGGCTAGATATGTAGCCCAGTGTGCGACCTGTCAGCAGGTCAAGATTGAGCACCAGAGGCCCGGAGGAGAGCTCCAACCACTTCCAGTTCCCCAGTGGAAGTGGGAGGACATTTCCATGGACTTCGTTACTGGCCTGAGGTTGAGTAGAGGTTGTGATGCGATATGGGTTGTAGTGGATCGGTTGACGAAGACGGCACGATTCATTCCTATTAAGGAAACGTGGCCGGTGTCTCGTTTAGCCGAGGAGTTTACCAAACAGATTGTGAGGTTCCACGGAGTGCCGAGGACGATCATTTCCGATAGGGATGGGCGTTTTACCTCGAGGTTCTGGCAGCAGTTACACACCGCCTTAGGGACGAGCTTACAGTTCACCACGGCTTACCATCCTCAGACGGACGGGCAGTCTGAGAGGACTATTCAGACCCTTGAGGACATGTTGAGGGCGTGTGTGCTTGATTGGGGGCAGGTATGGCCCGACCACCTCCCTTTGGTGGAGTTCTCTTATAACAATAGTTGGCACGCGACTATTGGGATGGCTCCTTACGAGGCACTATATGGGCGGAGGTGTCGTACACCTCTATGTTGGGATGAGCCTGGGAGGATGAGTGGGGTAGCGCCCGAACAGGTGCAGGATGAGATGGCTCGGGTAGCATTGATCCGAGAGCGGATGTTGACCGCACAGAGCCGTCAGAGATCTTATGCAGATAAGAGGCGCAGGCCTCTGGAGTTCAGGGTTGGCGCCCAGGTATGGTTGAAGGTGTCACCGACGAGGGGTGTTCGACGCTTCGGCATTAAAGGGAAGTTGAGTCCCCGATATGTCGGGCCCTTTGAGATCCTAGAGCGGATAGGAGAGGTGGCTTATAGATTGGCATTGCCACCCCGATTGGAGGGAGTCCATCCAGTCTTCCATGTATCTCAGTTGAGAGAGTATGTGCATGACCCGAGACACATAGTGAGCCATGACGACCTAGTGGTCGAGCCGGATCATACATTTCCCGAGCACCCGATAGCAGTTTTGGAGAGAGGTATGAGACGCCTTCGATCGAAAGTAATACCCATGTTGAGAGTACAGTGGTCGAGACGAGGGATTGATGAGGCCACTTGGGAGACGGAGGATAGTATCCGGCGGAACTATCCCGAGTTTTATGCGGATCTAGAGACGTCTATAGGACCGTCAGGTAGTTCTACATCCTTGTTTGGTTACTTTTAGTGATTGTATGTGTGATATGTTTGATGTGCTTGTGTGTGAACCATATGTGTCTTGCTGTGGTAACTTGTTAGTCATAGGGCTCACTTACGTTTTATGATCTTGGGAACCACCCTAAGTTTCGGGACGAAACTTATTTTTGAGGGGGATCTGATGTAACGACCATTTTTTTTCGTTACGCTTTGATAAGGTTAGAGAAGTTTAGAAAAGGAAACTAAATTCTAGTGAGACTAGGACATACCAGTTTATTTATGGAAGTCGTTTAATTAAATACCTTGTCCTAAGTTTCAGCCCACCTTTCTTGCATGCTTCAGCCACGTTTTTACCTTAAACAGCCCAGCATACTTCTCAGCCCACAATAGCCTCAACTGGCCTTTGCAATCCACAGCAGCCCAGCACCCTCCATAGCCCACTGCAGCCCAGCACCCTCCGTACCCCACTGCAGCCCAGCATCATGTGTAGCCCACTGCAGCCAGCAACTTCGTTCAGCAGGGAAGAGCAACAGCCGGCCTTCTCTTTCCTTCTCTCCACTTTGTAACAGCTACATAAATGGGATATTTAAGGAGATCATTAAGGGGCTGTAACAACCCTATATTCACGCCAGAAGAGAGGCACTGCAACGCCTATTCTGTGCTCCAGATTCATGCCAGAAGAGAGGAACTGCAACGCCTTTCCTGTGCTCCAGATTTACGCCAGAAGCGAGGGAACTATAGCAGCCAGTCGTCCTTTTTGTGCTCCAGGTTCACGCAGCAAACCCTCTTGCTGTTGCCCACATTCTGCACACACTCAACAACGTTCCAACCACAAGAAATTGCAAGGAAAAGAGCCAGCAGAGGAGAGAACTACAACAACTACTCGTCTATCTATTTCCGGGGCTGCTCGTTGTAGAAAGCTCGCCAGCAGCCGGAGTAGTGTAAGTAATTTCAGTCAGCCCTTCTACACTTAAGTTCCTCTCTAAATCTAACTCTCAGTACACACTCCTTCCCAGAAGATAACCAGTTGGAGGGCTGTTCGTTCGTGGCCTGCGGTGACAAAAGAAGAGACGGCCACCTTGGAATCGGACCCTCCCACACTAGTGCAACAACTTACCTTCTGCAGTCATCAAAACCTTGGGTAAATGATCAATCATTCTCCCTTTATCTTGGCTGCAGTTCAATCTTTAAACTATAGATGAAATAGACATGTGTGTACTTAGGTTTTAAAATGTTTTAGTGTGGTGACGAGGATAGATCGAACTAGAGAAGTGATGAGTAGTAAGCGAGTTGTTGTAGCTTCCTAGAGTGTCCAATTTATGGCCATTAGATGACCTAGTGAAGTAGATCAGATTATCATATAAATTGAAGTGAGAAACTCCCTTTAAAACTTCAGTTTTGAAAGTAAGAATGGCCACTGTTGTGAACCAATGTTAAAACGATTGGTTGAAGATCCACCGTTGAATTTTTAATAGATCATAGATAGATATACATAGTTTACTGTATTAAAATTTGGGAACAAATGAACGGTCGGATTGAAAGTTATAGGGTCTCAAAGTGGAGTAGTTGAGCTGTTTTTCCAGCAGAAAAATTTGACTAAGTATGGGAACAATTGTAGTGTTGTAGGCAACTTTAAAGATTTTTGTAGGAATAACGATTGAACAGTTTTAAGAAATTATTTCTCCTATGAGTAGATTAGAGATCATAGATAAGTTAGAAATTTATTTCAGAATTTTTATAAATTTATTTTAATTTTATATTTAAAGCTGTAGTTGGACTTTAGTGACTTTTCGGGAAATAGAAAATGGGTAGTTTTTATAGTTGTCACCTAAAATCATCCTAGGGAGTAGAACTTGATTAGTTAGCCTCAAGTAAGAAGTTAAGTACTTTTTTACGGGTTTTTGGAAGTCTCGGAACCAAGGGTAAAATAGTCATTTTACCTTAAATAGACATTGTAATAACTTCTGCACATAGAATCATACATCTTAGGAGTTTTAGACTTCTAAGTATCCAAGGAAAAATGTTGATCCACGTGCCTCCTTTGACAGGCAACTGAGTCCCTGCAGCTACTGTTAGTGTTGTTAAGAGAGACGAGTTTTAATTCTGGTAAGTCCACTGACTTACTTAGCTAGCTTCTTGCATGTGTGTGATGCGTATGAGTGGTGTGTGATAGTTAAGATAAATAACAAAACTGCAATAGGCCGACTGTAGTATAGTATAATTGACCCAAGTGTATGATAACGGGTCGTGACATCATCTGCCTAGCTCTTGCGAGAGTCTAGGAGGTTCCCTGCGACCAGCCCAGTCCGGTAGACGGTCACATGCATTAGTACCATTCCGCGTTGGTAAACGGGGACAGGGGCGAGGTTTGGGAATCCCTCGTGTCACAAAATAAGTATCATTAGTAATGACGTATCACTTAATTAAAGATAATAAAAAGGAATGAGTGTTACATGCTGATTGCGTATGTTGTGTGTTTGTGCTTTTACCATTATACATATGCATAGAATGTTAGCTAACGGTTTTATACCGCTTGTAGATGCCTTGCAGGTTAGGGAGGCGATCGAGTGATCCGGCGGTAGTGGGCAGCCGGGGTTCCGTGCATTATAGGACGGGACTGTTATATTTCATTTTATGACTATTGAGACTGATGTTGGTATTTCTGGTTTTTAAGACTTGGCTGTATTGTTTTCAGAATTTGGATTCTTATTATTTCCGCTCATGTTATAAAACTCTTTGTTTTGCCTTTTTATTTGTGCCGTGTTGTAAGGTCCGATGACGTTGTTTCCAGGCTAAGGGCCGGGACCCATTGTGAGGTCCCAGCCCGTAGCATTTCGAGTCCTCTAGGATTCGGGGTGTTACAATATGGTATCAGAGCTCTAGGTTGGCAACAACGGCACTCGCCATCTTCAAAAAGGCCGAATAAACAAATAAACGGAAACCGCAAGGGTTCCGAACTTTTAAAATGAAATTTTTGTTTTCCAAACCATGAGCATAAACGGGTTGGGATAGAATGCACGGACCGCCACTACCTCCGCTAAACTCGATAGCATAGTTTACTGGACTTCTGTTATAACTTGTAATTAGTAACTTTGTGACCTTTAGAAGTGACCTAAAGTAATAAGATAGTCATGTCCTTACTAGGAACTAAAGTAGTCTTATATTGATCACGTCATTACCAGATGGCACGTACGAGAGCGACAGCTTACGTTGGACGAGGAGAGGGCCGACCTCCCCTTCCTCCTGGAGCCCCAAGACAGGGACGTGTGGGCAGGCCTCAGAGGGGCCGAGGTCGAGGACGTGTCCTTGTTGTAGATCCGCCAGCTGCGGATGTACCTGCTGAGGAGGTGGCCGAGAGTATTGTTCCAGAGGTTAGGGATGAGACTGCTACTAGGTCAGGAGTACGGAGTGTAGGGCCTGCTGATTCTGGCCGCGTATCGATTGGAGCATCGGAGTATCGAGCTTATGTCCAGCAGGTGCAAGAGGCATACAGGGCCGGAGCACCACCTCCAGCACCGCCAGTGCCAGCTAGGTCAGCAGAGGTCTCTCAGAGGGTGACTCAGGTGGTAGTTCCACCTGTGGTAGCTGCACCAGTGAGAGCTGTCGAGGATGACCGAGTGAGAGATGAGCTGAGGGTACCGAGACCAGATGAATGGTTGAAGACATTCAACCATCAGCGAGTTCCCACCTTCGACGGGAACGTTGGACTTGAGGTGGAACATTGGATCAGTCATGTGGAGTCCGCGCTAGAGGCGATTCGTTGCCCTGAGAGTCGTAAGGTGGAGTTGGTTCAGACATTGTTTAGGGACCAGGCACAGTACTAGTGGAGGACAGTGAGGGGCGGAGTGTCCCGATTCGAGCAGTTGCTGAGTCTCGTGAGAGAGACCTTTTGTCCTACCTCACTGAGAAGGGACCGAGTGCAGGACTTCTTGGAGGCAGGTTTTGAGGATGTTCCGATAGCTGAGGCTATTAGGAAGTTCCGGGAGGAGCTGTCACTGTTGGGTCCTGCTGCACCACCTGTGGACCAGCACGTGTATCTGTTTTCCCGGAGACTGAGAGAGACTACCCGCTCCTATTTAGCAGGGTTCCGCTGTGATTCCTTAGTTGATTATCAAGATCGGGCTTCAGCGTATGAAAGGGACCGATTGGGTCACCATAGAGCTATGCAGTCTGGAGGGTCAGACAAGAGACAGAGGACCGGACCAGTCAGTACTGGAGTAGGAGGGTCAGGTCATAGGCGTGGTCAGTCCCAGGGCCGTTCTAGTCACCAGGTGGCACCACCGATGGGAGCTAGAGTACGTCAGTGCTACAACTGTGGGGAGCAGGGACACATTAAGCCGGAGTGTAGGAGGCCACCAGTTACATGTTTTACTTGCGGCCAGCTGGGCCACATGGCTACCTTTTGCCGACAGGGCAAGGTAACATCACAGCAGGGGTCCTCACCAGCTGGTACCCTAGGAGGAGGACAGAGGCAGTCTCAGTATCAGGCTCGGGGTCAGCAGCAGCGGGCTCCGGGTCAGGCATATTCACAGGGTTCTGCTCAGATTCCAGCTAGAGGTAGAGGGCGTGGTGGAGGCACTTCAGAGACTAGGGGTACTCAGGCTCGTGTCTTTGAGTTGAGGAGTGCCGTAGAGCCAGCAGCGCCCGCAGCCACAGGTATTATCACGATTCATGGCTTTCCAGTCCGAGTACTTTTTGATACGGGTGCGACGCACTCTTTCATATCTGATGATTGCATAGATAGGCTGACCTTAGATACCGTAGAGGGGGAACCTTTCCTTATAAGGTTACCCGATGGGAGTAGGGTTCGTGGTACTCGAGAGATTCACGATTGTCCTATCCACTTGGGAGGTCGTGACTGGCTAGCCGACTTTCATGTCATGCACTTAGTGCATGAGGAAGTCATACTTGGGATGGACTGGATGGACCGCCATAGAGCTGTTATGGACGTCAGGAGGAGGACAGTGACGGTCACTACGGAGTCTGGGCAGGAGGAAGTCTTTCGAGGGTGGGACCTCGGGAAGATAGGGACAGTCATTAGTGCGGTCCGAGCCGCAAGGCTCATAGGTCAGGGATGTGAGGCCTTCTGGTGTTACGCCATGAAGGAGGAGACGAGTTCATCATTAGCAGAGACCCCGGTAGCTTGTGAGTTTGAGGATGTCTTTGGCGAGCCGCCTGGCTTACCACCACAGAGGAGCGTAGCTTTTGGGATTGAGTTGGAGCCCGGCACGAGGCCGATCTCTAAGGCTCCATACCGCATGGCACCAGTCGAGATGCTTGAGCTTAAGAAGCAACTTGAGGAGTTGGCAGAGAAGGGTTTCATCCGACCCAGTGTGTCTCCCTGGGGTGCACCAGTCCTCTTCGTCAAGAAGAAGGACGGATCCATGAGGCTTTGTATCGACTATCGAGAGTTGAACAAAGTCACCGTCAAGAATAAGTACCCGCTGCCGCGTATTGATGATTTGCTGGATCAGTTACAGGGAGCTACGGTGTTTTCACGTATTGACTTGAGATCAGGATACCACCAGGTGAGAGTGCGGGAAGAGGACATACCGAAGACAGCATTTCGGACCAGATACGGTCATTATGAGTTCGTGGTGATGCCTTTCGGGCTCACCAATGCTCCTGCTGTCTTCATGGAGTTGATGAATGGCATCTTCATTGACTTTTTAGATCAATTTGTGGTAGTTTTCATTGACGACATCTTAGTGTACTCCCGGAGTAGAGAGGAGCACGCCGGACACCTGAGGACGGTGTTGCGGGTTTTACAAGATAGAGAGCTTTATGCTAAGCTCTCTAAGTGTGAGTTCTGGATGCCTGAGGTTGCCTTCCTTGGCCACATTGTCTCTGCCGAAGGAGTCAAGGTGGACCCGACGAAGATAGAGTCAGTTGCATCATGGCCGCCCCCTAAGACGGTCAAGGAGGTACGCAGTTTTCTAGGTTTGGCTGGTTACTACCGTAGGTTTGTGAAGGGTTTTTCTGTGATTGCTAGACCACTTACTTCCTTGTTAAGGAAGTCCATCAGATTTGCATGGACCGAGCCCTGTCAGCGGAGCTTTGAGGAGCTGAAGGAGAGATTGACTTCTGCTCCGGTGCTAGCACAGCCAGAAGGCGTTGAGGACTTTGTCGTTTACAGCGATGCGTCCAAGATGGGCTTGGGATGCGTCTGGATGCAGAGGGGTAGGGTCATTGCGTATGCGTCTCGACAGCTAAAGACGTATGAGGAGAATTACCCTACGCATGACCTTGAGCTAGCTGCAGTTATTCACGTCTTGAAGATCTGGCGTCATTACCTCTACGGGGCCACCTGTCAGATCTTTACAGACCACAAGAGTCTGAAGTACATATTCACTCAGCGGGAGTTGAATAACCGCCAGAGGAGATGGCTAGAGTTGATTAAGGACTTTGACTTAGAGATCCTTTATCATCCGGGAAAGGCGAATGTGGTCGCCGATGCCCTTAGTAGGAGGACACCTCGCGAGGCTGCGATTGCTAGATTGACTGTTCAGACCCAGTTGCAGAGAGATTTGATTCGTTTGGAGGTAGACATTCGGTTTCCCGATACTGACGGGCATTTGTCGGCATTAGAGGTTTCACCGGATCTGATGGAAGAGATCCGACATAAACAGGGGGGTTGTCCGGCACTGACAAGGATCAGGGAGAGAATGTCTAGAGGGGAGGCACCACAATTTGTGGTGGGTGCAGATGGGATTTTGAGGCGCCAGGAGCGCATATGTGTACCCTCTGACAGAGAGTTGAGGCAGCGTATACTGCAGGAGGCCCATTCTATACCTTACTCCGTCCACCCCGGCGCGAGTAAGATGTATCAGGATATACGACGATCTTATTGGTGGGACGGGCTCAAACCCGACGTGGCTAGATATGTAGCCCAGTGTGCGACCTGTCAGCAGGTCAAGATTGAGCACCACAGGCCCGGAGGAGAGCTCCAACCACTTCTAGTTCCCCAGTGGAAGTGGGAGGACATTTCCATGGACTTCGTTACTGGCCTGAGGTTGAGTAGAGGTTGTGATACGATATGGGTTGTAGTGGATCGGTTGACGAAGACGGCACGATTCATTCCTATTAAGGAAACGTGGGCGGTGTCTCGTTTAGCCGAGGAGTTTACCCGACAGATTGTGAGGTTCCACGGAGTGCCGAGGACGATCATTTCCGATAGGGATGGGCGTTTTACCTCGAGGTTCTAGCAGCAGGTACACACCGCCTTAGGGACGAGCTTACAGTTCACCACGGCTTACCATCCTCAGACGGACGGGCAGTCTGAGAGGACTATTCAGACCCTTGAGGACATGTTGAGGGCGTGTGTGCTTGATTGGGGGCATGTATGGCCCGACCACCTCCCTTTGGTGGAGTTCTCTTATAACAATAGTTGGCACGCGACTATTGGAATGGCTCCTTACGAGGCACTATATGGGCGGAGGTGTCGTACACCTCTATGTTGGGATGAGCCTGGGAGGATGAGTGGGGTAGCGCCCGAACAGGTGCAGGATGAGATGGCTCGGGTAGCATTGATCCGAGAGCGGATGTTGACCGCACAGAGCCGTCAGAGATCTTATGCTGATAAGAGGCGCAGGCCTCTGGAGTTCAGGGTTGGCGCCCATGTATGGTTGAAGGTGTCACTGACGAGGGGTGTTCGACGCTTCGGCATTAAAGGGAAGTTGAGTCCCCGATATGTCGGGCCCTTTGAGATCCTAGAGCGGATAGGAGAGGTGGCTTATAGATTGGCATTGCCACCCCGATTGGAGGGAGTCCATCCAGTCTTCCATGTATCTCAGTTGAGAGAGTATGTGCATGACCCGAGACACATAGTGAGCCATGACGACCTAGTGGTCGAGCCGGATCATACATTTCCCGAGCACCCGATAGCAGTTTTGGAGAGAGGTATGAGACGCCTTCGATCGAAAGTAATACCCATGTTGAGAGTACAGTGGTCGAGACGAGGGATTGATGAGGCCACTTGGGAGACGGAGGATAGTATCCGGCGGAACTATCCCGAGTTTTATGCGGATCTAGAGACGTCTATAGGACCGTCAGGTAGTTCTACATCCTTGTTTGGTTACTTTTAGTGATTGTATGTGTGATATGTTTGATGTGCTTGTGTGTGAACCATATGTATCTTGATGTGGTAACTTGTTAGTCATAGGGCTCTCTTACGTTTCATGATCTTGGGAACTACCCTAAGTTTCGGGACGAAACTTATTTTTGAGGGGGATCTGATGTAACGACCATTTTTTCGTTACGCTTTGATAAGGTTAGAGAAGTTTAGAAAAGGAAACTAAATTCTAGTGAGAGAGAAGTTTAGAAAAGGAAACTAAATTCTAGTGAGATTAGGACATACCAGTTTATTTATGGATGTCGTTTAATTAAATACCTTGTCCTAAGTTTCGGGACGAAACTTATTTTAAGGGGGTACTGATGTAATATCCGGAATTTTTATTCCGTCTAATTCCGCCGTTGACGGTTTCCCATTCTATCTAGTATCTCCCCCTTCACAAATTTCATTATTTTAGGTAAAATTAAATTCACATAAAATGATAAAATTATATCAAACTCTAATCCTTAGAATTTTCTATTATTTTATGTAGAAGTTAACTCACATAAAATGATAAAATTATATCAAACTCTAACCCTTATAACTATCTATTATTTTATGTAGAATTTAATTCACATAAAATGATAGATTTATATCAAACCCTAGTATTATAATTCATTCTTATTGAGGACAAGCTGTGACGAGCTCATGACAAGCTGTGACGAGGCCATGACTAAGCTGAGACGAGATCATGACTAAGCTGAGACGAGATCCTGACAAGCTGTGACGAGTTTTGACAGATTTTTGACAAGTAATTCAGCCACCTTTCTGCATGCTTCAGCCACGTTTTTTCTACCTTAAACAGCCCAGTTTTGCTTACCCATAACAGCCCAGCAGGTGACTTCGAGCCCAGCCTGCAGCAGTCCGGGAGAAGCTAGTTACGAGCCCATTAACAGCCCCTCCGGCCCAACACATTCAGCTCCCTCCAGCCCAGCTTGCAGCCCTCTCCAGCCTGTGAATTACGTATGAACAGCCAGCCCTTCTCTATCCTTCTCTCCACTTTGTAACAGCTGCATAAATGAGATATTTAAGGAGATAATTAAGGGGCTGTAACAACCCCATATTCACGCCAGAAGAGAGGCATTGCAACGCCTATTCTGTGCTCCAAATTCACGCCAGAAGAGAGGAACTGCAACGCCTTTCCTGTGCTCCAGATTTACGCCAGAAGTGAGGGAACTACAGCAGCCAGTCGTCCTTTCTGTGCTCCAGGTTCACGCAGCAAACCCTCCTGCTGTTGCCCACATTCTGCACACACTCAACAACGTTCCAACCACAAGAAATTTGCAAGGAAAAGCTCGCCAGCAGCCGGAGTAGTGTAGGTAATTTCAGCCAGCCCTTCTACACTTAAGTTCCTCTCCAAATCTAACTCTCAGTACACACTCCTTCCTAGAAGATAACCAGTTCGAGGGCTGTTCGTTCGTGGCCTGCGGTGACAAAAGAAGAGACGGCCACCTTGGAATCGGACCCTCCCACACTAGTGCAACAACTTACCTTCTGCAGTCATCAAAACCTTGGGTAAATGATCAATCATTCTCCCTTTATCTTGGCTGCAGTTCAATCTTTAAACTATAGATGAAATAGACATGTGTGTACTTAGGTTTTAAAATGTTTTAGTGTGGTGACGAGGATAGATCGAACTAGAGAAGTGATGAGTAGTAAGCGAGTTGTTGTAGCTTCCTAGAGTGTCCAATTTATGGCCATTAGATGACCTAGTGAAGTAGATCAGATTATCATATAAATTGAAGTGAGAAACTCCCTTTAAAACTTCAGTTTTGAAAGTTAGAATGGCCACTGTTGTGAACCAATGTTAAAACGATTGGTTGAAGATCCACCGTTGAATTTTTAATAGATCATAGATAGATATACATAGTTTACTGTATTAAAATTTGGGAACAAATGAACGGTCGGATTGAAAGTTATAGGGTCTCAAAGTGGAGTAGTTGAGCTGTTTTTCCAGCAGAAAAATTTGACTAAGTATGGGAACAATTGTAGTGTTGTAGGCAACTTTAAAGATTTTTGTAGGAATAACGATTGAACAGTTTTAAGAAATTATTTCTCCTATGAGTAGATTAGAGATCATAGATAAGTTAGAAATTTATTTCAGAATTTTTATAAATTTATTTTAATTTTATATTTAAAGCTGTAGTTGGACTTTAGTGACTTTTCGGGAAATAGAAAATGGGTAGTTTTTATAGTTGTCACCTAAAATCATCCTAGGGAGTAGAACTTGATTAGTTAGCCTCAAGTAAGAAGTTAAGTACTTTTTTACGGGTTTTTGGAAGTCTCGGAACCAAGGGTAAAATAGTCATTTTACCTTAAATAGACATTGTAATAACTTCTGCACATAGAATCATACATCTTAGGAGTTTTAGACTTCTAAGTATCCAAGGAAAAATGTTGATCCACGTGCCTCCTTTGACAGGCAACTGAGTCCCTGCAGCTACTGTTAGTGCTGTTAAGAGAGACGAGTTTTAATTCTGGTAAGTCCACTGACTTACTTAGCTAGCTTCTTGCATGTGTGTGATGCGTATGAGTGGTGTGTGATAGTTAAGATAAATAACAAAACTGCAATAGGCTGACTGTAGTATAGTATAATTGACCCAAGTGTATGATAACGGGTCGTGACATCATCTGCCTAGCTCTTGCGAGAGTCTAGGAGGTTCCCTGCGACCAGCCCAGTCCGGTAGACGGTCACATGCATTAGTACCATTCCGCGTTGGTAAACGGGGACAGGGGCGAGGTTTGGGAATCCCTCGTGTCACAAAATAAGTATCATTAGTAATGACGTATCACTTAATTAAAGATAATAAAAAGGAATGAGTGTTACATGCTGATTGCGTATGTTGTGTGTTTGTGCTTTTACCATTATACATATGCATAGAATGTTAGCTAACGGTTTTATACCGCTTGTAGATGCCTTGCAGGTTAGGGAGGCGATCGAGTGATCCGGCGGTAGTGGGCAGCCGGGGTTCCGTGCATTATAGGACGGGGCTGTTATATTTCATTTTATGACTATTGAGACTGATGTTGGTATTTCTGGTTTTTAAGACTTGGCTGTATTGTTTTCAGAATTTGGATTCTTATTATTTCCGCTCATGTTATAAAACTCTTTGTTTTGCCTTTTTATTTGTGCCGTGTTGTAAGGTCCGATGACGTTGTTGCCAGGCTAAGGGCCGGGACCCATTGTGAGGTCCCAGCCCGTAGCATTTCGAGTCCTCTAGGATTCGGGGTGTTACAATCTTGGATAAATCTTCTCCAACAATTCACCATTTTGGATCATATCTAATCTAAACATCTAAAATTTCGTTTTTATGACTTTTATCTTTTTAATTATTTAACATAAAAATTATTTCTTCATGTGTACCTAATTCAAAAAAGAATTTAAAAAAAATCAAGATCTCCGATGAATCTTCTCCAATAATAAGTGAACAATTTCTATCACACATTATTGGAATTATCTCTTTACGTAAATAGTTTGTCTTTTTATTTGGATTGTTTGTTAGATAAATCAAATCAATTTAAATTTCTCGGATAAACTTCGTAAATGAATCTTCTCCAATTATCTTCAATTTTCGCTATACATATCAACCACCTATCTATCATCCATTCATCAATCTCATTTTGTGTTTTTTCTTTATTAGAGGTAAATTTTCAACTAAACTATTTTGTTTTGGATCGCTCTTTTACTTCCAACAATCCATTGTTATTCATACCAATCCGTTGTTTTGTGAATTGTTCTTTTACTTCCAATCTATTCTTTTGATTTGTTCCCCTTTGATCTTCTTTATAAATTATACAAATTGATCAATATAACGTTTACTTCCAATCCGGTGTTTTGATTTGTTCTCTCGACTTTTATTTCATTTTTGTTGTTGTTGTTGCCTATGAAAATATATTCTACGATTATTTACCATTCAATATTGTAATATTATATGCTTGGTTTATTTCATCATATAACATCTCAATTGCCTTGCATGATTAAATCTGTTTCTGAAGACCACCACTGAATCTTTTATTCTCTACACTTCTTCATTATATGGGTGCAGCTGAAAATCATAAAGCTCGACCATATGCTAGAGTTTTCAAAGTTATAATAATACTTGATTAACTCTTAACTAGTGTATTACTGTGTGATGTACGGGATATGATTTAATATTTATTATAGATATATAAATATAAAATTATTTTGTTAGAGTTTAATATAATTTATGCACTATAAATTTAACAAAAAGTTTTTATACACATAATGTGATAAAATTAACGTAGAAAACTTATAACACACGTTTTGAATAAGGTTGACAAAAGATTTTAGGTTAAGTTTTTTTAATTATTGAATTTATATCAACAATTAAAAAATATACATTTAAATTACATAATAAAAATATTTAAAAAAAATTTTGGTTTGAGGAGAAATATGAGTCCAATATTTAGTAATTTTTTTTTGAATTTTAACAATTTTATTGAAATTACTGAATTTAAAGATTTAAGATTTAAAAATTTTAATTAAAAAATTTGGTAAACTGTTATTAATTGTAGAAATGACGCATGGCATTAGAATTCTCATACTGAGATACGTGACAATAGGTGCTACTCCTATATATATATATATATATATATAAAAGATTTTGGAATGTGAAAACCTTTTAAGCATATATAACAAAGAAACAAGTAATCTTAAAAAAAAAAAGAAAAATAG
Organism: Fagopyrum esculentum; assembly: GCA_033239045.1. Classification (NCBI taxonomy): domain Eukaryota; kingdom Viridiplantae; phylum Streptophyta; class Magnoliopsida; order Caryophyllales; family Polygonaceae; genus Fagopyrum; species Fagopyrum esculentum. The sequence goes on from BSUD01000005.1 coordinate 97,343,380, forward strand.
GACTGATTGCTTATATAAAAAAACTATTAAGTTTATCCTACCTACAAAAAATATCTAAACAAATCCAAATTTTCAAAATATTTTTGTAAATAACTATTAGAACAAAGGAATGGGTTCCTCAAGAAACCAAATTAAATTTTTTAAAAAAATAATTTTTTATTAGTCATACATAATCTTTTTAAAACGGAATTAATAACTAACAATATCTAAAAAAAATTAAAGGAAAACCAATTATCAGCAAATGTGATCTTCATATATTACAATGAGCCCTATTTTTCAGTTTACGTGATCTGTATATAAAGTTGATATAATAGGATATTATTCTACCATTTCTCAATATTTGTTCTACAAGATACTCTAAATATTTTTATAAACAAATACTATAAATATTTTGTACTCTGTCTATTGATTGCGTAAATAGTTACAAACGCTCTCTATAAATTCCCCAATCACGAACAGCTCTCCACCAGCGGCGATCACCAACCCCCTCCCCCCGGGACTATAGTCCCCGCATCGATCACGTCCTTGTCACCACAAACTATTTTTGGAATTTCAAATAAAAGTACAAACCTTCCGGCAAACTCTGATACCCAAAACCCTAAACCTCCAAACATTGCTCCTTCGAGGCCATCTTGGAAGGAAGTAGCGGCTGGTGGTGGAGGAACGGAACAACAGAGGACCATGTTGGACCCAAAGTTCACAAAAGGTAAGATAAAAGTATCCTTCCCAAATGATGATGATGGCGATCCCGTTGTAACACTTGACAAGGATATATCAAAAGCTCTAGGCTTAATGTGGAGGAAGTCGCTTGTCATCAAGATAGTGGGATTTTCGATTGCTTTCCCAATTATGGAATGGAAGTTAAGGCTCCTATGGAAGTTCGGAAATAGGATGCAGGTTATTGACTTGTCCAACAGTTTCTTCATGGTGAGATTTGATAATGAGGCAGAACTGATGAATGTTATGACCGGGGCCCTTGGTCCATTTTTGGACGATTCATTGTGATAAAACGATGGACTCCGGATTTTAGAACGTCTTGTGATATCACGTCAGCACCAATATGGGTCAGGCTCATAGATGCCCCAGTACAGTTTTATGAAGAACACGTCCTGTGGAACATGGCCATAGGGATAGGCAAGCCAATAGTGATAGATTCGAAGACCCTATTCGCCAACAGAGGTAAGTTTGCTAGGGTCTGTATTGAATTCGATTTGAGTAAGCCTCTCAAAAAAGCAATGACAATAGAGGGAATCAGGTGTCCAATAGAATATGAAGGCCTAGAGTCCATATGCTTCAAGTGTGGGAGGTACGGCCACCTAGCATCAAACTGCTGGTTCACAAAGAATATTAACCAGGGTAATACGGATGCTGCTAATTCCAGTAAGTTTTCCATATAGAGGTGAGTGTAGAGAAGGTGAGCCACGATGAAGAACAGGAAAGGAACCCAACTGTTAATTCCACCGGTGAAGGCTACGGCCCATGGTTGCTGGCATATCACCGGAGGGGACGACATCACCAAAAAGGCAAGGAAAGAATTTCGATAAATCATAAACATCATGGCAATCAAAGCAGGAAAGTGTACATGGATCAGCAAAGAAACAATTCTCCACATGAAGGAAAGGACATAAAAAGTGCAACGGTAACCAAACAAGTCACTAATAGCAATCAATTTGAGATTCTATCGGGAAGTGGTGAGGAGTCGGAACAACCATAGGAAACAGGAATATCACAACCAGTTAAAATTATCCGAGTCACAAATTAAAGGAGAATGAAATAACTGAATCGGTGCTTCCGGTCATTTTCATTGGATCAAACGAGAAAAAAAGAAGCGTGTTACTTTTTCTTATATCCGTCCCGGGACCAAATGACGCGGAGGGCACACGTCCGGTGAACCACACATACAAGCACACGAGGTTCCATCCTAAAACCAATTGACAATATGAGGAGTAGCCCGGATGCTTATATGGTAGGTTCACTTGATTGCGTATTATCGATGTGGAATTCTTTCCCTTACATCTCAACACTCCCCCTCAAGTGTTAACTACCTGAACTAGTTAACACTTGACACATTTTTCTTTTTCTTTCTCGGGTCGAGCATCTCACTCTCTTTTTAGCTCGCCAACAATTTTTTTTCTTTCGACGGGTTTCACATCTCATTCTCTTTTAGCTAATCCCCGAAATCACGAAACCGGACCCGTATTGGACCTGCTCTGATACCATGTTACTTTTTTCTTATATCCGTCTCGGGACCAAATGACACGGAGGGCACATGTCCGGTGAACCACACATACAAGCACATGGGGTTCCATCCTAAAACCAATTGGCAATAGGAGTAGCTGATGACATGATTTATAACACTAGTTTAGGCACTCTTTTAGATAGTTTTTCTTTCCATTCATGCATGTTTCCGCATTAGTTCATGACGTTTACGCTTAATTCATACATATTGTCGAAATAGACGTCTACACGGGCTTTTGTCGGTTTTGTAGGTATTTTGGGGAACTTTTGGACTTAATCGATACATTCGAGGATCATTCCTTGTGATGGCACACTTCCAGACTCATTAAGGAGCAAGCTAGGAGCAAAGGAGAACACATAGGACCTTGTTGGTGCATGCCTTGCACCAACTCATGACTTGGTGATCCAAGGAGAGTTTCTTGTGAGAACCACGGCCCAGAGGAAAATCTCGACCGTGGTTTTGGCCGTGGTTTCTTCTGGACGGCTTTGACACGTGTCCCACGATATCTTTTTCCGACCCTTGCTTTTTGGTGGAGTACTTAAGTGGTTCTGCAGGCTGATTTTGAGAATCTTCTTCATTTTTTGGACCCTTCTCCTCTAGCTCTTCTCCAACACACTTCCATTGTAGCCTCTCTTCAAGGCACCCTTGTGGGTGTTCTTGGGAGAGATTAGTGTAGATTTTAGTTTTAAGGTGAGATTTGAGTGGTTTTGAGTGAGGTTTCCTTTGTTGATACCTTGGAGCTGCATCTTGGACCCTTTGTAAGACTTGGTAACTTCTATTCTAGCTTTATAATGTCTTTTCTTTGGTTCATTCTTCATTATCTAGCTATGACTTTCAAGCATGCTCTATTTATGAAGTTCGATCTTGATTTGTATGTTGTTGGATGAATCGATGTGATTCTAGGGTGAAGGAATGATGTTTATGATTTGGACTATGATTGTATGGACTTCCATGTTAGCTTAGGATGGATTTGTGTTCGAAACCCAAACTCAAACCCAAACCACGACCTGTTCATCTAAAATCTCGACCGTGATTTCTCATGATCAGCCCGTGGTTTTCTCTGTTGTGCTTATAATGATGAATCTGGATGTTAGGATGTAGATGTGTTAAAATCCTAGTGTTTGCTGAGCCTAATCTAGCTTAGGGAGACCTTTTGTTAGCAAGCTAAGTGAGGAATGAGACTTACCCGTTAATTTCCTCTCTTAGATACATAAGATGATGAACTCTAGGTACTAGTGAGCCAAAAAAGCCGCTATTGGATTGAGTGTGCTAGGATCGTTGCCTAAGACCTACCTTTTTCCGAGACTTACCCGGAAAGGAGGGGTTTGACCCTTAGGTAGTGGCCGGTTTGTGTAGAATTTCCGTCTTTAGGTTCCTTGAGACTTACCCGGTAATAGGACCTTAGGGTCGAGACTAGTGGAGCATGAGACTTACCCGGTAATTGCTCCCATTAGAGAAACACTCAACTCCGAATAACCGCAACTTTCCTTTGATGTTTAGAAGCATGAGTCCATTGTCATAATCGGAAATCTGAATCTCTAGAATCCGCATTTCTTACCTCTTATCTCCTATCCTTGTGTTTGTGTGTTTGTTTGCTTGTTTGACTTGCATATTTTGTGATCCTTGTTTGATCACCCAAAACCAACAAAAAATATTGTGTTTTGCACTTTCTTTATTCCTCATCTCATCTTAGTTTAGATTTGCACTATCTTTGATCATTGAATGACTTGATTTCACCTCAGTCCTTGTGTTCGACCTCGGAATACTTTCCTTCCTACATAACGATCCGTACACTGCGGGTTTTGCTAGGTAGTTTAGGATTTTAGATCGAGTTTATAAATGTAAATCTTTTTGTGATACATCTCTAGCGTAACAGTAGCCCGGATGCTTATATGGTAGGTTCACTTGATAGCGTGTTATCGATGTGGGATTCTTTCCCTTACATCTCAACAAAGCGGATAAAAGGAAGGGAAAAGAACATACTTCAAACATTAATGATAAGATTAAGAAAGAAGCTAGATCAACAAGGAAGAAGAATTGGAACAGAGCCCAAGCTCGTAAGGCAGCCTACGCAAGGATACAAACTGTAGCTCCGGAAGACACTGAAATAAATCCTGAGAACCTTGTTACGCTGAAAAGACAACAACCGAAAACAAGTGACACAAGCATAACTTCTAAGCAGTCACAACAAACATATGAGACTATGATAGTAGCCCCATCTGAACCCACCCATGCTACTCAGAAGAACACTGCAACTCCAGTCGAGACCCATGACACTGATATACCAAGTTCCACGTCTGAAGCTAATGATGAGATCATGACAGATAAGAGAGGAACTGAGCATGAGAGTTACGCTACTAGCATGCATGCAAAGGTGGGGAAAGAAGCATAATCCCAGCCTACATCCTTCCTTCTTTCCATCGGTATACATGAATCTAATCATGTGGAACGTCTTCGGAGCCTGTAAGAATGGGTTTCGACGTGCGATTAAATACATTTGTAAGGTGCACAAAGTCGATGTTCTTGTCATTATGGAACCTCACATTTTGGGTACCAAAGCTCAACAAATTTGTGACAAACTTAAGTTCACTAATAGTATTAAAGTTGATGCTCAAGGATTTGAAGGAGGTATATGGCTTCTATGGAATAAGCTGGCCTAGGTGATGATTTTGGAATCACACAAATCCTTCATTCATGCTCGACTCCAAAGAGGATCTGACTGCTATTACGTGGTTGTAGTTTACACCCCTCCTAGTGTGCACAGAAGGAAGCATTTTGGGGAAGATATAGATAGATGTTTGGACCCTATAAACGAACATCTCATTATAGGAGGAGACTTCAACTGCACTTTGTACTCCCATGAGAGCAGTGAGGGAATGAAGAAACTTCACCAGGACTCCGGCACGTTTGGAAGTTTTATTGATAAACATGGCTTGATTGATTTCGGATATACGGGATCGGACTTCACATGGGATAACGGGCGAGCAACCCCTCATCGGACCTATAGAAGACTGGACATAATCCTTATGAACTAGGATGCCCGTATGACATGGAAAGAGATGTCGGTAATGCACCTCGCTAGATACTCATCTGACCATGCTCCCTTGCTCCTGCGATTAAACCCAGTTACCTCCTCTGATGCCAAACGAAGACCTTTTAGGATGGAGGCAGCTTGGATGACACATGAGGACTTTATGCCCATGGTCAAGGAGTGTTGGAAACCGAGACTCGAGGTATGTACTTCTCTCCATAACCTTAAACTTAGACTTCTAACCTGTAATAGAATTGTTTTTGGAGATATAAACCGCAGGAAAGAGGAGCTCATGAAGAAGTTGGCCACTATACAAAGTAACCCTAGCTACACAACCTCGCCTTCACTTCTCACTGAAAAAGTTGACACCACAACTCATCTGGATGCAGTCCTACAACAAGAAGAGCTCCTTTGGTTTCAAAAATCGAGGAAGCTATGACTTTGTTTTGGTGACAGAAATACGAGATTCTTCCATACCTCGACTATAATACGGCGACAACGTAATACGGTGGAAGGATGTTTGTTAAACAAGACAAGTGGGAAGAGGATCCCAAGACCCTGGAGCTTTTTGTAGAGGAATACTTTCGAAATCTTTATAGTCATAAGGACGCCTTCCTGTTTGAGGATTGCTCGCTGGATACTTACTGTATTCCGGAAGTTGAGACTAATGCTTGGGCTAAGCTGAATGAACCCATAACTTCGATCGAGGTTTGGAAGGCGGTCAAAAGCATGGGTGCCTATAAGAGCCCGGGAGCGGATGGTTTTCAACCGATTTTTTTTTATCAAAAATGCTGGCAAGTGGTGGGGAATACTGTGACCGATGAAGTTAGGTACACGTTTGCCTCAAGAAAGATCTCTACCCATAAGAATGAGACCATTATTAGTTTGATTGCTAAAGTCGGTAAGCCGGAACTGATTTTCCAATTCTGACCTATTGCTCTTTTCAATGTGAACTATAAAATCATATCCAAAGTGTTAGTACAACGCATACAAGACGCTCTAAAGTCCTTGATAGGTCCAACACAAGGGAGTTTCATACCAAGGCGACTCATACATGATAATATCGTTCTTATGCAGGAAATTATCCATTCTATGAGAAGGAAGAAGACAGGCAAGCGATGGATGATCCTGAAACTCGATCTTGAGAAAGCATATGACAAACTGAGATGGGATTTCGTTGAGGACACCCTTAAAGTGGCCGGATTTCCCTCCAATTGGATTGAGCTGATTAGGGAGTACATCAGGACCACGAGCATACAACTTCTATGAAATGGGGAGTTAACAGACAAATTTAAGCCGGAAAGAGGTTTAAGACGAGGAGATCCGATATCCCCCTATCTTTTTGTGTTATGCATTGAGTGTCTGAGGCACATGATTCTGGAAGCGGTGGATGAAGGGGATTGGAAACCTATCTTCCTATCTCGAGGAGGCCCACCCCTATCTCACTTGTTTTTTGCGGATGATATATCCCTCTTTGCTGAAGCGTCCTCTACTCAGATAAACAAGATCATGAATTGCCTTAAGAGGTTCCGTGGTGCATCGGGACATCGCCTAGCTAAGTCAAGTATATTCGTTTCTCCGAATGTACATTCTAATCTGAAGGAAAGAACTAGCGAGGTTAGTGGTATCTCAATGACGAACAACCTAGGCCACTATCTAGGGATGCCTCTCCTCTAGAAACGGGTCTCTTAATCAACCTTCACTTCCCTTCTCAATAAGATCAAGAGTAGATTGAGTGGATGGCGACAGAATCATCTCAGCTTTGCATGTAGACTTAGCCTCACAAAGTCGGTCCTTACATCCACACTCATGTACACCATGTCTTTGGCCCTAATCCCTAAATCTACCTACAATGAGATTGAGAAGATATGTAGATCCTTCCTTTGGGGTGATACTGACCATTCTAAGAAGATTCACACGGTAGCTTGGAGGGAGATATGTAAACCGAAGAAAGACGGTGTACTAGGCATCAAAAACATGTATAATTTCAACTTAGCTTTGATTGAAAAATTAGGGTGGAGGTACATTAATAAAGATGGAAACCTCTGGATTGAAACGCTGAGATTGAAGTACCTTAGACCCAACAGTAGACCCCATGCTGCTCCCTCACACACGTGGAGGAGTATCGTCCAAGGTTTGAGGGAAGCCGTGGCGAAAGGCAGCCATTGGGTTCTTGGCAATGGACAGACCATAAAGTTTTGGACAGATATATGGCTCACGGACTTCCCTCTATCTACGATATGTACGTCGACTCTAGGTGAAGACGTGATGAACTCTACTGTTATAGAGATGTGAGATAAGGACCTGGGATGGAAATGGGATGCAATATCCCACGTTCTGGACCTGGATACGTGTTTGAAACTTGCTGATGTAAGCCTAGTCACTGACAGTAGGTGGATTGTAGACAACTCTTGCGATCTGGATGTTGAGGACGAACTCAGTTGGAGGCTTTCTATGGACGGTAAATTCTCGGTTACCATAGCTTACTAGTTGCTTGTGAACCCTAGTTTTAAAGAGTCTGCAGACAAAATTCTCTTCAAGATTGTGTGGATGCTTAACGTCCTTGAGAGAGTTCGGACCTTTATTTGGAAGTTAATGAAGGGTGGCATTCTGGCTAGCATCGAGAGGAAGAGACGACACCTCACAACAGAGACCTGGTGCCCATATTGCAAAACAAAGGAGGAGACTAGTAGCCCCTTGTTTAGAGACTGTCAGGGGGCGTCAGGAATATGGAGGGATCTACACGCTACGAGGCTCAACCAAGACTTTTGGAGGACTCACTTTAACAACTGGTTTTGAGGTTTTTTATGCTCTACTATTATGTTCGATAATTCCTGTCTTTGGAGTGATGTGTTCGTAGTTAGCCTTTGGTGGATATGGAAATGGAGAAACGCGCTAGTGTTCAAAAATGAAGAGTTCAAGGGAGACAAGCATCTGTACGTGTACAATAAGGCTAAGGAATACAACACTGCCAAGGGGCACCAGATGACTAAGTGACCAAGGATTGAGAGGAGTACCACTTTCGTTAGATGGGAGAAGCCAAGAGTGGCAGCTATGAAAGTAAACTCGGATGGAGCTGTTAGAGAGGATGTCCATGCCGACGCGGCCGGTATTATTAGGGATCATAATGGGGATTGACAACGGGGTTTTGTACATGAGCATTGATATTTGTACGGTTCCCATGGAGGAGCTGTGGGGAGTGCTACAAGGACTCTTGTTGGCATGAAAGTGTGGTTATAAGGACGTGGAAGTAGAAACGGATGCGCAAGTTGTAACCACCTTACTTGCTAAGAACATGTATTGTCTGACCCTCCCGAGGGTATTACTTTATTGATAAAACATGATGTTAGGGGCCGGGCTATCCCCTACTTGAGGACTACTTAGCCCTTTCTTTTCATTAATAATAAAGCGCGACTACATGCGCGGGAGACCACTGACTCTAATTCCCACCAAAAAAAAATATTTTGTACTCTAAATTCGAAAGATCAGTAAATAAATTTTGATTTGCAAAATCCTTGAGATTAGGGTGACTTCCTATATACGTCAAAATATTTACAATATTTTTAAATTTTTAAAAATTTGATAATATGTAGGAAATTGAATTTGATGTGTTCTAATATCCACTATATAAACAATCAACCACTCCACAAGTATGCATAACCATCGGTTTTCTACTATTGTTGTTTGTTATGCTAAACCCTAATATTGAGTAAGATTTTTTGTTATGTATACTAAAAATTACTTTTGCTCCTTTTTATTTTGTCTGGTTTTGAATCAAGTAGAAAAAATAAATAGGCTACGAAGGTTTTCTTTATCCATAAACAAGGATCCCAAATTCTCATATGACAGAGATAGTATTCGTGTTGACTACCCAATTGATGATTCACCATAGACTCGTGAAGATTTTCTTTATCAATAAACTTCAATGTCAAGTAGATTATCTTCTTCTCTTTGACGAGCCAAAAAAGTATGAGCAAGATAAATGACATTGACGTCTCCTCTAATGTTAGCTAGCCAGTCATTGACTTCATTCTTCTTAATATAGATGTTTATATCAGACATCCTCCTAGGAACCACAACTATTGTAGATTTGGGTATGAAAGGTAAGCATTGATCAAAAGCTATAAGCTTTCAAGTACTTAGCCAATACTTTTCAGGGAGCCTCAAAGCTTATATATTGTTATTCGTGATTGAACATCATATGTATATCAACTCAAAAGATTCCTATTTGTGTGGTTGTCTATTGGTTCATCCCATGGGTCTCTTTTGTATAATAAAACATATTTTAACTTAATCATCCATAATTTGTACAACAATTGTAGTTTAGATATGTCCAGACCTTCATCACAAGGTTCCAACAAGATCTCTTTAAGCATCGATTTTGCGGTCGATTCAACAAGCTCCTTGATCCGCTCGATCTCGAGTGACATCAACAAGGCCATCATGGATCGATTCGATGCTGAATATCAGGTGATCGTTAGCAAACAACCTTGGTAATTTAAGCCATTGGAACATCCTGAATTAACTTTTAAATAATCAAAAGTTAATTAACTTTTAAATAATCGAAATATGAAAAATATAAAATATTTTTTGAATTAAAAAACGTAACTATCAATTAATATTTTTTGAGATTTATAAATTTAAATTAAAATTTGAATATATTTAAAATCGGTAAATTAAAAACGGTTTTTATTAAAAGTTAAATAATTAGTAAACACAATATTTTTGAATTAAAACGGTTTTTATTAGCAAAATAAATCACAAGATCTTCTTCCTAAAAAATTTGATGAGGTAACGAATAAAAATCCCTTTAAACTGTCAACAAATATAAAAACTATTTTTAAATTAAAAAAGCGTAATTATCAATGAACATTTGTTGAGATATATAATCAAAGTTTTAAATTAGAATTCGAATCTACTTAAAATTGGTAAATTAAATATAAAAATAATATTCATTATTTGTGCATAAATAAACCGGTAAGAAAATATATCTCACAAGATAATCACTCCCCTTTGTCTTTTTATACTATGTATACAAACACAATTTTTATTAGTAAATATTTGTATCAGAATTTAAAAACAAAAATACGAGCACGTAAAGGCATTCATATATTGCCCTCATTTACAAAATTAAAACTATTTTAAAAGAGCAATATTTGAAAATAAAAAAATGTAATAATTAATGTAATTTCATTATTCATCGCCTTATCTTTTAAAATATATATATTATTTACAATTTTTTTTCTATCGATTGATAAGGTCATTTTTATAAAATAAAATAAAATAGTTATTTATTTTATTTTGGTATTAAATTTGTTGATTACTTCATAATTTTATGTGAATAAAATTGTTCTTTAAATACATTTTTTATCACACCTATTTTATGAAACTTCTTTGTCATATATTATTTATTTTTCTTTAAAAAAAACTTCAAATCCTAAATTAGTTGAATCCCTGCATTTTTACAACAAATTATACGAATAAAATTGTTATATACAAATCAAATTTGCTTATGAAAAGTCACGCGAAGATTGAATAAAAAGAATAAAAATGGAAGGACGATGTTTTAACTACAAATTCACTACAAGGTTGATTAGGATAAAAATAGCATAGATTAGAATAAATAGATGGATCAAGTCCCCATGACCATTCACCTATTCATTTTTGTTAAAATTAATCGAACTTGAACCATAAGAGAAACAAATTAATTAAATTAAAATTTTTCAATGATTCTTCTACTTCTTCGATTCCTATAAAAGTTGAACCTTTTGTTTATCCGGGAATAATATTATCATCATTTTTTCCTTCTATTCCTTCGCAAAATGAAACCCCATATGCCGATAAAAATATACGAGAATATTAATTAATTAAAAATAAATGCTAAAGTAACGTAAATAAATCTTTACTATGAAAACGTTGATTTGGTTTAATTTTTTCCAAAAAATCCATATAACGAAACATTTACCACTTAACCTTCATGATTTTTTAAGTTATATTTTTTTAAATACACATAAATATCATATTGAATATCATATTTGATTAAACATACATCATCTAAAAAAGAATAATTGTAGAAGAATAAAATTAAAAATTATATTTTAACAAATCTCGTGCAGTGCACGGGTAATACACTGGTTCTTATACAATCAATTAAAAAAAATCAAAGCATAACTCTTTTTCTCTCTTTTTCCAAAAATAAATAAAACAAAAACCTTTTTTGTCCCCCTCTTAAATAGTCAATTTTGAACAAAATTAAATCAATCTATATATATATATATATCAATGAAAGTCATGTGCAATTTTCTCATAATTTAAATTAAATTTTTTTTTTTATCTACTTTAGCCCCAATATCTTCTTTAAAAACATCGGTTAAAACTAAATTATTCTAGCCACAATATTTGTCCATGATCTTTAATAAAAACAAGTTAAAACTAAATGAAAGAATTTCGTTCTAGATTATTTTATCCACGAGAGATTATATAATTTTTTTTATTATTTTAGACACAAAACTTTGCAACACAAAGCAAGCGGGAGATATAACTCGTCTTGATGAGTTCCGTAGTGCTTATCGCAAGCTCGTGATGACAATCGGCAATATTATATTAAACCTTCAACGTTTTAACGATTTCAGTAGAATTTGGTAATATTTAACAATAATACATATGCTTGCAATTTTAACTATTTATGTCTATCCAACCTATAACGATTCCTTTTCTATGTAAACTAGTTTAAGACCCGTGCCATGCACGAGTATTTTCAATACATATAAATATGGTGAGAACAAATTTTGTAAATTCCGATCTTGTCATATCCCATTCCGGACGGAATTTCATAAAAATATAACAATCACGTTTAACCAATAAATATCCTAGACGGGATATAAGCATTAACTTATCCATCCCGCTACAAGTGTCCCGTCCCGTTTATATAAAATCAAAACACTTATAAATAATTTGAATCATTATAAAACTCAAATCACATCAATTGCAAAATAACAACTAAAATAAACAAAAGTACAATAAAATTTTAATCTTTTCATCTTAAAGTTAAAATTCTCTATTTTTATAGATACCCTTAAAGAAAACTTCAAAAAAGAAAGTTTAAAACCAAAAATCACGAAATACGTAACTTATGAATATAAAAAATTCAAATTTTATAAGAAATTAAAAAAAAAAAATACTAAATCTTAGTTTTATTTTTAGTGAAAACTTAAACTAATATAAAAAAAATTAAATAATCAAAATCTTCTATTTGTTGGTATAATAGTAATTTAAAATTTTTTGAATTGATTTGAATAAAAATAGTTTTAGAGAGTTTAAATTCTACGTACAATTTTTTTTAATTGCACCAAAAATACATAAGTTATAAAAATAAAAAATATAAAGTTCGAATTTTATAAGAATTTTTTAAAAATCAATAAATCTTAATTTTTATTTTTAGTGAAAATTTAAATTCGAATTTTATTATAACAAAAATTTTAAAAACTAAAATTTTGTAATTTTCGCTATAACAATAGTTCTATGAAAGTTAGAATTGATTTATATTAATATAATTTTAGAGAATTTAAATTGTAAAAAATATTTTTTTAAATTGCACCAAGTATGTTTGTTTTAAAAATTGAAAAACTTAAAAATTAATAATTTTAGAGATAGTGACAATTAAATAATATATTGAGATTTGACTTAAATACTCTATCCTCAGCGTGTTACGTCATCAAAGTATAGTTTACTTTAACATCTATAATTTTAGAGATAGTGACAATTTTAGAGATAGTGACAATTTCATTGTAACTACTATACAAATGGGTCTCACAAACACAAACTACATTCACATGGTTAAAAAACTAATGAATATACAATATGATGAAATATATTATTTACAAAACTGCACACTAGTCATAAAAGTTCAAATTCAAAATGTAACAGCATGGATATTGGATGCTACGCTTTACGTATAATAAACTTGCAAGTATATGGTGCGCAGGTCAAATTCAAATCTCTTATAGAATAATGCAAACAACTTTACAGACTTATATAAATTATATTATTTTATGCTTATGCTTAAAAAACACGTTGTTTCACTCATATTTTACAGACAATTTCGAGTATAGTGAGTTAATATGTTTCTGATTGACGAGACTAACTCGAGAAGCCATTTATTTATAAAGTCGACTTGACTAAGTTTTATTTAATTAATGGGGATCGAATCTGTTTAGGAGTAAAATCTATACTATATTAAAAGAGGGACTTTCCCTAATGAATAGGACAATTCCTATTTTACCCTTATAGTGTATTAATTGACTATTTTTTTTATTTATTTACACAACTGCTATATCTATCTATCTATCTTACACGTATGTCCTGTTGTGTCGACTCTTCAGTATGCCACATTTTTTCCACCGTTTACGCAGCTTGTTCTTAAGGTACTGAAAGACAGTTCTCCATTGACGGCTTCCATGGAGACCTGGTTTCATCTCCCTTTCTCTATCTCTCACCCTGTCTTACCTCCCACTGTACTTTCATAGCTACTTCTTTCGATTTCTTCTTGATATGCTCAGTGTCGTCTTCATCTCTATCCCCGAACATAAGTAAATTGAGCACCAGCCGTGAGCCAGCCCAGCGTCGCAGCCCAGTAATCAAAATCAAGGCCTCCCTCATACAAGCAATTTTTTACGCTCAAAATGAAAGAAGGAGGACAATAATAAATAAAAAGAATAATTTTTTAGTGAATATTAATTAGATGAATATGGTTATGTATATGTAATTGGTAAATTAATTTCATTGGCACATGTAACAAATGAAAAGGCTCAAGCTTGAGTATTACCGGTGAAATACGAACGTATATACACACAATCAAATGAAGTAACTAAATTCAATCAGAAGATATCATTCTGATAACCGAAAGCTTAAGTCGTCAAAAGTTGATATGATTTTATCATTCCCTTCAAGCTAGAGGTTGAGTTTGAACAACTCCGAGATTGGACAATAGAGAATGAAGCCACGAAGGTTCGAGAGCCTTCGTCATCACGTCGGTCAGTTTATTTATAGATTGAGTAAATTTCGTACGAAGTACACCTTTTGTAACATGATCTCGTGTAGTGTGTCAATCAATTATAATGTGTTTCATTCGCTCATTGCCCGATACCCAACCTCTGTTGACGACCTTTATAGGCTAACATGTTTATTGGTTTTCCAAAAGATTGAGGAAGTGCCACGAAAAATGAAGTACCGGTAGTACGTGGTGGACTACTTGTTTTGACAAGAAGATACCTTGCGCAACAACAAACTTTAAATACTTCAGAATCTTGCTAGCAATATCCCAATGCTCTTGTCGGAGAGCTGATGAGTACAAAATGTAACATCATATAATCTTTAGAATCATGCATTTCATGCACTCATTGCTCTCTCATACACCACTATTTGTATAAAAAACATTCACTTTCCGTATTTCGGTATCTACCTTGGCCTTTTGGTGTTTCACTCACTTATGGCATCAATTGTGCGAAAAGTGTGATAACCTCTTCTTTCTTAGGATCCCACGACCGCGCTGGCTCTTGCCCGCAGGCGGTCACAGTCGCCTTCTTTGACCCTTTTGTTTTCCTCTTTCTAACCCAATAAGTTTACCACTTCTTCTTCTGGGTGAGGGTTTTACTTTCTCTCCGATCTTCTTCCTTTCCTTCTTCCTTTCACGTTCTTCTTCTCTCTCCTTTTCTTGATTGCTTCTTCTTGATTCATCCTTGATCTTCTTCAAGTCTTGGAGTAAGCATGAGGATGATGTTGTGCAGATGTTATTGATGTTGTTGTGGTCTATCGAAGGACTCAAAGCCTTGGGTGATCTTGAGCCTTGGGTAGCTACAGAAGAGGGCAAGCCTCTCTTCTTCTTCTTTCTTTCTTTCTTTCTTTCTTTCTTTCTTTCTCCCCCCTTTCCTTGTGATTTTTACAAGGTTTGGATCTTGTGATGAGTTATGGGCATTTGGATGTTTTATATGTATATGTTTAGATTTTAGCCTTGGTTACTCACTGAGGTGGAGTGGTGAAGATCTTGAGAGTGGATCGATTGCACAACTTGTGAAAGTTGTCTTTTGTCAAGGAAACAACCTCCATGCGGTTTGCCATCGCCGCCCCTGCGGTTAGAGCTTGTCACCGCCCTTGCGGCTTCGTCCGCCACTGTCGCGGCTTCTTTGGACCTTGTCATCGCCCCGCACTTCTTCCTTTCCGTGGGTGCGCCTTCCTTCAGGACATACCAAGTATTGATATGTTTTTATCCTTTCCTTGCTTTTGGCCTGGATTTAGAAGCATGCTAGGGTGTATGTATGTGAGTATGATGATGATAATGTATGCCCTGTTGTGGCTTTGAGGTTTAGTATGATATTTGAGGTTTATACGATGTTTATGATCCGTATGGATCCCTTGGGTGTAGGTGTGATCCTTTTGAGTTGATGATACGAGATTGATACATTTTATATGCCTTGTTATTAGGTAGTGCTCATTCCTACGGGAATTGGAGGATTGATCGAGGTTGAGGATTATATTGTGATTCAGGTAAGTCCGTAGGACTTACTTAGCTGGATTCCTATATTGGATGTATGCATGAGTGATGATTGTTATGTGCTTTATAGCATGCGCTATTGATTATTACCGACATATGATTGGCCCCCTTGAAGCGGGCGGTGATAACCTTTCTCATTTTTCCTGCAAGGAGCTTGAAAGGTTCTCTGAGGTTAGGCCAGCCTTGGTATACGGGAACGGTACTTCGCCACTCAAACGTAAAAGGGGTGTGCACCTGTTTTCGACTCCGGATGGCTATAATACCCAAAGGCAAAATGTTTGATAGCATGTTTGGTGCTTTTCATTATTCTGATGTGTGTATCTGCTTATGCATGATCTTATATATGAATTGTTAGCTAACCATTTCATACCGTGTTGTAGATCCCTTGCAAGTTAGGAAGACTGCAAAGTGATCTAGATGAGTGATCAGCCGAGGACTTCCGTACATCTAGGATGATATGGGTTTTTGGGTTATGTATATATAAATTGATGATGTTTTATACTCGGTTGTGGGTTTTGTATGTATTATAATACTTAATGTTTCTGTTTTATAAAGATTGTGTTATATTTTTTTGTGCCTTGTTGTAATATCGTGTGAACTTGTTGTTAGGCTAAGGTCAAGACTCATTGTGAGGTCCTAGCCTAGCAGCACTCCGAAACCTACGGATTTGGGGTGTTACAAAAAGTACGTCCTCCCTAAACTTAGAGCCAAAGAGAAGACCATTCATGACTGAGGAACTACAACATGAAGTCTGCCGATCAATCCCGTAAATAAGATTCAATGATCAAAGCTTCATTGCAAGCTAGACGGCTTGTGAGACTGCATCCCAAGCCGTCTCAAGCCATTTGGAACCCTAATATTCAATGATGATGTACCAAGTCATGTCCAGCTTTATTCAAGCCCAAACAAGATGCAAGAAGAGATGCTAGACAACATATATATATCGTCTCCCAAGCCGTCTCAAGACCATCTCGACTACTGGTCGCTTCAAAACGCGCGTGTGTATGAAGGAACATAGCTTTAAATTTATACCGAGAATAAAAGCAAAAACGAACCCACATTGTACGAATCAATCGCGGTAAAAGAAAATATTCCATGGTCGATCACATGCTTTGTGGTGAAACCAACTGGTAAAAGCAATCTAGCTAGACAATTTGCAAATATCAATCAACGAAAGGTAACAAAAAGCGAAGATAAGAATATATGTAATAATTGGGAAACGCAAATTCTAGAGATCTAGGTATCCAATGGTGGTTTCCGATTCAAGACTTCTAAAGATCTATGAACACAGTTGGGATTGAAAAGGAAAGGTGTTGTAACACCCCAAATTTTACAACTTAGGGAGTTACTGGTTAGGACCGCACAGTGGGTCCCGACCTTAGTTTGACAACAACTTAACATGATCTTACAACAAGGCACAGATAAGGAATAACTAAAAATCATAAAATCGTTTTTATCAATGCATGAATGTGACCAGATCAACTACAGCCGGAAAAGTAATATATCAAAGTGCGGAAGGAAACGATGTTCAACTGAAAAACCCACAAATGCAAAAACTGCAAAACGTCCTAAAGTACGACACCCCGGCTGACCACTACCATCTGGATCACTCGGCATCTGATCTAACCTGTGTCAAATCTAAACAACATATCAACCGTTAGCTAACTAACCAAATATAAGCAAAATGATAACAGCACAAACACAAGCAGAGACAAAAATAAACAAACATCATACTGGCACTCAACCAATTATTATCTGTTATTTAAGTGATTCACATTATTCAATTTAAGTTGTGGCACGAGAACTATTATTAGTTCTCGCCTCCGTTCCTTATCCAACTGGTGTAGGTATAGCTGACTTCCTTTGGTAGCGTCACTACAAACCATGTGTGGACTAGTCCCGAAAGAAACCCCCAGCGCCCTGCGAGCTACTGAGCGGAATGCCACCGCCCGTTACTCTTAGGCCAAAATACAGGTCGGTATTTATATATCACAACCTATCTCTCTAACATGTCAATCACACACCACCATCATCATTTATACTCATATTTAGCAGCCAGCTAAGTAAGCCCAAAGGACTTACCTGTTATAACGATCGACTCTTTAGTAATCACTTGCTCTGTAACTGTACCCACTCAGTTGCCTGTTAAAGGCGATAAGTGTATTAGCACACTTCCACGTAGATAGAAGTCTAAAACTTCTGAGATTAATTAAGTATTAAGACGTACTAGCTACATTATTAGTTTTAGGGTAAAATGACCATTTTACCCTTCGTTCCGATTTTCTCGAAGACCCTAAAATTCACGTCCAACCTCCTATTTGAAGTTCTAAAATATATCCTAACTCTTAGAATTTTATTAGGTGCGAAACAGACATTTTTCCTATGTTTCTATTTTCCGGAAGAACCGAAAAAGGCTTAACTTCGGCTCTAAATATAAAATTCTTAACGGCTTATAAAATTTCCGAATTCAATATCTAGATCATCTATGAGGTTCTATCTAGCCTTAGAAGAAAGAATTTCTCCAAACTGTTCAGCCGATATTTTTATAATAATTCCCAAAGTCGGTTCCTCACTCTACTTTCTTATACTTAGCCAAATTTATAAGTTCAATAAAACTGCTCAACTACCTAACTTCGGGAGCTCGTAACTTTCAATCCGACCGTTCATTTCTCACCAAATTTTAATATGATAAACTAAATATATCCGTCTACAACATATCCAAAATTCAACGGTGGATCTTTATCCAAACATTTTATAATTGATCGACAAGATGGGCTGTTCGAAACCTAAAAGCTGAAGAACTTAAATTAAATTTACAGCAGCCCTTCCTTCCATTTTATGAAACATACTCAGCAGCTCATTAACGTTATGTTATTTATGCTTAGGCTCAACAACAGCAGTTCACATACACATGGATGACAGTGAAGTTGAAGAGAGGAGGAGCAAGCTTACGGAACTGCAGTCCGGCGTTAAGGTTCTAAGCAGCACTAGCGTTCCGGCGGCTCCTCCTGGGTGGTCGGCCTGCTGTTGCTGCGGGACAGTGGTGGCGGGTTCCGGCGTCTCCTTCGGCTGCAAAGGAATGGCTCGTATACTCTCCTGTTGCACCGTTCTGCTGGCCGGCTATCACTGCAGGATCCGTGAGGGACCGATCTAGTCGATTAGTTATACGGAACAGGAGACAGTGAAGGGGAAGGACGGGAGAAGGGTGACTCACCAGTCGGTCTGCAGTCGCCGGCGTGCGAGGAAGTCGACGGGAGCAGTGGTGGCGGCTTCTCCGGTGGAAAGCGAAGCGAAACAGCAGTCGGCTGCGGAGGCGAGATTGTTATTCCCGCAAATCCAGAATAGGGAAGGAAGGAGAAGAAGGCTCACCTGGCTGCTGCAGTCGCCGGCGGACGGAGCGGCGCAGGTACTGGGCGGCGTTTCTGGTGGGAGCGGACTCCGGCTGGTGGTCGTGGCTTCGGCGTTGCGAGGGAGGAGGAGAAGCAACGTTCCGTTGCAAGTTCAGTAGAGATAACGAGTAAGCGGCAGATGAATGAGGGAAGCGATAGGTTTAGGGTTAGAGTTAATAGGGTAATTAGGATAATTTAATTAAAATGGGCTGGCTGAATATATTATCGGGCTTGCTAGTGGGCCATTCGGCCTACTCTCCCATTAGAACGGAAATAAACAAACTCGTTAAATAATACGGAATTATTATTATTTTTAGGACGGAAAAAGGAACTCGTTAAAGTGCGGGAATTTATATAATACGGAATTAGTTTCCGTATTTATAAATTATAATTGATTTTATTTTAAAAGCGTAAATTATTTTCGGGAATTTAATTTATCATTTTATGTGAATCTAGGTCACATAAAATGATAGAACTAAACTCGTTTATTTTACTGATTTATTTATTTACAATGGTCTCATCGGACTTTGTTTAATTTCACTTTACCGGAACTTAAAATTTTTGGTTATTACATCAGTGCCCCCTTAAAAGAAGTTTCGTCCCGAAACTTAAATTATTTCCCTTACTCACACATTTCTTTCGGTATATTTTAGTTTTCTCGACATCTTTGTTTTCTAACAAGCAGCTACTCAGGCAGCAATCAAACAAGTATCACAAAAGAGAAACAGAAACACTCCAAACAACATGAAAACCTGAAAGGTCAAACAACACAACATCCGAGTACTAACCCGTCAAACAGGAGTAACCTCTAACCCCGCAAAGAACTCGGGATAGTTACGTCTAATACTCTCCTCAGTCTCCCAAGTGGCCTCATCTGCTCCTCTCCTAGACCACTGGATCCTCAGCATAGGTATCTCCTTGGATCGCAGACGTCTGGTACTGCGTTCCAAGGCAGCTACTGGGTACTCTACAAATGTATGGTCAGGCTCCACTATCAGATCCTCATGGCTGATGACGTGTCTCGGATCCGGAATGTACTCTCGCAGCTGAGATACATGAAAAACTGGGTGTACTCCCTCTAATCTCGGTGGCAGTGCTAGTCGGTAGGCAACCTCTCCGACTCTCTCTACGATCTCAAATGGTCCGACATACCGGGGACTCAGCTTCCCCTTAATGCCGAAACGTCTAACTCCCCTCGTAGGTGACACCCTCAACCACACCTGTGCACCTACTCTAAACTCCAACGGTCGACGCCTTTTGTCGGCGTAAGACTTCTGACGACTCTGAGCTGCTAACATCCTTTCCCGGACTAAGGCAATCCGGGCGATGTCGTCCTGTATCTGATCTGGTGCTACTCCGTCAGCCTTGCTAGGCTCATCCCAACATAGCGGTGTACGACATTTCCGTCCGTACAAAGCCTCATAAGGTGCCATCCCAATAGACGCATGCCAGCTGTTATTATATGAAAACTCTACTAGTGGGAGGTGATCTGGCAATACCTGTCCCCAATCTAGCACACATGCCCGTAACATGTCCTCCAGGGTCTGGATGGTCCTCTCTGACTGACCGTCTATCTGTGGGTGGTAGGCAGTGGTAAAGTGAAGACTCGTACCCAGAGCAGTATGTACCTGCTGCCAGAACCTCGAGGTAAAACGTCCATCCCTATCGGATACGATAGTCCTCGGTACTCCATGGAGTCTCACAATATGCCTGGTGAACTCCTCTGCTAGACGACTTACCGGCCACGTCTCCTTAATCGGAATGAAACGTGCGGTCTTCGTCAGACGGTCTAATACCACCCAAATGGCATCAAAGCCTCTGTTGAGCCTCAATCCAGTGACGAAATCCATAGAAATGTCTTCCCACTTCCAGTGTGGTACTGGAAGTGGGTGTAGCTCTCCTCCGGATCTACGGTGCTCAATCTTGACCTGCTGACAGGTCGCACACTGAGCTACATAACGGGCCACATCAGGCTTCAAACCACCCCACCAGAAGGAACGTCTCAAGTCCCTATACATCTTACTCGCTCCTGGATGTACGGAGTAAGGGGTAGTATGAGCCTCACCTAGTATCCTCTGCCTCAACTCACGGTCTGATGGCACACAAACACGGTCCTGTCGTCTCATCACTCCATCGGCACCAATAGTGAACTGAGGTGCCTCATCTCGTGCCATCCGGTCCCGGATCCGGGTCAACATCGGACAGGTCTCCTGCTTCTGTCGGATCTCACCCAACAGGTCAGGGAGTAACTCTATGGTGGCTAACTGATGAGCTGTATCCGGGAACTGGATCTCTATCTCTAACCAAGCTAAGTCTCTCTGTAGCTGTGGCTGTACTGTCAACCGGGCTATCGCCTTCTCCCGAGGCGTCTTCCGACTCAAAGCGTCAGCAACTACATTCGCCTTTCCGGGGTGGTAAAGTATCTCAAGGTCAAAATCCTTGATCAACTCTAGCCACCGCCTCTGGCGGTTATTCAACTCCCGCTGAGTGAATATGTACTTCAGACTCTTATGGTCTGTGAAGATCTGACAGGTCGCTCCATAGAGATAATGACGCCAAATCTTAAGAGCGTGCACTACTGCTGCTAACTCTAGGTCATGAGTGGGGTAGTTCTCTTCATACGTCTTCAGCTGTCGGGACGCATATGCTATAACCTTACCCCTCTGCATCAAGACACACCCCAAGCCCAGCTTGGATGCAACACTGTACACTACGAAGTCCTCTGTACCCTCAGGCTGTGCTAAGATCGGAGCAGACGTCAATCTCCTCTTCAGCTCATCAAAACTCTGCTGACACGGCTCAGACCAGACGAATCGAGTAGTCTTCCTTAGGAGGGAAGTAAGAGGTCGGGCGATCAGGGAGAACCCTTCCACAAACCGACGGTAATACCCTGCCAATCCAAGGAAACTGCGAACCTCCTTCACGTTCTTCGGAGGTTGCCAAGAAGACACTGACTCAATCTTCGCCGGGTCGACCTTAATCCCCTCAGCAGTCACTACATGGCCAAGGAATGCCACATCGGACATCCAAAACTCACACTTGGATAGCTTAGCATATAGCTGACTATCCTGTAGAATCTGCAGCACGGTCCTCAAGTGTCCAGCATGCTCCTCTCGACTTCTAGAGTAAACTAGAATGTCGTCGATGAAGACCACTACAAACTGGTCTAAGAAGTCGATGAAAATCCCATTCATCAACTCCATAAATACTGCTGGCGCATTAGTGAGCCCGAATGGCATCACTACAAACTCATAATGACCATACCTAGTCCGGAATGCCGTCTTAGGTATGTCCTGATCTCTCACCCTCAGCTGGTGATAACCCGATCTCAAATCTATCCTCGAGAACACTGACGCTCCATGCAGCTGGTCCAGCAGATCATCTATGCGAGGCAATGGATACTTATTCTTGATGGTGACCTTGTTCAACTCTCTGTAGTCGATACACAGTCTCATCGATCCATCCTTCTTCCTCACAAACAGCACTGGTGCGCCCCAGGGAGAAACACTAGGGCGTATGAAGCCCTTCTCTGCTAACTCCTCTAGCTGCTTCTTCAACTCAAGCAGCTCTATCGGGGCCATGCGGTACGGGGCCTTCGAGATCGGTCTCGTGCCCGGCTCTAACTCGATGCTAAAATCCACACTCCTCTGTGGGGGTAGCCCTGGTAAGTCGTCCCTGAAGACCTCTGCAAACTCACATGCGACTGGTATCTCCTCTACTGTCAGGCTCTTGCGCTCCTTCATGGCATAACACCAGAAGGCCTCGCAACCCTGTGCTATCAATCTGGCTGCCCTCACTGCACTGATGACTGTGCCAGACTTTCCGAGGTCCCAACCTCGGAATATAACTCTGTGGCCCTCCTCCGTGGCAACAGTCACAGTCCTCCTACCAATATCCAAGACGGCTCCATGTCTAGTCATCCAATCTATCCCTAGTATCACGTCCTCATGTGCTAGGGGCATGACTAGAAAATTTACTAACCAAATCCAGCCTCCCAGGTGAATAGGGCAGTCATAAATCTCTCGAGATCCTCTAACCTTACCCCCATCTGGTAACCCAACCACAAAAGGTACACCTTCTACTGTAGCTAAGGACAACCTATCTACACATGCATCTGATATAAAGGAGTGCGTGGCACCCGTATCAAATAAAACGCGCACAGGTAAGTCATGGATCCAAATGGTACCTGTGGTCGGAGGTGCTGCAGGCTGCTCAGTGCTCCTCAGCTCAAACACTCTCGATGGTCCTCCTCTAGTGTCAGCGGTACTACCACGTCCTCTGCCACGACCTGACTCCTGTGCAGCACTGTATGAAGCAGGATGTCCTGGAGCCCGGTACTGCTGCTGCTGCTGACTCGGAGCTCGGTACTGAGGGGGTCTCTGTACACTCTTCTCAGCACCTGCAGGAGAAGATCCCTGCTGAGAAGAAGCCTTGCCCTGACGGCAGAAAGTAGCCTTGTGTCCCGGCTTCCTAATAGTAAAGCAAGTGACCAGTGGTTTCGGGCAGTCCGGCTTAATGTGATCACGGCCACCACAGTTAAAGCACTGTCGATCTCCACTGGGTGTCCGGACTGTAGAGTGGTAGCTGGACCTCCCTTGAGTCTGTCCTCTACTATAGCCTGCTACTGCCCCACTGCTACCAGCATGTCCTGTCCTCTGCCGCTTATCCGGCCCACTAGACTGTGCTGCTTTCCTAGAAGCTGGCCTATCTCTCTCATAAGCAGAGGCCCTATCCTGATAATCAGACAAGGTCTCACAGCGGAATCCAGCCAGGTAGGATCGGGTACTCTCTCTCAACCTCCTGGAGAAAAGGTAAACATGCTGCTCTTCTGGAGGTGCAGACGGTCCAAGCAAAGTCAACTCCTTCTGAAACTTCTTTATGGCTGCAGCAATCGGGATATCCTCGAATCCCGCCTCAATGAAATCCTGGAATCTCTCCCTCCTCAGCGAAACTGGGCAGTACCTGTCTTTAACAATGGTCTTAATCTGCTCCCAACTGGTGACTCGGCTACGAATGGTACGCCACCATGAATGAGCATCATCTGTGAAGCAAGTCTGTATCAAATCCACCTGTCGGTCCACGGGGCAACGTATTGCCTCCAAAGCAGTCTCAATCTTCCCTATCCAGTGTTCCACCTCTAGCCCTATCTCTCCGCTGAATGAGGGGACCTTCTGAGAGTTGAACGCCTTCAACCACTCATCCGGTTTCGATGCTCTGACCCCAGTAGGTGCTCTATCAACATCAGTCCTCCTCTCAGATACAACCGGCACCTGAGACACTCCCTGTGTCACCTGAGCTGACCTAGCCGGCTCCACTGGTGGTACCTGAGTAAGCCTCTCCACTCTGGCAGCTTCCTCCCTGCGCTCAACATAGGCTCTGAACTCTCTATACTCCGATGCTCCAATAGAGACACGTCCCGACTCAGTAGAACGAGCTCCCTGCGCTCCAGACCTAGCGGCGGGCACCGGCCTGACCTCGGGGCCTACGCTCTCAGCTACTTCCTCTACAGCAACCGCTGGTACGCTTGCTGCAGGTGGGTCATCTCGAGGAACTCGTCCTCGACCTCTCCCTAGCGGAGGTCTACCCACACGACCACGCCCTCTGACAGTAGGGGTGCTATCAGCTCGATCCTGTCTGACTGGGGGAAGGGGGGGACGACCCCTACCTCGGCCAGTCACTTGTGCAGCCCTAGTACGTGCCATCTGCACGAATAGTAATAACTACAGTTATAAGCTAGCTAATCTATCATAACAGTACAAGTCCATAATTATTCTAAGATTACCGAGATCCGCAGAGGTAGTGGTGGTCGTCCGTACTTTCTATCCCAACCCGACTCTGTATGCATTTAAAACCAAAATTTTTCGTTGGAAAACTCAGACCCCTTTCGGGTTCTGTTTATTTACTTATACGACCTTTTAGAAGATTCAAGTGCCATTGTTGCCAACCTAGAGCTCTGATACCATATTGTAACACCCCAAATTTTACAACTTAGGGAGTTACTGGTTAGGACCGCACAGTGGGTCCCGACCTTAGTTTGACAACAACTTAACATGATCTTACAACAAGGCACAGATAAGGAATAACTAAAAATCATAAAATCGTTTTTATCAATGCATGAATGTGACCAGATCAACTACAGCCGGAAAAGTAATATATCAAAGTGCGGAAGGAAACGATGTTCAACTGAAAAACCCACAAATGCAAAAACTGCAAAACGTCCTAAAGTACGACACCCCGGCTGACCACTACCATCTGGATCACTCGGCATCTGCTCTAACCTGTGTCAAATCTAAACAACATATCAACCGTTAGCTAACTAACCAAATATAAGCAAAATGATAACAGCACAAACACAAGCAGAGACAAAAATAAACAAACATCATGCTGGCACTCAACCAATTATTATCTGTTATTTAAGTGATTCACATTATTCAATTTAAGTTGTGGCACGAGAACTATTATTAGTTCTCGCCTCCGTTCCTTATCCAACTGGTGTAGGTATAGCTGACTTCCTTTGGTAGCGTCACTACAAACCATGTGTGGACTAGTCCCGAAAGAAACCCCCAGCGCCCTGCGAGCTACTGAGCGGAATGCCACCGCCCGTTACTCTTAGGCCAAAATACAGGTCGGTATTTATATATCACAACCTATCTCTCTAACATGTCAATCACACACCACCATCATCATTTATACTCATATTTAGCAGCCAGCTAAGTAAGCCCAAAGGACTTACCTGTTATAACGATCGACTCTTTAGTAATCACTTGCTCTGTAACTGTACCCACTCAGTTGCCTGTTAAAGGCGATAAGTGTATTAGCACACTTCCACGTAGATAGAAGTCTAAAACTTCTGAGATTAATTAAGTATTAAGACGTACTAGCTACATTATTAGTTTTAGGGTAAAATGACCATTTTACCCTTCGTTCCGATTTTCTCGAAGACCCTAAAATTCACGTCCAACCTCCTATTTGAAGTTCTAAAATATATCCTAACTCTTAGAATTTTATTAGGTGCGAAACAGACATTTTTCCTATGTTTCTATTTTCCGGAAGAACCGAAAAAGGCTTAACTTCGGCTCTAAATATAAAATTCTTAACGGCTTATAAAATTTCCGAATTCAATATCTAGATCATCTATGAGGTTCTATCTAGCCTTAGAAGAAAGAATTTCTCCAAACTGTTCAGCCGATATTTTTATAATAATTCCCAAAGTCGGTTCCTCACTCTACTTTCTTATACTTAGCCAAATTTATAAGTTCAATAAAACTGCTCAACTACCTAACTTCGGGAGCTCGTAACTTTCAATCCGACCGTTCATTTCTCACCAAATTTTAATATGATAAACTACATATATCCGTCTACAACATATCCAAAATTCAACGGTGGATCTTTATCCAAACATTTAATAATTGATCGACAAGATGGGCTGTTCGAAACCTAAAAGCTGAAGAACTTAAATTAAATTTACAGCAGCCCTTCCTTCCATTTTATGAAACATACTCAGCAGCTCATTAACGTTATGTTATTTATGCTTAGGCTCAACAACAGCAGTTCACATACACATGGATGACAGTGAAGTTGAAGAGAGGAGGAGCAAGCTTACGGAACTGCAGTCCGGCGTTAAGGTCCTAAGCAGCACTAGCGTTCCGGCGGCTCCTCCTGGGTGGTCGGCCTGCTGTTGCTGCGGGACAGTGGTGGCGGGTTCCGGCGTCTCCTTCGGCTGCAAAGGAATGGCTCGTATACTCTCCTGTTGCACCGTTCTGCTGGCCGGCTATCACTGCAGGATCCGTGAGGGACCGATCTAGTCGATTAGTCATACGGAACAGGAGACAGTGAAGGGGAAGGACGGGAGAAGGGTGACTCACCAGTCGGTCTGCAGTCGCCGGCGTGCGAGGAAGTCGACGGGAGCAGTGGTGGCGGCTTCTCCGGTGGAAAGCGAAGCGAAACAGCAGTCGGCTGCGGAGGCGAGATTGTTATTCCCGCAAATCCAGAATAGGGAAGGAAGGAGAAGAAGGCTCACCTGGCTGCTGCAGTCGCCGGCGGACGGAGCGGCGCAGGTACTGGGCGGCGTTTCTGGTGGGAGCGGACTCCGGCTGGTGGTCGTGGCTTCGGCGTTGCGAGGGAGGAGGAGAAGCAACGTTCCGTTGCAAGTTCAGTAGAGATAACGAGTAAGCGGCAGATGGATGAGGGAAGCGATAGGTTTAGGGTTAGAGTTAATAGGGTAATTAGGATAATTTAATTAAAATGGGCTGGCTGAATATATTATCGGGCTTGCTAGTGGGCCATTCGGCCTACTCTCCCATTAGAACGGAAATAAACAAACTCGTTAAATAATACGGAATTATTATTATTTTTAGGACGGAAAAAGGAACTCGTTAAAGTGCGGGAATTTATTTAATACGGAATTAGTTTCCGTATTTATAAATTATATTTGATTTTATTTTAAAAGCGTAAATTATTTTCGGGAATTTAATTTATCATTTTATGTGAATCTAGGTCACATAAAATGATAGAACTAAACTCGTTTATTTTACTGATTTATTTATTTACAATGGTCTCATCGGACTTTGTTTAATTTCACTTTACCGGAACTTAAAATTTTTGGTTATTACAGGTGTTTCTAAGGTGGAATAAATCACGGGGGAGGTCTCACTATCCGCTATTCCAAACCAAAGAAACTTATGACCGGGTCAGTCTCAAAGCTTCAAGGGAAAGGAATGATAGTCTCAAACCAGCCACTCAACTTAAGGGAATAAAATTAACCATCACCGGGTAAGTTTCAAATTAACTCACAAAGGCACGAGGAAGGCACACTCAAACCTAATAAAGGATAAACCTTTATTACCTAGAACTCATCATCGTTGGCAACCAAGCAAGGATATCACCCGGTAAGTCTCTTCTCAAGCTTGGATATAGGTTAGGAAGATTCAACAAAGCTAGGGTTTAGGCAATATTTAACCAAAGTTTAAGGAAAAAGCATGAAAGGTACGACAAAGGAAACAACGGTCAGATCATGGTGAAATCTCAGCCAAGATTCTCAAGAACAACCCAAGATTTGTCTATGCGAAGGTAAAAACACAACTCTCAGAGTCCAATCTGTTTGTAAAGGTCAGTCTATCATCATCTAAACCATATCCTTCAACCAATCACCCTAGAATCGCAAGGGTATTAGCCAATAACACACATAATTAAATCAAGAAACTCATAAACTAAATAAGACTAAAAGAAAAGAACGAAATACTTAGGAATTTGTCTTCTAATATCATAAACTTTAGCAAATCAACTAACAAATATCCAATCATTAATCAAAAGGAAAAATAAATTAAGAACCTAAACTTCTTCAAGAATCCTTCTTTACAAATCTTCCTTCAACTATTGTTGCCGTCAATGGCGTAGAAAGCCAACTTCCGTGGGGTGTCAATCCACGTCATTGGGGGTCTCTTTGGTGGACACCCCCTCAATATTGAAGGCTATAGGATATTTATAGAGATAAATCTAGGATTTTGCAAGCATAGATTTTAAAGATAGATCACAACTTTAAGATAAACTCTAACTTAAAGATAAACTGCACCTTAAAGATAAACCCTAAATTTTTGGGCCAAAAGAAATTGAGTCTGCTGGTACAGAGTCCGCTCTGGCGCATATCGGATCCCACTCCGCAGTATCAGATCCCATTCCATAGTATTAGAGCTCGATCCGCGGTATCAGAATCCACTATGGCGGTATCAAAGTTCGATCTGCGGTATTAGAGTTCGCTCTGGCGCGATCCTAGCTCCCTTTTATTGATCTTTTTTTGTTCCACGTCAAGGCTTAATCCTTAAATATGTCATTCCGCTCCATAATTTGCCAAATTACCTACAATTGTAATAAAACTTTGTGTAGATTTCTATTCTAACAATATAGGTGAATATAAGCACGATTGCTATGAATGTATGTTTATGCATGCAAAATAAAGGGAAAATTTATATAAATGCATGTTTAAATATAGGTCATAATTTATGTCATCAAAATATCCCATGCTTGACTCTTGCTTGTCCCTAAACGAGGTTCAAGCTTAAGATACAAGATGATATGAATTATGAATATGCAAAGACAAAGAATAACCACAATGTTTTTGGCTTGTGCTTCTATTCATCGATCACCCTCAGATGATAGTTTCATAGCTAATGAAAATCATCATATGATCAAAAAGAGTTACATCATGGAAAGAATAATCACACTTTGTAAGAAAATCACAACATGCATCATAAATTGTAGTATATCAGAATCAATCATGAGGAATTCAATTTAAACCACCAAGTCAAAACACATGTGCAATAAGGTCTTAAGGAATTTCAAAAATAAAGGCCAAGAAACGTGTTATGTTTGGGATGCATATAGGATATGTGGTGCAAAAAATCCGGGAAAAAGGAACAACTCCACAACATCAACAACAACACATCCACAAAAAATAAGCAAACTTCACTTCATAAGTTTTTTTATTCTTTTTACTTATCACTTGAGAACATGGCATAGGTGCACAATAGCTGAAACCTTGGAGATCAGCAAGCCTTTTATTTTTACGAGGTGCCTCAAACCGGATGCACATACCAAGACTCGTTAGAATTATCAATCAAATAGACTTTGGCAAGATACAAACACCAGGCTATGTGAATAGTGTTGAGTTACTCATCGATTTGATTTTATTTCCAAAATATTGTGAGATACTCGCTGATTCGTTTACGAAGTTTGTGATTTATAAATTTCATTCAACCAAAAAGAGAGACTTTGATTGAATCATTGTGAGGAATTGCTAGGTTGTTCTTGTGCTTTAATCTTATTAAAGATTGGTGCTACTAGTCAATCATGGTCCCTCCTTGTGCTTGTCTAATTTAGAAGGCTTGCGTAAGGTTAAACAAGGGAGGGTTAAGGTAAGCTCTTTGTTTAGAGGTTTTGATCGAATTGGTCAAGGTTCTTTACAAGAATACCTTGGTTCATATCTTCCTATATTTCCATCAATTTCATCCATAATATCATATTCTTATCTATCCATTATCATTTCATCAAACTTACATTCTTTTGTTCGAGTTTTCATAAAATCTCGGCCCCGCAACCAAAATCTCGCCCGAGATTCTAGACCGAGATTTATTCTTTGAGACTTCTTGTGGACTTTCAATCTAGATCGGGAAGTGTGGCATTAACCCTGCAACAAAGTGGTATCAAAGCTCATTCGATTAAAGTCCAACTCAACCACCCTTATGGTTTGAGTAATTTTTATTTGAGTCTTCTCTGACTCACGTAAAAAATTGAGTCTTTTCTTGTTGTGATTAGTTTTGAGAGATTATTTGAGTTTAACGTGCGTTGACTTGTGTCTATTGAAGAAGAGAGAGATGCCATATCCAAACACAAAGCCAACCATAATCCTCAAACAAACCTTGCCGCCCTTACGAAGAATCTCGCTCGAGATTAAGTGCATAAAGTTGAGATTTTGTGTTACGTGTTCCCCAAGTCTCATAAATTTTCTCTATCTAGTTAAGGATCATATATTTATTGGATTTGAGTCAAATCTGATAATATCTAGCTGCATATTTAAGGAGAAAGGAGATTTACAAGATATTATTGTTGAGATCTTATCTAGTAGGTGAGATCTTATCATATCTACACAATCCTAACCGTATATCTATCCCAACAACTATATATTCGACCCCTCAACACCTACAACAGTATTATTTTTGCCCCCCCCCCTTTTACTCCCTCAACTTTGGAAAGAGGTCCTCAAATAAATAACCTTAAGTTTTCAAATTGTTCTCTCATTGATTATTTCATATTAGAAAAAAGTTTGGTCACAAGGTTTTGCGATCCAAATGAGAATGGATCATCAAGGCAACAAGGGAGGCGTATATCCCCGGTCATAGTCAGTGATTGTCGACGACAGTTGCCGAAATAAAAAATCTTGACCTTGAGACAGAAATCTTGCCCAAGATTTACCTAATTTACCCGAGATTTCTTTTTGCTGAGATTAAACCTACCCGACTATCTATTTTCTTCAACTGCATAGGTTTAATGTACGTAAAACTCTCTTTTTAATCTCTTGTGTGCCTATTTCTTGCCTCTCTTCTACTATAAACACATTGACTCGATTCTTTGGGTGTGTTAGTTAGTATCTATATTTTCTTTCATACTAGTGTGTCTACTTGCAATATCTTTTCTACTTTGTGCCAATTGTGTGAAGAGACTTCAAACAGGTTTACCTTGACTATCTTCCACCACAAGAACCTTTCTTCCAAACCAAATTAAGTTTCTAAGTCGTCCAAGGTGTTATAGTTGAAGTGAGTCAGAAGTTGGTAAAGAAGTATTAGTCCCTCTAAGGCAATTACATCAAATTAGCTTGAGATTCACAATAGAGTGTGAGTGTGAGAGAAAACAAGTAAGGAACTTTCATTTTCACTAACTGCACAAGTTTTTTGTTACTTTGTGTGTTTGTGTAGATACGAAAAATGATAGATCTCTTGGATCACATAAAAGTGAATCCTTAGGCCCAGAAGCCATAGATATGCAAAGGCAACTAACGGCTACAGTCTCCACGTTGGTTGAACGAATGGAGAAACTAGAAAATAATTCCAGAGAAGAAATCTCACCCCAAAATCTTCGCCCCTACATCCGAGATTTCATCCGAAATTGGCTATTGAGATTGGCGAAAGTTCACGTATTCCACAGTTGCCTCCAGCTCGTAATCCACCTCCAAGGCCCCCTTAAGGGACGGATATGAGACCTCTGAATCCTAATTTTCATACACCTAACATTCCGGATTTTGTTAATGAATGTTAGGAACTCGAGGAAGAGTATGACGAAGGCATGTGGAGAGACTATCCTAGACTTGAACCTTATAGGTCGAGACTTGACATCTCATTGCCCGTGTGGATGATATGTTAGACGAGCTTAGTGAATCTACTTTGTTTCCAAAGATCGATCTTAAAAAAGGATACCATCATATTTGAATGCGGTAAGGCACAAATGGAAGACGGCATTTAAGACTAAGTTTGGTCTTTATGAGTTGTTGGTTATGCCTTTTGGTTTGAGTAACACTCCTAGCACTTTTATGAGATTAATGAACCATGTCTTACGTCATTTTATTGGGAAGTTTGTGGTTGTCTACTTTCATGACATTGTCATCTACAAAAATCACTTGAGGAACATGAGGGAAGTACTAGGAAATCTTAGAATTGAGTCTTTATATGCTAAAATTAAGAAATGTGAGTTTAGTACTAATCAAGTTATTTTCCTTAGATTTGTAGAAAGTACAAGAGGTCTAGAAGTGGATGAAGAGAAGATCAAAGCAATCCAATAATGTCCTACACCGACAACGATAGGACATGTTCGATCATTTCATGGAATAGCAACCTTCTACAAACGGTTTGTACGGGATTTTAGTACCATTGCAGCCCCCCTTACGTCCCTCACGTAGAAGCAAGTACAATTCGAGTGGGAAGATGCACAAGAGAAGGCATTTAAGGAATTAAAGCGGCAACTACCACATGCACCACTACTAGCACTTCCAGATTTCACTAAACCATTTGAGGTTGAGTTTGACGCAATGGGAATTGAAATTGGAGGAGTGATCATGAAAGAAGGTAAGGCTCTTACATTATTTAGTGAGAAATTAAAGGAGCATTCTAGAATTATGCATATGATAAGGAATCGTATGCATTATTTCGAGTTTTGAAGACATGACAACATTACCTTTGGCCTAATGGATTTATTCTTAGAACTTATCATGAGTCCTTAAAATATTTAGGAGTCAAGATAAGTTGGATAGGAGACATGGTAGATGAATGAATTTTATAAAAACTTTTCCATATATCATAAAGTATAAAAAGGGAAAAGATGATGGTGTTGTTGATGCCCTTTCTTGGAGGCATTCTTTGATCACTACTATGAATTCTAAGGTTTTAGGCTTCCATTATATTAAGGATATATATGTAGATGACATTGATTTTGGTGATATATTTATGTATATAGTGTAAATCTCAACCTTACACCAAAAATCTCGCTTGAGATTTTACCCGAGATTTGCCTATGCGTGATAAATTCTATATTTTCGAAGACTTCTTATTATGTGAGGATCCTCACGAAGAGGTTTAATGGAATACACACTTTATCCGGATAAAGTGTGTATTCCTAGATGTTCTCTTAGCCTATTACTTGTTGATGAAGCTCATATAAGAGGTTTAATGGGATATTTTGATGGAGATAAGGCATGTCATATGTTACATTCACACTTTTATTGGCCTCATATGCTTAAAAGATGTTAGAAAAATAATTAAGATATGTCTTGGGTTCTTGAAAGATAAGGCTAGATTAAAACCACATGGTTTGTATACTCCTTTACCTACACATGCTTGTTCGCTCCAAAAGGTGTGTGCGCAAATAAGCTTTAAATTTATATCCAAAAATTAAGCCTAACGATAGCAACCCGTAGTGTACGGATCAATCGTAGAATGGGCTGATATTCCAGAGTCGATCTCAGGGAATCGGTGAGAACAAAGCAGCAAGGGTAATCCAACTTGTGTAGCAAGCAAAGCAATGACCACAATAAAGAATATAGAAGCAAGAATAATGGGAATACGGATTCTAAATATCCAAGTATCCGGTTGCGGTGTTCGATTCAAGATATCTAAGGATATGTATGAACAGAGCTGGATATCAAAGGTATATGTCAAAGGGGGGTATCGTACGGAGAAGTTGTAACACCCTTTTATCCCACCCAAAGGATTCTACTTAACGGATGTTGAGTCTCGTCAAGAAGAGGTTCTAAGGATATGATTATATTCTCAATACCAAACACCAAACCCAAGGTAGTCAAAGGGAAGACAAAGGAAAAGGCTATGACACTCTCCACCTTAATAGAGGGTTTTGAATCCTCTATTACCTAGAACTCGTAAACACTCACACCCAAGCAAGTCTAAGGGTTAGAAAGGGTTAATAATGGTAGGATTTAGGAAATCTTTAACTTCGGATAAAGGCAAGGGTGAAACGTGCAAAACAGAGGAAACCACGGGCACATCTTTGGAAACCACGATCGTGGTTCCTGAAGAACAGACCGTTGAAATCCTCGTTCGAGGGTTTCATCTCTCAACTCTCAAGGTCCGATCTGTTAAGGCTCAATCTATCATCATCTATACTGTGACACCTATTTCATTTCTAGTTGATTACCAGTTAATTAACCCTGTTTAAAGCAATAAGCGGAAAAGCGGAAAACGTAAAATTTTAAACTTTATCTAACAACCATATTCACAACATATATACATACTAACATACGTCATAAAACTTCGTTTAACCAAAACACAACTGTTTTAAAACCATGCAAAACATCCTAGGCGGTAGCATCCCATAACAGCCCACCTGATATGATCTCAAATCCAAGTATTGGGTCCAACGTCTTTGCCTTGATCAAGCCGAGTTTGAGTAGCTGAAAAATGTGGATATAACAACAATGAGCCACACGCTCAGTAAGGGTATACAAATCACGCTCCCCAATATATATAAGTATCTAATATCCCGTCCCCAAAGGACATTCTATACCCTTCCTCACATTTCAAAGCACACATACATATCCACATTCACATATAATTCCACAACCATTCATATCACATTTCACATAAACATTCAAGCATGTTATCACACATCACATATAAATATACATAAAAATAATCATAACATAACATATAACATGCTAGACTCGACCGCATCGATGCATAGGTGATAATTAACTAACTAGCTCCAACTGATCGTACGATATATTTTCTCATGTGCTTTCGTATTTCTTTTTTACTTTAGGTTGGCCAACCCGATAGCGTCGTAGGCCCCCTTGTAGATCAAGCGCTGACCTCGGCTATCTAATCTTTGAGACCCCTCGTAGATCGAGCGCTGTCTCTATATATGTCCCCAGGTGGTGCAGAACATTTCCGAGGCCCCTCGTAGATCGAGCGCTGCCTCTATATAGTTTCTCATCCCCAGGTGGTGCGGGACATTTCCTAGGCCCCTCGTAGATCGAGCGCTGCCTCTGAGGCCCCTCATAGATCGAGCGCTGCCTCTATATAGTCCCCAGGTGGTGCGGGACCCAGTTGGGCTAACTAATCAGTTACCATCCTATATTATAACTTTTATATCATAACTCAATTTCATGCTTTCATCTCATCAAAACCATACTTCTGATGCATACATTACATTTCATATAAATATCATCACATTCTCACATTTGCATGCTTCACATTCATATATAACACAACACCATTCTAAGAATACATTTCATTCACATAATCCACAAGGCATGTAAGAAATCATAATATCACACATCATAACAACCACATTGATGCATGCTTAAAGATTATACCATATCTCTTCATAACATTTTACATGTAAATATATATATTCTATACATAAAACTAATCCCATATTAAATACCTAATATATATTAAGAAAGTGTAATTTATATACACTTACCTCGCATGTAAGAACAATAAAACCTCGTAAACCAACTATTGAGTCCGTTTCTCACTCGGACTATTGTAATATCCGGAATTTTTATTTCCGTTTAATTCCGAATCAAATCGGACTTTGAGCCGTTGACGGTTTTCCATTTTATCTAGAAATTCTTTCTTCACAAATTTTATCATTTTATGTAGAAGCTAATTCACATAAAATGATAAAATTATATCAAGCTCTAATTCCTATAATTATTTATCATTTTATGTAGAATTTAATTCACATAAAATGATAGAATTATATCAAATCCTAATTCTTATAATTATTTATCATTTTATGTAGAATTTAATTCATATAAAATGATAGAACTATATCAAACCCTAATTCTTATAATTAATTCTTAACGATGACTTTAGACGAGATCTGACAAGGCTGAGACGAGATCATGACAAGCCTGAGACGAGACCATGACAAGGCCATGACACGTTTTTGACAAGGCTGTGACAAAGCCATGACAGCTTCTCTTCGCAGCCCACAGCAGCCCAGCTGTCTTCGCAGCCCACAGCAGCCCAGCTGTCTTCGCAGCCCACAGCAACCCCAGCGGCACTTCGAGCCCAGCCAGCCCACATCCTTGCACAGCAGCCCAGCTTGTTTACGAGCCCAGTAGCAGCCCTTCATGCAGCCCGTACAGCTCCTCCCCAGCCCAGTACCTTGCGTTTGTAATGGACAGCTACACGTTCAGCCAGGGAGAAGTAACAGCCGGCTCTTCCTCTCCAATTCCGTCACACGTAATAGCTGCTGAGTTTTGTAACGGTTCCTTAAATTGAGCCTGCACATTTCCCTTCTACCTCCTGCATACGTAACAGCCATCTGAAGCGGTATCTTCACACAGTAGCCGCTCAAACAATTCTCACGCAGCAACCGTTTAGGCAACATCTCACAGCAAACGAATAGCTTCCTGGGCTGCGTTTAGGACTCCATCTGAGTGCAATCGAAGAGCAGGCTAGAGCTTCTACTCCCTCTCCCCAACCTTGGAGCCTTCTGCGCAGCCACAGCTCATGCGGGAGTCCTGATCTGCTTGCCTTGGTACACAACCACCGGGACTGCTGGATGTTTGGGACCAGATCTTCTCCCCTCTGCACAAGCGCCGCTCTCCTCTACAATCGAGTAGGTGATTCAATAAGGCTGGTCCTCCCTCTCCTTATCTTCCTTGATATATTCTAGGGCTGAAGGATACTTGGAAACCTTGTACAGAAACACAGCAGTAGCGAGAAGGATTCCGGGTTGTTGACTTGGCATGAAGTGACGAGCAGGCTTTTTCGAGTCCATATTAGGGTATGTTAGACACCTCATTTCTTGCTGAATTTTGGATATGTTGTAGTCAGTAGTATATAGTAGATCATACTAAAATTTGGGAAGAATCGGAGTTACGGTTTGAGAGTTATTGTGTTTCAAAGTTGACGTTTTTATATATGTGCTGAGTGTTGGGGAAAACAGCAAGTGATGCTGTTTTGTGAGATGGTTTTGAATAAGCTCTTGATCTCCGTTGGGCTTGAATTTTGGATATGATATAGTTGACATATTGTTGTAGAACATATTAAAATTTGAGAGGAATCCAGCTAGTGGTTTGGGATTTATGATTTTTCAAAGATTGAGTCGTAAGCAGTTTTTCGGTTGTGCTGAAATCGTTTTTGTGAGATAGTTTTAAATAGGATTTTGATCTCCTTTGCAGCTGAATTTTGGATATATTATAGATAAGATTTTTTATTAGAACATATCAAAATTTGGGATAAATCCAGCGAGTAGTTTAGGAGTTATGATTTTTCAAAGTTAAGACAGTGTGTTGTTCGTTAGGTGTTGTAACCAACTTTAGAAATTTTTGTAGAAGTGATGCTTTAACAGTTTTAAGAAATTCTTTCTCCTATGAGTAGATGGGATATCATAGAGGACCTAAGGAATTATTTCGAAATTTTTATAAGATTATTCGAATTTTATATTTGAAGCTGTAGTTGGACTTTAGTGACTTTTCGGGAAATAGAAAATGGGTAGTTTTTCTAGTTGTTACCTAAAATCATCCTAGGGAGTAGAATATGATTAGTTAGCCTCAAGTAAGAATTTAAGTACATATTACGGGTTTTTGGAAGTATCGGGACCAAGGGTAAAATAGTCAATTTACCTTAAATAAACACTGTAATAACTTCTGCACATAGAATCGTACATCTTAGGAGTTTTAGACTTCTAAGTATCCAAGGAAAAGTGTTGACCCACGTGCCTCCTTTGACAGGCAACTGAGTTCCTGCAGCTACTGATTGAGTGTTGCTAAGAGAGACGAGATTTAATTCGGTAAGTCCACGGACTTACTTAGCTGACTTCTTGTATGAGTGTAATGTGTATGAGTGGTGTTTGTTAGTTATGATAAACAACGAAACCGGATTAGGCCGACTTTATTATTTACGTAATTGACCCAAGTGTATGATAACGGGTCGTGACATCATCTGCCTAGCTCTTGCGAGAGTCTAGGAGGTTCCCTGCGACCAGCCCAGTCTGGTAGACGGTCAAATGCATTAGTACCATTCCGCGTTGGTAAACGGGGACAGGGGTGAGGTTTGGGAATCCCTCGTGTCACAAAATAAGTATCATTAGTAATAACCTATCACCTAATTAAAGATAATAAAAGGATTGAGTGTTGCATGTTGATTGTGTATGTTGTGTGTTTGTGCTTTTACCTTTATACTTATGCATAGAATGTTAGCTAACGGTTTTATACCGCTTGTAGATGTCTTGCAGGTTAAGACAGTTGTAGAGAGATCCGGAGGGAATGGTCAACGGGTCCACGTACATATTTAGTTGGGGACGGGATGTCTTCTGTTCTTCTTATGTGTCATTTTAGTACCTTTGCTTTGTAAGGCTGATACATATTCTTCATGTATATATTGTTTAAAGTTTTCAAATGTTTTAAATAATTTTGTGTCTTGTTGTAAGATCCAAGTTAAATTGTTGTCAAACTAAGGTCGGGACCCATTGTGAGGTCCTAACCAGTAGCTCCCCGAGTTCTCAGAATTTAAGGTGTTACAACTATCCTCCTTTCTCGTATTAGGATACGCTCACAAAGCAATTAAGCTATAGTTAGACCGAAACCTTCAACAACACCTGTTGAGAATATCATATTTCTCGTATCAAACTTCTCGATTCAAACACCAGTTAAATTTATTCCTTTGAATTTAATTAACTTATAACCTTCTCTAGAATCCCAATTTAATTAATTAAATTTCACCCGAATAATGTAACGAGCATAATGGAATTTCCAATTATCCATTTTGACAAGCCTAAGGTCAATTTAGGTCAAATCGCAATACGGAAAACGAATAAATTCATAACTTATTCGTTACTATCCCGATTGGCGATCCGAAAGAAGATTCGGAATCACAACGACGCAGACTACGCTCGGACACCATCAAATTCACCGGAATCTGAGCGACGGAACCGACCAATGAAAGGACATGCTCGACCTAGCCTTAACTTTGTCGGAAAAGCGGAAACTCGGTACCAACGTGAAGAGGACGAAGAAAGGAATTCGAAAACTCAAACGGATTCGAAATTGGATTACAAACGAAGAGTAGATCTGAATTTGATGCTTGAGAGAAATCAGAGCTTTTTACGAGGAAATGTGAAAGAAAATGAATGAATTTCCGCTATTTATAGAGAACTCGATAATTATCCTCTAGCATTATCCTTTAGCAAAATCGATAATTATCCTCTAGCAAAATCCTTTAGCAAAGTTGATAATTATCCTCTGACATTATCCTTTAGCAAAGCCGGTAATTATCCTTTTACCGATCCGAAGGCGGTTTGAGCCCTTTCTCCAAACTTCTCGGAATTTGAATAATACATCCAGAATATTGTATGGATAATTATTCCGCAATTGTCTCGAAAAACGCATATTCCTAAGCCGTCTTTCTTAGCCGCTAAGAAACTAAATAGCGACTCTTTTGACCGTTTTGCCTTTCCATGTTTTTTTCATATATAGGACATGTCCGATGTCCTGATCATTTCTCTCAACTGCATTAATGTTAATTGAAGCTCCCAAATGCTCCAAATAAAACCGGGTTGTAATATCATCTAGGAGGAGGTTACCTCGAGTGGTATCTCTTATTAAAACGGTTTAATTCCCTTAAACCCGTTTAATTCTTCAAAATTTCCGATTAGGCCATCTTCGATTTTTGACCATTACAAATATCTCCCACTTTAAGAAATTTCGTCCCGAAATTTAAGAAAGGACGTAGAACCAAACTCTTAGATATATCAACAGGATGTACGACCGGATCACAAAATTTTGAGGTTTTTACTCAAAAAGATCGGGGTATCTAGCTCTCATATCTAGTTCGGTCTCCCATGTAGCCTCTTGAGCTGAATAATGTCCCCATCTGACTTTCACCTTGGAATCTCTTTGTTTCTCAATCTCCGAACTTGCTTGCCTAAAACCTCGATTGGTTCTTTTGGGTAGGACAAGTTCTCAGATACTTCCATCTCAAGTTCGGGAATGATATGACTAGGATCTGACCTATACCTCCGTAGCACCGATACGTGAAAGACGTCATGCAATCTTGATAACTCAATTGGTAACGCCAACCTATACGCAAGTGGTCCGATCTCTCTAAGATCTCATATGGACCAATTTATCTCCCACTTTAGCTTTCAGCCTCCTCAGTGTAGCATCCTCATCCCGTCTAGCTGAAATCTCATCAAGAATCAAAGGTCTTACCCGAATGTTTGCTATAACTCAAATCCTCTCACGTCCATCTCTACTCTCATAACTTTGGGAGCTAATAGATGCTCAACTTATAGTAGATCTCACCTCTCTGAACCTATCAACCTCCATGGGGACTTCCTTTGTACAACAATTAATCAAAACTATATGAGTGGATGACTAATCCATTACTAACATCACATCAAACTCTCTCAAGAAATCATCCCATGTTAGCACAGGTGGTATACTACGGCCATTAGGGATCATGTCCCACCAATCTCTAGTTGCTTCCTCAAGCAAGGATATAACATATTATACCCATTTAACTGTATCTAGAATGGACTCAATGTTCCTCAACCACTCCTCCACTACCAATGGATCAATGATCCTCTCAAACTACTTTTCCCCTTGACAGTGAATCTTCTCGAAATTCTTGTCCATCTTTACTTGGATAATACCCACTTGACACATTGTTGTGTCTGTGGTGGTATAACTTCTCTTAAATATTGCAGTAACTCAGGCATACCAGCCATATCCAATGGTGGTAGTGGTACTGGATAAACTGGCACGTTAGGGTGCTCTTGATCATATATACCCTGAGCATGTATAAACTCAATCGACGCCTCATATTTGTGCTCCGCCATCTAAAAGAAAAGAAACTTTCAAAAGCTTTTCAGTAAAAAATTCCCACAACCCAAGCCAAGGAATCATATCCCTGCTCTGATACCAACCAAATGTGACACCTATTTCATTTCTAGTTGATTACCAGTTAGTTAACCCTGTTTAAAGCAATAAGCGGAAAAACGGAAAACGTAAAATTTTAAACTTTATCTTACAACCATATTCACAACATATATACATACATACTAACATATGTCATAAAACTCCGTTTAACCAATACACAACTGTTTTAAAACCATGCAAAACATCCTAGGCGGTAGCATCCCATAACAGCCCACCTGATATGATCTCAAATCCAGGTGTTGGGTCCAACGTCCTTGCCTTGATCAGGCCGAGTTTGAGTAGCTAAAAAATGTGGATATAACAACAATGAGCCACACGCTCAGTAAGGGTATACAAATCACGCTCCCCAATATATATAAGTATCTAATATCCCGTCCCCAAAGGACACTCTATATACTTCCTCACATTTCAAAGCACACATACATATCCACATTCACATATAATTCCACAACCATTCATATCACATTTCACATAAACATTCAAGCATGTTATCACACATCACATATAAACATACATAAAAATAATCATAACATAACATATAACATGCTAGACTCGACCGCATCGATGCATAGGTGATAATTAACTAACTAGCTCCAACTGATCGTACGATATATTTTCTCATGTGCTTTCGTATTTCTTTTCTCTTTAGGTTGGCCAACCCGATAGCGTCGTAGGCCCCCTTGTAGATCAAGCGCTGACCTCGGCTATCTAATCTTTGAGACCCCTCGTAGATCGAGCGCTGTCTCTATATATGTCCCCAGGTGGTGCAGAACATTTCCGAGGCCCCTCGTAGATCGAGCGCTGCCTCTGAGGCCCCTCGTAGATCGAGCGCTGCCTCTATATAGTTTCTCGTCCCCAGGTGGTGCGGGACATTTCCGAGGCCCCTCGTAGATCGAGCGCTGCCTCTGAGGCCCCTCGTAGATCGAGCGCTGCCTCTATATAGTCCCTAGGTGGTGCAGGACCCAGTTGGGCTAACTAATCAATTACCATCCTATATTATCACTTTTATATCATAACTCAATTTCATGCTTTCATCTCATCAAAACCATACTTCTCATGCCTACATTACATTTCCTATAAATATCATCACATTCTCACATTTGCATGCTTCACATTCATATATAACACAACACCATTCTAAGAATACATGTCATTCACATAATCCACAAGGCATGTAAGAAATCATAATATCACACATATCATAACAACCACATTGATGCATGCTTAAAGATTATACCATATCTCTTCATAACATTTCACATGTAAATATATATATTCTATACGTAAAACTAATCCCATATTAAATACCTAATATATATTAAGAAAGTGTAATTTATATACACTTACTTCGCAGGTAAGAAAAATAAAACCTCGTAAACCAACTATTGAGTTCGTTTCTCACTCGGACTATCCTCCTTTCTCGTATTAGGATACGCTCACAAAGCAATTAAGCTATAGTTAGACCGAAACCTTCAACAACACCTGTTGAGAATATCATATTTCTCGTATCAAACTTCTCGATTCAAACACCAGTTAAATTCATTCCTTTGAATTTAATTATCTTATAACCTTCTCTAGAATCCCAATTTAATTAATTAAATTTCACTCGAATAATGTAACGAGCATAATGGAATTTCCAATTATCCATTTTGACAAGCCTAAGGTCAATTTAGGTCAAATCGCAATACGGAAAACGAATAAATTCATAACTTATTCGTTACTAACCCGATTGACGATCTGAAAGAAGATTCGGAATCACAACGACGCAGGCTATGCTCGGACACCATCAAATTCACCGGAATCTGAGCGACGGAACCGACCAA
The DNA here is from genome assembly GCA_033239045.1 of Fagopyrum esculentum. Taxonomy (NCBI): domain Eukaryota; kingdom Viridiplantae; phylum Streptophyta; class Magnoliopsida; order Caryophyllales; family Polygonaceae; genus Fagopyrum; species Fagopyrum esculentum. Next base: position 97,386,366 of record BSUD01000005.1, read on the forward strand.
TGAAAGGACATGCTCGACCTAGCCTTAACTTTGTCGGAAAAGCGGAAACTCGGTACCAACGTGAAGAGGACGAAGAAAGGAATCCGAAAACTCAAACGGATTCGAAATCGGATTTCAAACGAAGAGTAGATCTGAATTTGATGCTTGAGAGAAATCAGAGCTTTTTACGAGGAAATGTGAAAGAAAATGAATGAATTTCCGCTATTTATAGAGAACTGGATAATTATCCTGTAGCTTTATACTTTAGCAAAATTGATAATTATCCTTTAGCAAAATCGATAATTATCCTCTAGCATTATCCTTTAGCAAAGTCGATAATTATCATCTAGCATTATCCTTTAGCAAAGTTGATAATTATCCTTTGACATTATCCTTTAGCAAAGCCGATAATTATCCTTTTACCGATCCGAAGGCGGTTTGAGCCCTTTCTCCAAACTTCTCGGAATTTTAATAATACATCCAGAATATTGTATGGATAATTATTCTGCAATTGTCTCGAAAAACGCATATTTCTAAGCCGTCTTTCTTAGCCGCTAAGAAACGAAATAGCGACTCTTTTGACAGTTTTGCGTTTCCATGTTTTTTTTAATATCTAGGACATGTTCGATGTCCTGATTATTTCTCTCAACTGCATTTTTGTTAATTGAAGCTCCCAAATGCTCCAAATAACACCGGGTTGTAATATCATCTAGGACATGTCCGATGTCCTGATCATATTCCTAAGCCGTCTTTCTTAGCAGGGGCGTCCCAATGTCTATGCGGGGGCGGTGACAATGACTGTTCATCTTCTAGCTCCCAATTTGAGGCGCAGACAAAGGCGCAGGCAGAGGCGCGGGGGCGCTGGTCTTCGCTTCTTCAGGGCAAGTCACCGTAGGGGCACCAAGGGTTGACGCAAGTGCGGTGACAGTCTTCGTTCCTGGTGCTGGTGAAGGCGCAGGCTGCGCTCCGGAATATGGTGTCACCCGCAGGGACGGTGACACTGCTCCGCGGGGGCGGTGAGGCAACAGAAGCTTTGCTTCGTGAATGATCTTCACTCCTAAGTGCTTATAACTCCTTCTTTATCTTCTTTTAGTCTTCTTCTTCTGGATCAAGGAGTTAGTAGCATAAACCGACACTAATGTAACAAAAAGACTCCAAAAACTAACCTAAATGATAGTGATTCCATCACCTATCATGCTACATGTGAGATCTTCACAGACAATAAGAGTCTGAAGTATATTTTTACGCAACAGGAGTTGAACAACCGCCAACGTCTCGTGGAGAGGCACCACAGTTTTCTGCTGGAGCTGATGGAGGGATGAGGCGACATGGTCGCATTTGTGTTACTGCTGATGCAGAGTTGAGACAGAGGATCTTACAGGAGGCTCACTGTACACCTTACTCTGTACACCCATGTATAAGTAAGATGTACCATGATGTGAGACGTTCATATTGGTAGGGAGGGTTGAAGCCCAATGTAGCCAGATTTGTGAGTGTGCGACCTGTCACCAAGTCAAGATAGAGCATTGTAGACCTAGAGGTAAGCTCCATCCACTACCAGTGCCGCAGTGGAAGTGGGAGGACGACTCCATGGATTTTGTGACTAGTTTGAGACCCAGTAGGAGTTTTGATGCCATCTTGGTTGTTGTCGATAGACTGAGGAAGACGGCACGTTTCGTCCTTATTAGAGAGATGTGGCCAATGAGTAGGTTAGTTGAGGAGTACACTAGACAAATAGTGGGACTCCATGGTGTACCGAGGACAATCGTCTCTGATCGAGATGGACGATTCACCTTGAGGTTTTGGCAGCAGATTCAAACTGCTTTGGGGACGAGTCTACATTTCACGACTGCGTTTCACCCCCAGACTGACGGACAGTCAGAGAGGACCATCCAGACTTTGGAGGATATGCTGTTGTTCGCTCCAAACGGTGTGTGCAAGCTTTAAATTTATAACCCTAGATGTAAGCTTAAAATAAGGATGCGAACCCCCAGTGTACGGGTCAATCGTAGTAAAAAGCAAGAAATTTCAGGGGTCGATCACAGGGACTTAGTGAAACAAAGCAGGTATAGGTTTGTCAATGCCACTACTAACCACAAAAGCGATTAAAACAATCAAAGATGATAAAAAGTCAATAAAGGAAATATGCAATTCTAGGGATTAAAGCATCTAGTTGTGGTTCCAACTCAAGATCTAAAGATAAGCGGACAAAGCTGAGATTTTGCATAGGGAAGGCGTTACTAAATGGGAATAGATCACCGGGTAAGTCTCACTACTCACTAATCCCAAACCGTAACTCCTATTACCGGGTAAGTCTCAAGGAATTAAGGGAAAGAACTATAACCTCAAACTAACTCTCCCACTCAGGGAATAGAATCAACCTTTACCGGGTAAGTCTCAGGCTAACTCACAAAGATGGGATGAAAGCACACTCAAACCCCAATAAAGGATAGACCTTTTTTACCTATACTTAGGATCTTAGGTAAACAAACAAAGGAATCACCGGGTAAGTCTCATCCTAGGCTCGCATTGAACCAGGAAAGGTATAATAAGAATAGGATTTGGCAAACTCTAACACTTAACTCTCAGTTTCGGATCAGATAAGTCACCTCGGTCAGAAGAATTCCACCCCGGCCGAGATGTTCATCGATTGAGCAAGATGCTTAGGGTTAAGGATAAAGACTCGAACTTTCAGGGTCCTACTGTGATTAAGATTATTCTATCATTGTTTTTCCCACAACCTTCAGCCAATCACCCTAGAATCAGACAAGGAAATTATCCACTCATCATCATGAAAGCAATAATCAAATGTAAGGGAAGAAAGAGAATAATTGAACAAGAAAACCTTAAGAGAAATGCTTCAATAACTGAATCAATTATCAATCAACAAGCGTTCCTTGGATCAAAATCCAACAAGACTAACAACAATGAAGGGAATCTAAAGGAATCTTACAAAACCCTTCAAAAATCTATAAAAGCTATTAACTTCCTTCCTTCAATCTTCCTTCAGCCTTCAAAAAGGTTCTTCAAATCTTCCAACTATGGGGAATGCGGCTGTTCCTGTGTAAGTAGTCTCCGGGTGATAGCGGGTGTTTTTCGGTGTAAGCAGGATATTGATTTATGGAAAATCCAACCCTTTTTATAGGAAAATTACTCTCCAAAGATAAGATATCTTAGAAAGATCTCTTCCCATAAAAATAGGTAAAATATATGGGCTACCTTATCTTCTTCCTTCCAGGAATCCAGCCTAAAAATATAAGATCCTCCTTCCAAAAATAAAAGATCTAAGCCAAGAATAAAATATCCTTGCCGCATCCAAGGTGTTCGCCTCGGTCGGCTCTTCTGGATCACCTCGGTCGAGGTAACTCTGTAGTCAACCGAGGTGAATCACAACTGAATGTGAAATCTCTCAAATCTGGTCCAAAGTGAATCTATAATCCAAATCCATGATTCCTGGATTCTTCCTTAAGCTCCTGAACGTAGCTCCAATGACTCCTTAGCTCCTTTTGCTCCTTTTTGATGCAAAACGTGCCATTTTACCTACGATTACATCGAAACTTGGTGTAGACCTCGATTCCCGCAAAGGTAGATGAAACGACAATATAATCACATAATATATATACAAACATGCAGATTATTGAAGATAAAATGTCTAAACAGGTATCAAAATATAGACAATAATTCATGCTATCAAAATACCCCATACTTAGCTCTTGCTTGTCCCCAAGCAAGTTCCGAATATAAAATACAAGATAGAGTGGATTATTAGTCATGAAGATCAATGAAAAAGTCTTTCAAAACATTTTAATGGTGTGCTACAATCATAGATCACTCTAAGAGAATATTTCATGGAATTTAAAATCAAGATATGCTTAAAACATTTTATAAATATGAGAAAGTTGTTCATCTTTGCATAAAATCATAGAATGCATAATAAATCATAATTATCGAAATTAATCATGTATAATCTAGTTTAAACCACTAAGTCAATCAACAAGCTCGAGGTCTCAAGAGCTTCCCAAAAGAAAGGTCAAGAAACGTGTAGGGTAGGGATGTATAGAAGGTAATGTGGCTCTAGAATCCGGGAAAAGGATATCACTTCACTTTCACTTGACTTTCAACATCATCCACCAATAAGCTTTGCTTATTTCACACTTTTCCTTTTTTTTTACTTTACTTTTTGGGATGCATGGACAGAGGTGCACAATAACCGAAGCCTAGGAAATCAGCAATCATCAATTTCTTGAGATGCATCAAACCCTTGATGCACATACCATGACCCGTTAGGAATTTCGCTCAATCCGACTTTGGCAAGACACAAACACCCGGCTATGTGAATGGTGCCGAGTTACTCATCATCATGATTGACTTCCCCAAACCTATTTATTACTTTCTAACACTTTCACTTCCAGCCAACTTCTCAACTTTTCTTTCACCTGCTTTTCACTTTCTTGCTTCCAAATTCCCGGATAGGTAAAGGGAGGCAAATATGTATATGAGGGGCTAAGCATGATCAAGAAGGAGAAGAGAAAAGAATGAATTGCCTTGGTCTTTCCAGGAAGAAAGTGAGAGAACTCATAATGTGGTGTCAACCTTCAAATTCAACATAATTTTGATAAAGACAAAGTATTAAACATGCCAAAAATTTCAAACAAAGCATTTAGCAACTTAAACATATCATAAAACCTTTCAAATATATAAAGATTTCAAAACCAGTCAGCAAACAAAGTCTTCACTGAGGTCATATCCAGAAAAGAAGCACAAAAATTGTTTCGAAAACTTTCAGTTAAACCACCTCGGTCGAGATGTTCTAAGTCAACCGAGGTGAAGCACCTCGTTTGCCCAGAATCACTTCGGTCGAGGTCATAAATTTTTTTTCTTTCCAGTTTTTGACGTTTTTCTCAATCAAATAACCTGTATGCATGCATGAAATCTCAGATAAGCAAATAGAGCATAATAAGATCATAAATATCCCTCATAGTAGCATACAATCATTCACAGTCAAATAATACATCAAATACCCCATACTTGGGACACATTGTCCCAATGGGTCAAATAAGTCTAGAAAATAGAGTACTCACCGGACATAAGCTGAAGTGCTTGAAGTCCGACCCTCTACTCTTTCTTTGCAGTTTGGAATCAAGAATCGTCGAAATCGATCGAAGAACGGGAAAGCGAGGCGAAACTGTGCCGCGGTCGAGAAGGTGAGAGAGGGAAGAGAGAGAATTCGATCCCCCTTTATACCCTTTTCTGAAACTGAAGTCACCTCGGTCGAGATGGTCCCGACTGGACCGAGGTGATACGGACCGAGGTGAGTTGTCAGAAGCCCTAATCGCCTCGGTTGTTCAGAAATCATCTCGGTCGAGGTGCTGTGACAACAACCGAGATGTACCTCAGCCAAACTCCATCTTCTCAAATTCTCGAACTTCTGTCCTTCCAGTTGTGCTCCTGGGTTGTATTCCTTCCTTAGATGTTACCTGTTGTCTGTCTAGGACGCCAAAAAGAAAACAAAGAAAATCAAAAGCAAACTATCTAAAGCTAGACTCGAAAAAGGGAAAAGAAAGCAATACCTTGGGTTGCCTCCCAAGAAGCGCTTGATTTAAGGTCGCTAGCTGGACCGTACGGCATCTCTATGCGTGATGGGAGGTGTCCTCACCCCATACTTCACCTTCATCATGGGGTGAGATAAGTAAGTCTATCAAACGCTCCAACAAGTGCAAGTGCTCATCGGGGAATGAATCGTCTATGGGTGGGTCGTCCTTCTCGCGTGAAGATGGAGGTAGCCAGCTGAGGTGATCCGCAACAGAATTTTCGGATCCCTTCTTATTGCGGATCTCTAGGTCAAACTCTTGAAGAAAGAGAATCCATCGAATAAGGCGTGGCTTGGCATCTTTCTTAGCAAGCAAGTAACGGATAGCTGCATGGTCGGTGTAGACAATGACTTTCGCTCCTACTAAGTAAGAACGAAACTTCTCGAAAGCATATACAACCGCCAATAGCTCCTTCTCGGTGGTAGCGTAGTTACGCTGGGCTTCATCTAGCGTCTTGCTAGCATAGTAAATGGCGGTGGTCCGGCCATCCTTCTTTTGTCCAAGCACCGCTCCTACTGCTACATCACTAGCATCACACATCATCTGAAAGGGCAAGGTCCAATCCGGAGGTTGGATAATGGGAGCGGAGATCAACGCTTCCTTAATCCTGTAAAATGCATCAAGACACTCCTGCGAAAACTCAAAAACAACATTTTTATTGAAGAGGTTAGTTAGAGGTTTAGAAATCTTAGAGAAGTCCTTGATGAATCTCCTGTAGAAACCTGCATGCCCGAGATAACTCCTCACACCTTTAACAGAACAAGGGGGAGGGAGTTTCTCAATAGTCTCGATCTTAGCGCGATCGACCTCAATACCTCAATTAGAAACGAGGTGTCCTAGCACAATGCCTTCATTAACCATAAAATGACACTTCTCCCAATTCAAGACAAGATTAGTGTCTTCACATCTTTGTAGCACTAGAGAGAGGTTAGATAGGCAATCATCGAAAGATGAACCATATACTGAAAAATTGTCCATAAATACCTCCATGATTTCCTCTATATACTCGGAAAAGATCGCCATCATGCATCGCTGGAAGGTAGCGGGTGCATTGCATAATCCAAATGACATCCTCCTATAAGCGAATGTCCCCCATGGACAAGTGATAGTGGTCTTCTCTTGATCATCCGGATGGATAGGAATCTGGAAGAAACCACTATAGCCGTCTAAATAGCAAAAGTGTGAATGCTGGGCCAACCGCTCGAGCATTTGATCAATGAAGGGAAGTGGAAAGTGGTCCTTCCGAATGGCCATGTTCAGCTTCCTATAGTCGATGAAAACCCTCCAGCCCGTGACGGTCCTGGTTGGGATTAATTCGTTGTTCTTATTCGTCACAACGTTCATCCCTCCTTTCTTCGGAACTACATGTACTGGGCTAACCCATTTGCTGTCTGAGATAGGATATATTATGCCTGCATCCAACAACTTAAGAATTTCTTTCTTCACAACCTCTTTCATGATCGGATTTAACCGTCTTTGAGGTTCCCGTGAAGTCTTATGATCGTCCTCCATTAGAATTCTATGCATGCAGAAAGAAGGCTTAATGCCAATAAGATCATCTATAGTATAACCCAAAGCCTTTTGATGCTTTCTCAGGACATGCATTAGTTTAGACAATTCAGATTCGGAGAGGGAAGCACTAACAATAACGGGATAAGTAGAATCCGGTCCAAGAAAGACATACCTCAAGTGACTTGGGAGTTGTTTAAGCTCCACAACTGGGGGTGCTTTCTGAGGGGGATCCTTGCTTCCTCCTTCCAGTGGAGTAGATTGAAGAACTGGACGTTCAGAAGTCTCAGTTGACATCATCTCGCTTTCGACCTCGGTCGAGGTCCAGAGAGGTTGACCGAGATGTTCTTCAATCACCTTGCTCGGTCCAGAAAGTGCCTCGGTCGAGGTACTGCAAATGGAACCGAAACTGGAGATCTTCTTCTCCTGGATTAGTCTTTCAGTTTTAGCTCCTGGATCTTCTTCCAGTGCCTTTAAGCTCCGTATATCTGCATCACAAGAAGCATCTATACCTTCCTCCATTAAACTAAAACTAATAACTTTTTCAAGTGGATCGTTAATAAGGATAGAGCTCACCAATTCTCTTGATTCTTCTTCATCATAGATGTTGAAGATATCATCTCCTAGTTGCTCTCCCTTCATAGCCGCAAGTTATGCGAATTCCACTTCATCTCCGCCAATATTGAACTTCAGCTTGGCGTTCTTACGATCCACATTGCAACCCGAAGTTGCTAGAAACGGCCTCCCGAGAATGATAGGAACATGATAATCTGCGGGAATATCAAGCACAACAAAGTCTATAGGTAAATAGAAATTACCTAACTTAACCGGAACGTCTTCCAGAATGCCCACGGGATGGGTAATGGAGCGGTCCGCCATGTATAACCGTATCTTAACCGGCTTGGGCTCTCCATGTCCGATCTTAACACATAGCTCTAGCGGAATGATGCTCACGCTGGCTCCTAGATCACATAAGGCTTCACAAGTGACATCCCAAACTTGAATGGGAATGCAAAATGAGTCGGGATCTCTTAACTTGGGTGTCATCTTCTCCTTCATGATTTGAATAAGCTCCGAGGATTTAGATGTCATCCTTACTTCACCAAAGTCTTCCAGCTTCCTCTTTCTTGATAGAATCTCTTTCAAGAACTTCCCATAGGGGGGCATCCCTAGAATAGCATCAAGGAAAGGAATATTAATGTGTAGTTTATTCATCAAGTCAAGGAACTTATCAAAATGCTTGTCTAGATGTGCTCTGGCCCTTGATTGGGGAATGGAAGTGGTGGTTTATATGCAGGAGGTGGAATATAAACTTCAGTTTTCTCCTCCGCTTTCTGTGGCTCCACCTCGGTTGGCATCTCGGCCGAATTGTTCTTCGACTGCACCTGGACCGAGGTGGTCTTCGTCTGTACTGGCATCGATCGAGGCACTGGATCTGCAGTCTTCAGTCCACTCCTCGTCGTTATGGCCATAATCTGTCCCTTAGGGTTGCTTTCCGTTCTTGCTGGAAGCTTCCCTGGATCTCTTGGCGCTTCATTCGCCTTGTTGAAGAATTGTTGTTCTAAGGCTTTTTCTGCCTTCGAAAATGAAGTCATGGATGTCTCCATAGAGCTTAGCTTGATTAAGATAGCCTCCAGCACTGCGTCTTTCTTTTCTGGCTGGGGCAAACTCGATCCTTGCTCCTGGCTCTTTAATGGAGTAGAAGAAGAAGAGGAAGAGAGGAAAGGATTAAAGGAATCGTTCGAATTGGAGTTAGAATGATTGTTACCCGAATTTTGGTTGTTTGCCCTCCAATTATTGCTGTTGGATCCTCTATTGTTGTTATAGTTGTTGTTCTGGGAACCGTTGTTGTTGTTACGGTATCCATTGTTGTTCCTTGATCCTTGATCTTCCTTCTTTGTTTGAGCAACTAAGAGTTCCTTCAATTGTTTCACGTCATTCTTCAAAGATGTGAGTTGATTGTTGTTAGGCGGAGCATCTTGAAAGTTGACTCTTTTAATTCCACCTTCAGCTCCTTGGTGGGAGTATTTTCCATGTGCAAAGCTTACTTTTCTATGAACTCCCAAGCTTCGTCAATCGGCATGTCCATGAACGTGCCGGCAGATAGTAGTTGAAGGTTGAACTGGGTGCTTCCGTCCAGTCCCTTGAAGTATATCTCCAACAACTCTATCTTTGGAATCCCATGATGTGGGCAATCCAAAAGAATATCTTTAAATCTCTCCCATGACTTTGACAAGCTCTCCTTGTCCTTCATGATGAATGCATTAATCTTCCCTCTCATTTCAGCGGTTTTAGAGGGGGGAAAGAATTTAGTCAAGAATTCCGTAGTCATCTCCTCCCAAGCACTGATTTTTCCTGGAGGAAGAGATTGATACCAAGTAAGAGCTCTATCTTTCAAAGAAAAGTAGAAAGGCCTTAGCTTGTAGTTGTTGTTTTCCAGCCTTGAAGGTCTCAAGGTCTCCATCAAGATCTCATAGTTTTGTAGATGTTGATGCGGAGATTCCCTCTCTATCCCTCCAAACTGGCATTGGCAAATCATGGAAAGAGCTTGCGGTCGAAGCTCATAATCATGGTCCGCTGGATCACCTAGGTCGACTCCTGGACGCCTCAGTTGTTGATTGGGGTCCATCCTCTGTCCTAGGGTTATAGGAATACCTGCAAAAAGAACATCTCGGACTGGCATCCGAGGTGGAAGTATCTCGGCCGGGGCGACAGGTACTGGATTCTGCCTCGGTCGAGGGTCAGGAGCAGGGTCTTGCCTCGGTCGAGGATATGGGTTCGGTCGAGGTAGATACTGGTCTCGTAAAGCTGCCATATCTGCTTCGATCGCTTCAGTCCTTGCGCGAGTTTCCTCCCTCTTCAGTCTCAGTTCTTCCTTGCTGAGGCGTAGCTGTTCTAACGCCTCCTTCAATTCGGCCTCAAGATTGCGATTGTCTTGGTCGGCCATCTTCGCTTCTCTCAAGCGTCTTTTGTATGTCTTTTCTGGTTCGGGATCGTAAGGAACGATTTCCTTCCCAGCGTGGGTTCTTCGCATAAACCTAAGAAAAAGAACCTGCGAAAGTCACTCAAGTAGAGTGGTTAGTAGAAACAGGGGGCAAGTGCCCCGAAAGCAAACCGCAACCGGCTCGGTCTAGACCAAGTCCCCGGCAACGGCGCCAAAAACTTGTTCTCTCCCAACGGTGTGTGCAAGCTTTAAATTTATAACCCTAGATGTAAGCTTAAAATAAGGATGCGAACCCGCAGTGTACGGGTCAATCGTAGTAAAAAGCAAGAAATTCCATGGGTCGATCACAGAGACTTAGTGAAACAAAGCAGGTACAGGTTTGTCAATGCCACTACTAACCACAAAAGCGATTAAAACAATCAAAGATGATAAAAAGTCAATAAAGAAAATATGCAATTCTAGGGATTAAAGCATCTACTTGTGGTTCCAACTCAAGATCTAAAGATAAGCGGACAAAGATGAGATTTTGCATAGGGAAGGTGTTACTAAATTGGAATAGATCACCGGGTAAGTCTCACTACTCACTAATCCCAAACCGTAACTCCTATTACCGGGTAAGTCTCAAGGAATTAAGGGAAAGAACTATAACCTCAAACTAACACTCCCACTCAGGGAATAGAATCAACCTTTACCGGGTAAGTCTCAGGCTAACTCACAAAGATGGGATGAAAGCACACTCAAACCTCAATAAAGGATAGACCTTTATTACCTATACTTATGATCTTAGGTAAACAAACAAAGGAATCACCGGGTAAGTCTCATCCTAGGCTTGCATTGAACCAGGAAAGGTATAATAAGAATAGGATTTGGCAAACTCTAACACTTAACTCTCAGTTTTGGATCAGATAAGTCACCTCGGTCAGAAGAATTCCACCCCGACCGAGATGTTCATCGACTGAGCGAGATGCTTAGGGTTAAGGATAAAGACTCAAACTTTCAGGGTCCTACTGTGATTAAGATTATTCTATCATTGTTTTTCCCACAACCTTCAGCCAATCACCCTAGAATCACACAAGGAAATTAGCCACTCATCATCATGAAAGCAATAATCAAATGTAAGGGAAGAAAGAGAATAATTGAACAAGAAAACCTTAAGAGAAAGGCTTCAATAACTTAATCAATTATCAATCAACAAGCATTCCTTGGATCAAAATCCAACAAGACTAACATCAATGAAGGGAGTCTAAAGGAATCTTACAAAACCTTTCAAAAAGCTATAAAAGCTATTAACTTCCTTCCTTCAATCTTCCTTCAATTTTCCTTCAACCTTCAAAAAGGTTCTTCAAATCTTCCAACTATGGAGAATGCGCCTGTTCCTGTGTAAGCAGCCTCCGGGTGATAGCGGGTGTTTTTCGGTGTAAGCAGGATATCGATTTATGGAAAAGCCAACCCTTTTTATAGGAAAATTACTCTCCGAAGATAAGATATCTTAGAAAGATCTCTTCCCATAAAAATAGGTAAAATATATGGGCTAACTTATCTTCTTCCTTCCGGGAATCCAACCTAAAAATATAAGATCCTCCTTCCAAAAATAAAAGATCTCAGCCAAGAATAAAATATACTTGCCACGTTCAAGGTGTTCGCCTCGGTTGAGTCGGCTCCTCTGGATCACCTCGGTGGAGGTGACTCTGTAGTCAACTGAGGTGAATCACAACTGAATGTGAAATCTCTCAAATCTAGTCCAAAGTGAATCTATAATCCAAATCCATGATCCTAGATTCTTCCTTAAGCTCCTGAACGTAGCTCCAATGACTCCTTAGCTCCTTTTGCTCCTTTTTGATGCAAAACGTGCCATTTTACCTACGATTACATCGAAACTTGGTGTAGACCTCGATTCCCGCAAAGGTAGATGAAACGACAATATAATCACATAATATATATACAAACATGCAGATTATTGAAGATAAAACGTCTAAACAGGTCTCAAAATATAGACAATAATTCATGCTATCAACTGCGAGCTTGTGTGTTGGATTGGGGACAAGGATGGTCTCATTACCTCCCACTTATTGAGTTCTCATACAACAACTGGAATGCATCTATTAGGATGGCTCCTTATGAGGCACTGTATGGACATAGGTGTCGTACACCTTTATGCTGGGATGAGCCTAGCAGTATCAGTGGGATAGCGCCAGAGCAGATTCGTGATGATATGGCTCGAGTAGCGCTGATTAGAGAGAGTATGCTGGCTGCACAAAGTGGTCAGAAGTCATATGTAGACAAGAGGCGTTGGCCTCTAGAGTTCAGTGTAGGAGCTCATGTCTGGTTGAGAGTATCCCCGACGCGTGGCGTCAGACGTTTTGGCATAAAGGGGAAGTTGAGCCCCCGATATGTCGGTCCTTTTGAGATACTGGACAGAAATTGGGAGGGCATCCTACAAATTAGCATTGCCTCCGAGAATAGAGGGTGTTCACCTTGTGTTCCATGTGTCTCAGCTGAGAGAGTACATACCAGATGCGAGGCACATCGTGAGTTATGATGATTTGGTGGTAAAGCTGGACCACACCTTTGCTGAGTATCCTATTGCAGCCCTAGAACGAGGTGTGAGACGCCTGCGTTCGAAGGATATTCCCATGATGAGGATACAGTGGTCGAGACGTGGACCTGAGGATGCTATATGGGAGACTGAGGATAGTATCCAGAGGAACTATCCAGAGTTTTATGCCGAGATAGATGCATCTAAGGTCGTTGAGTAGATCTTAGGGCTATCTTGGTGAGTATGTGATTATGTGCTTATGTGCTTTCATGCCTTGATGTGTTTATTCCATGCTAGTGATGTTATGCCTTATGATCTTATTAGATCTTGCTATACTAGTGATAGGTGATGGAATCCTATCAATTAGGGTAGTTTTTAGAGTCTTTTTATTGCATTAGTGTCGGTTTATGCTACTAACTCCTTGGTCCAGAAGAAGAAGATCAAAAGAAGATAAAGAAGGAATTACAAGCACTTAGGAGTGAAGATCGATCACGAAGCAAAGCTTCTGCTGTCTTACCGCCCCTGCGGGTCCTTGCAGCCGCCCCTACGGTGACTTGCCTTGACAAGATTAAGACCAACTCCCCTGCGCCTCCCACTGCACCCTGCCTGCCCCTCGCCTTGGGAGCTGGAAGGTGAAGAATCTGTGTCATCGCCCCTGCGTTGGCCTTAAGGCGCCTTGACATCAGAAACGTCCGGAAGGCGAAAGGTCAGACGTTGAAGTGCATTAAAGATCCGCCCCACCGGAGTTATGTAGCCGCCCCAGCGGTTCTGAAGAAGATCACCGATTCTGCCTAAACCGCCTCTGCGGTTCCTGAAGGCCGCCCCTCCGGTTTAACGCCAAAAGCTTTACTCCGGCTATTTACACCACCTTTATGGCATTTAAGGTGGCTGTTTTAGGCCGGCTATTTAATCCTAATTAAGTATCTTTTGTAGTATAAATAGTCCATGGCTGATTGCTAGAATCATCCATACTTTTCCCCACAAAATCCATTTTAGACTTGAGTTTTTCCATTGTAATGAGTTGCTAACTCCCTTGCTACTTTGGGTTGGTTTGAAGCTGCTTTGTTACTTTGGTTGTAAGTTCTTTTTAATACAAGTTTTTATTCAGTAATGCTTTGTGTTTCCTTGATCTCCATTGTTTAATTGCATGTTAACTATTACTTGAGATTGATCACCTTAGGTTCAAAAGTGCATGTAAACAACTAGGATTAACAGGTTCCGGGTTCGGGTCTTTAATCTAGTAGCAACATTAAGTAATAACGGGTTGTAATTACTTAAAGAAAAGGAACACAAATATAAAGATAAGTTTAACGGTTTTAATCTTCTCTTTATATCCCTTAGTCTTTGTTTGAATGCTAACTTGTTATTTGTTCTTGTAGGTTTACGGAACTTTAATAAGTTAATTTGTGTTGATGTCGGTTGGCTCAACACATATGTATGATCGAGACGGGAGATTACTTAAGAATTTATAAAAGGAACGCACCAAAGTAGCAATTGCATGCTTAGAATCAACCTAGTGTAGATTCATCCATTATTGTCTTAATTGTCGCATTAATCGTTTTCATAAGTTTTTGTGCATCAATTCAACCAAACCCCCCCTTTGTGTCACTTGTCATTATAATCAATAATTGCATATAAAACACCTTAACTCTGTTGGGTTCGATCCCTACTTAATCACTATACTTGTTCTTAGTGCTAAGTCGGGATTTACTTTTGATTGGGTATAGACGACCATAAAAATACCTTCGGTCAAATTTTGGCGCCGTTGCCGGGGAGTTTTTGTGTTTTATTGTTATTATTGATTATTGGTTTGAACCATTTTTATGGTTCAAACCCGTGCTACTAATTCTGGCTATGCTTCTTTTGATCCAGAAATTGAGAGGACGCACATTCGGCAACGAAGACAACAACAACTTCAACAAGAGATGGATGACCGTACTTTGCGACAACTTACGCAGCTCACCTTGGCTCAAAACCTCTTACGGTCGCTATACCGGCACTAGGGGAAGGAGTCAACTTTGAGCTAAAGCCGGGCCTTATTCACTTGCTTCCATTCTTCCATGGGCTAAGTGGTGAAGACCCCATCAAGCACCTTGGGAAGTTCTATACTGTATGTATGAGCATGAAGCCGGCCAACATTACCGAAGAATAAATCAAGATGAGGGCATTCAGCTTCACACTCAAAGATTTGGCGGATGATTGGTATTACCACATTCCATCCGGGAGTATTGACACTTGGGAGAACCTTCACAAAGCGTTCTTGGAGAAATACTTTCCAGCTAAAAAGGCCAATATCTTGAAGAAAGCTATAAGCAGCATCGAGCAAGAGGCAACCGAAACTCTCTACGAGTACTTAGAAAGGTTTGCACGCCTCCGATCCAGCTGTCCTTTCCACGGATATTCAACTCAAGATCTAGTCTTGTACTTGTACAATGGCTTGCTAGACAATGAAAGGAGGATCGTCGATGCGGCTTGCGGAGTTAATATTCTTAAATCTACTCCTAACCTTGCTTTGGAAAAGATACAGGAACTAGCGGAAGGAACTCGGAACTTTGGAAGGACCCCGGCTAAGAAAGGAGTTCATGCCGTGAGTTCCGGGAAGATCGAGATTTTCACCGAGCTGGCGGAATTGAAGGAAA
Source organism: Fagopyrum esculentum (assembly GCA_033239045.1). Lineage (NCBI taxonomy): Eukaryota > Viridiplantae > Streptophyta > Magnoliopsida > Caryophyllales > Polygonaceae > Fagopyrum > Fagopyrum esculentum. Next base: position 97,401,564 of record BSUD01000005.1, read on the forward strand.
TCGTGAAGAGGCTAACACTTATGGGAACACCGCAACAGCTCAAAGCTTGTGGAGTTTGTGCTGACCCGTATCATCCAACGGACATGTGTCCACAAGTTCAAGATGATGATGCTGAAGTGAACGCAATGGGTTATGGACACCACAGCAGCAAAGACCTAGGAACGATCTCTATGCACAGAATTTAATGCTAAATTGGCGTGACCAACAGAATTTTCGTTGGAGGGATCAACAAAACCAACAATAGCAGCCACACCAAGGTAAGTTTCACTCAACTGAAGATATGTTGCAGGTTTTAACTAAACACTTTGCTACTCATGTCCAAACAACACAATCTAGCATCAAGAACCTTGAGAAACAAGTTTGTCAAATGGCGGAAGCCATTACAAGAATTGAAACTAGGGCCTCCGGAGGATTACCGTCGCAAACGGTTACAAACCCAAAAGGCATGCAGGAAGATGGTCAAACATAGAGGAAGAGTCCTTACGTCGAGCCAACGACGTAAAACAAAGGCGCTAATTCGGGAGGCAACCCGAAGGAATAAGAAGAGGAGCTTCTGTCAAGAAAACCGCCCTTGCGGCTCTAAAACCCTCCCCTGCGGCGACACCCCTGGCCAGCGCCACCCCCGGCGCTGGGCCTGCGTCTGCTCACGTAGGTACCGCCCCCGCGGTGCCAACCCTACGCCCCTAAGGCGGCCACCCTTGACACAAACCCTCAGCTCCGCCCCCGGCGCTGATGCTGCGTACCTCCTGTCTCTTGTCACCGCCCCCGTGGCGACACACACCGCCCTTGCGGTACAGTTAAGGAAAGAAAAAAATACACTTCCCAAAAATAACCTACATCTACCACCCTCTCCACTCCCTCTCCATTCACTCTTCGGAACCTAGCCGCCTCACCTCCCACGCCCTTGCGCCCTCCAGCAACTCATCGCCACCACCTCGTCGCGCCCCTGCGCCACCTCCGGCAACCTAGCAACCTATTGGCGCCACCCCCTTACCAACACAAACAACCTCCACCACACACAACCCTTCTACTCTCGCTCGACTGCTCCACCTCCGGCGACAGCTGCAGCAACAGAAGAAAACACCGGAAAAGCCCCATCGCCACCACCTTCGTCGAACAACCAAATCGTCTTCTACCCTTCGCCCGCACCTGCGCCTGCAAGCCCCCGCCCCTGCGTCAAACCGCACCTACGCCTCTTGCAGGCGCCCTTGCGGATATTACGACAGAAGGTTCGTCTTTTCATCAGATTACTGAACTTTCTAACTCTTTTACTTGATCAATTGCAAGAGATGGAACCACAAAGGAAATACAAGTTGACGGAAGGTGAGAAGGATCGGTATAGGATTGCTCAAAGCCGGGAGGTGCATGCAACCCGGTTCCTTGATGTTTCCACCTTGGAAAATTTGTTGATGTTGGAAAGTATGCAGGAATTCCTAAACAATGCCGGGTTGGGTGATTTTCTGATAAAGACCGCTCCAACACACCCCGACCTCAGCAGACAGTTGATAGCTACATTCAAAATGGAGACGGAAGACCAGTTGTGTGTTGGGATTTCATTCAAGTACAACAAGAGGGAATACACATTGGATTACACCCAAATACAGGAGACATTAGGGGTGACCATAACACCTTCTGATGACTGGATGGAACCCATTCCGACGCCTGATTTGTTGGAATTTTGGCAGGCCGCCACCAGGTCAAAGTTTCATGTAGGAGGTGAATACTCCAACAAATTCACTCACCCTTGTTTGAGGCTCATCTCAAAGGTCTTCATGAGTGTCTTTTGTGGACACAAGGAGGAGAATAAGGTCGCTCTCAAGGACCTTCCATTGATATATGCTTGCCTCTCCACAAATGATTGGGTGCCGGATTGGGCATATCTCTTCCTTACCGCTCTTAAGCGGATTAGGAAGAATGAGCCTCGGGACATCGTTGGAGGTGGGATCATATCATTATTAGCTGCACACGTGATGGATCTTCCTCCATTGGAAGAGGTTTTGGAGGCACCCTTATACACCGAAGGATTATTGAGGAGGTGCAGGCTCCTTAGGAGAGACGGGGAGCATCGGTTCTGGATCTCCCTTGCAGATGGGAGTCACATCACATATCTACCTTGTCGACTCCCATTGGGAGAAGAGCTCTCCGAGCTATATGTACCGGCTGACCCTATCCCTCCGAGACGGCCTTAGGTTGATATTGTTGGGAGGTACGCAGCCGGCTCTAGCAGGGCCCACACCACTGATGAGGAGATGCCGACGGCGGGACACGACAATCAGACCATGGAGAGTCTGCAGGCGCAGATGGCAGCTTTGACTACACAGCACCAAGCATGGCAGAACGAGTACTAGCGGTCCATGCTTGAGCAGCAGCAGGCGTGGCAGTCCAGCTTCGCCTCCTCCATGACCACTCACTTTGACCGCTGTCAGGATGCTTGGCAGGCGGCTCATCAACAGCAGTTGGAGACTCAGCAGCTAGCTTGGCAAGCTAGCTATGAGACTTCATTTAGAGAGAGGATGGAGGCTCAAGAGGACCGTATTGACACCCTTCACCGCCGCCAGGAGCATTTTTTCCGCCACTTCCCCTACCCGCCGAAGGAGGGTCCGGGTGGTCCATCCGGACCACCCCAGTGAGGGTACATTTCTTTCCCTTCTCCCACATTTATCTTTGACTCATTTCCACTTTGAGGACAAAGTGTACTTCAAGTATGGGGGAGGGACATATCATTGCTTGTACAGTTTATCGTGTTGTTTTTGGCATTTGTTTTGCATTGTTGAAATCAGTAAAAAAAAAAGAAAAGAAAAAGCCAAAGAAGTGAAAAAAGGCATGAAAATCCTTGGATAAACCGAAAACCCTAAAGGGCGGTTTAGGTAAAAAGAAGGTAGTCCGACCAACCTTAGGCTGGTGGAAAATTGGACTTGAGAGATGTGAGTTTAAGTGAGAAAAGAAGAAGAGTGGCAAGGTGAAAACCCGAAAGGGCGCCTTGTAAAGATGAGCGACACCGAGTGTAGGTTTCCCTTCCGGCGTTTTGGCGACATAAGAAGGGGAGTCATAAGGAGATTGTCCGGGTAGGCCACTCTTGGAGCGATAAGGATGGTAGTATCTCTTTTTCTCACATTTCCCCTCTTTTCCTTCTTTCTTTCTTGGCTTTTCTCTTGTTTTCCATTAGTTTTCTGCTTACTCATGCTTCCTGAGGCCTTTGAGTCTAGTTGATGACATTTATTTTTATTCGGGACGAGTAAAAGTTCTAAGTATGGGGGAGTTTGATAGGTGATGGAATCACTATCAATTAGGGTAGTTTTTAGAGTGTTTTTATTGCATTAGTGATTTTTTATGCTACTAACTCCTTGGTCTAGAAGAAGAAGATCAAAAGAAGCTAAAGAAGGAGTTATAAGCACTTAAGAGTGAAGATCGATCACGAAGCAAAGCTTCTGCTGCCTTACCGCCCTTGCGGGTCCTTGCAGCCACCCCTGCAGTGACTTGCCTTGACGAGACGAAGACCAGCTCCCCTGCGCCTCCCATTGCGCCCTGCCTGCGCCTCGCCTTGGGAGCTGTAAGGTGAAGAGTCTGTGTCACCATCCTTGCGTTGGCCTTATGGCACCCCTGCGCCTTGACATCAGAAACGTCCGGAAGGCGAAAGGTCAGACGTTGAAGTGCATTAAAGATCCGCCCCACCGGAGTTATGTAGCCGCCCCAGCGGTTCTGAAGAAGATCAACTGATTCTGCCTAAACCGCCCCTGCGGTTCCTGAAGGCCGCCCCTCCGGTTTAACGCCAAAAGCTTTACTCCGGCTATTTACACCACCTTTATGGCATTTAAGGTGGCTGTTTTAGGCCGGCTATTTAATCCTAATTAAGTATCTTTTGTAGTATAAATAGTCCATGGCTGATTGCTAGAATCATCCATACTTTTCCCCACAAAATCCATTTTAGACTTGAGTTTTTCCATTGTAATGAGTTGCTAACTCCCTTGCTACTTTGGGTTGGTTTGAAGCTGCTTTGTTACTTTGGTTGTAAGTTCTTTTTAATACAAGTTTTTATTTAGTAATGCTTTGTGTTTCCTTGATCTCCATTGTTTAATTACATGTTAACTATTACTTGAGATTGATCACCTTAGGTTCTAAAGTGCATGTAAACAACTAGGATTAACAGGTTCCGGGTTCGGGTCTTTAATCTAGTAGCAACTTTAAATAATAACGGGTTGTAATTACTTACAGAATAGGAACACAAATATAAAGATAAGTTTAACGGTTTTAATCTTCTCTTTATATCCCTTAGTCTTTGTTTGAGTGCTAACTTGTTATTTGTTCTTGTAGGTTTACGAAACTTTAATAAGTTAAGTTATGTTGATGCCGGTTGGCTCAACACATATGTATGATCGAGACGGGAGATTACTTAAGAATTTATAAAAGGAACGCACCAAAGTAGCAATTGCATGCTTAGAATCAACCTAGTGTAGATTCATCCATTATTGTCTTAATTGTCGCATTATTCGTTTTCATAAGTTTTTGTGCATCAATTCAACCAACCCCC
>BSUD01000005.1:97410665-97448676 GCA_033239045.1 Fagopyrum esculentum
CCCCCTTCTAGAGTATTTATATCCTTATTAATCCCCTACTCGATTCTTCAATTGGTATCAGAGCTAGACTCACGTATATTGATTTATGATAGCATGTATTATAGTCTATATTTTGGGATTTGTTTGGACGTTTTATATTCATAAATCTACATGCATGGATGTATATTCTTGATCATTATGTTGTTTTGTTTACCTTTGCAAGAATCGAGGTCTACACCTAGTTTTGTTGTAATTGTAGGAAAAATAACACGTTTTGGAGCGAGTTGGAGCTAAGGGATCGAAGGAGTCATTGGAGCAACACTATGGAACATTGAGGAGCTACAAGAAAGGCTTAGGAACCATGGAAGTTGGACAGAAGTTTGATTGTGGACCAGATTAGAGAGCTTTGTACGTAGTTGAGGATCACCTTGGATGGCTACGGTACCACCTCGACCGAGGTGATTTTGTTGGGCTTGATCGAGACAGAAGGCCCATGAGATCTTTTATTTTTGGAAAATGATTCTCCTATATATTTGAAGATATTTTCTGGATGGAAGTATGTTTGGTTGGCTGATTAGTTTGGAAGATTGAAGATATTCCAAGGAAGGAAGGAAGTTGAAGGAAGTTGGCTTTGAAGTTAAATTTGAAGGCTTTTGAAGGAAGTTGTAAGGCTTTCTTAGATTGTTTGATTGTTGTATTTTGGTTTGTGATTGAGAAACGCAGTTTGCTGGTTGTTTAATTTGTTTGATTGTTTGATTGGTGCTTATTGAGACCTTTGTGTTAAGGTTTTCTTGTTTGAATATTGCATCTTTTCTTATATATTTGATTATTGTTATCATGATGATTATTGGCTAAATCTTTGTGCAATTCTAGGGTGATTGGCTAAAGGTTGTGGGAAAGACGATGAAAGAATGAACCTTTACCTTAGTGGACCTTGAAAGCTCGAGCCAAACCTTACCTGAACCTCTCCTCGGTCCGTTCATAGAACATCTCGACCGAGATCGGACATGAACTGAGCGAGGCGTATCTTTTTCTGATTCATACTTGAGTTTAGGTTTTAGTTTGCCAAATCCTATCCTTGTTGCACCTTTCTTGGTCCATACGCAAGCCTATGATGAGACTTACCCGGTGATTCCTTTGCTTGTATACAGATGATGATGAGTGATAGGTAATAAAGGTTTATCCTTTATTAGGGTTTGAGTGTGTCTTCATCCTACCTCTGTGAGTTAGCCTGAGACTTCCCCGGTAAAGGTTAGTTCTATCCCCTTAGGTGGGGTGTTGGTTTGAGATTATAATTCCTTTCCTTAGCTCCTTGAGACTTACCGGGTGAGAGGATCCTTGGTTTGGGATAGTGAGTAGTGAGACTTACCCGGTGATCTATTCCCACCTTAGAAATACCTTCCCTTGCAAACCTCAGCTTTGTCCACGTTATCCTTTGAGATCTTGAGTCGGAACCACAACTGGATGCTTTGACCTCTAGAGATTGCATTCCTTTATCTGATTATTACATCATCTTTGTTACCTTTGCTTTGTTACTTGTTCTTTATTGACAACCTGAATTACCGTGCTTTGTTTCACCATAATCCCTGTGTTTGACCGTGGAGTATTTGCTCTTATTACAATTGATCCGTACACTGCGGGTTCGCATATTATTTCAGGCTCATATTTTAGGTTATAAATTTATTGCTATATCATTCACCATACACACACACGTCCGAGAGCGAACAATTTAACCATCAGTGAGACTAATCATGAACTCTATAGGTGGTGGAGGATTCGCTCAAGGAAGATCCACATCTCGACTTCTCCAGTAAAAACTTTGCCCATTGGAGAGCATTAAATGCAAATGTTTATTATTGATTAGGTTATGAAATTATGGAGCATTGTTCAAACTAGACCAAGAATATCAACCACCACGGTTAAAGGAGTCAAAGTTCAAAAATAAGAAGCTGACTTCACTCAATCAGACTTGGATAGTGTGTCAAAGAACTACAAGGCCATGAGCTTGCTCTATTGTGGACTAGATGCTAACGAATTCAATCGTTTCTCATCATGCAAAAGTGCAAAGGAAATATGGGATAAGTCAATAGTTACGTATGAAGGAATAAGTCAAGTCAAGGAGATAAAGATAAGCATCTTCCTCACGCAATATGAATTATTAAAGATGACTTCAAATGAGACGGTCAAAGAGATATTCACAAGATTCATTGAGATTATAAACAATCTCGACTCACTTGGAAAGGTCTTTGCAAATGAAGAAATAGTAAGGAAAGTCCTAAGAAGCTTGCCTAAAGCTAAGTGGGGACCAAAAGTGACCGCCATTCAAGAAGCTCAAAATCTCACAACATTACCTCTCGATGACCTACTTGGAAAACTAATCACCCATGAAATGGTTCTTGGTGAAGAAGATGGAGAGCCATCTTCAAACGCAAAGAACCTTGCCTTAAGATCCAAGAAGGATAACATTCCACCGGATGATGAAGAGAGTGATGACGAGGAGGAAGATCCATTCGCCTTAATTTACAAGATGTCTTGCAAGAATTCTACAAATGAAGAAGCAGTTTGCAAACAAAGAATATCCACGATCATCAAGACCCAAAGGTAATTTTTCTAACACTAATAAGAAAACTAAAGTACTGACTTGTTTTGAATGTGGTGAAGCATATCATCTTGTAAAGGATTGTCCACAAAAGAAGAGGAATAATTATAGGAAGGATGATTGAAAGAAGAAGGCTATGGTGGCATCCTAAAGTGACTCAAACTCTACAAATGAATCGGATGATGAAAATGATCAAGCAAACCTATGGTTAATGGCAAATCAAGAAGAAGATCCCAACTTGTACGTCGGAGGAGTGGTAAGAACCCTAATGTCTCAACCTAGTCAAGAACTTGCCGAATTACTTAAAGATACTATCATAAGTGATAAAGAACATAGAGTTAGAATAAGTCTCTTAAGAGAAAGGCTAATCAAACAAGAGAAACGAGTAAGTGAATTTTCTCTGAAAGTTGAAAATCTCAACACTAAAAAGTTAGACCTTGATGACAATATCAATGCCTTGGAATCAAAAAATGTGATTCTTAAGGAAAATCTCTCTTCTCTACATCAAGATTATACTAATCTAGAGAAAGAGAAGATTGATCTAACTGTGGTGTGTAGAGACCAGAAGGTTGCACTTATTCAATTCACTCGTTTTAAAGCCAATCTCGAAAGAATGATGGGTGAACAACAATCCTCTCTTAACAAGAGTGGTATTGGTTATATCAAGAGTTTTCGAAGAAAAGTGATTACCACTTTTGTTAAAGCTAAAGGAAATACACATGCACCCACATGTTTCTATTGTTGTAAAAAGGGACATGTAAAATCAACCTGGCCATATAGGAGAAATGATCCCTACATCATAAGAAACACTTATCCTCTATGTCTAAGAGAACATGTTAAGCAAATTTGGGTTCCTAAAAGGACTAGACCACCAAATATGGTTCAAAATTAGTATGGACCAAAATATGTCATTTGGTCTGCCCGGAAAGGTTGAAGTTTAGTGTTTTGTAGAATATCAACATGGCTAAGGAGCATAAATGGATATTAGATAGTGGTTGCTTAAGACATATGACTAAAAACAGTTCACTGTTTTCAAATTTAAAGAAGCAATCATCTGGAACCATTACTCTTGGTGATAAAGGGAAGTGTAACATCATTAGTATAGGCAAAATCGGTTATAATTCATCTAACTTTATTGATGATGTTTATCTTGTTGACGGCTTAAAATATAATTTGCTTAGCATCTCTCAAATTTTTGACAAAGGTAACAAAGTGATCTTTGATTCAGAAAAATGTGAAGTTCAAAATAAATTAATTGGGGATGTCGTGCTTTCTGCTCCTCGATGCAAAAATGTATATTCTATGAGCACTAACCAAGTTTCATGAACAAGATTAACGTGTCTCAAAGCCTAAACTTCAAGGTTGATGAATTATGTAAAACTTCTACACAAGGTAAACAAACAAGAGGTTCATTCAAACCAAAGAACTTTGTAAGTTCTTCTCGACCTATTGAACTTTTACATATGGTTTTATGTGGTCCTATGCATTTCAAATCTCCCAAGGAAAAACAGTACATCCTTGTCATGGTGGACGATTCTTCTCTTTTTACATGGATCACATACTTACGGGAAAAATCGGAAGCTTTGTATGAGTTTTCAAAACTTTGTAAGGAGTTGCAAACTTTGAAACCTACCTATCGTTTCTATTCGAAGTGATAATGGTAGAGAATTTGACCAACTTAAATTTGATTTATTTTGTGCAAAATATGGTATTTCACACAACTTTTCAGCTCCCAGAACACCTCAACCGAACAGGGTTATGGAACATAAGAACCGCACCTTTGAGGACATGCTTAGGACTGTGCTTTTAGAAAACAGTTTGCCAAAACAGTTTTGGGCTGAGGCTATTTACACGGCTAATTACATCTTAAGTAGATGTTTGATATCCCTATCTTGAAAAAGACTCCTTACGAACTCTTTATAGGACACAAACCTAATATTTCCTATTGTAAACCCTTTGGATGTACTTGCTTTGTCCATAATAACGACAAAGACAACCTTGGAAATTTTGATGCACGTAGTGATGAAGCTACCTTTATAGGATATGCTTCTAATAGTAAAGCTTATCGGTTTTACAACAAACGTACCAAAATTGTCGAGGAAAGTATTCATGTTAGTTTTTTTGACGAAAGCAATGATAGTACTTTGAGTGATAGCTTTACATATCTTAATTTGAATCAACATGGAGATCAAAATTCTGATGGAGAAGAAGATCCTAAGGCTCGAGATAAGAACATGCAACCGAAGAATAATCTCAAAACCTTGAAATGACAAAGAACAACACTGCTGAAGATCAATTTCAAGGCCTTGAAACCCAACTTCAAGGCCTTGACATCGGAAATAAGGGTGTAACTCCAGCGGTACTTGAATCAAGTCAAATAACTGAGCCTCCAGAATCTTCATAAGTTCCACACACCAAGAGAAAAAAAATTCAAACATTCTTCATACCATCCACAAGAAAACGTGATCTCCGATCCAAAAGAAGGTGGGCAAACCCGATCTCGGGTAAAAAATTTGTATGTTTTTTCTGCGTTTGTGTCTCTTGTAAAGCCCAAAAACTATGTTCAAGCACTTCAAAAACTAGATTGGATTATTGCAATGCAAAATGAGCTAAATAATTTTAAGAGAACACAATCCGGACCCTCACGTCTAGATCTAAGCACCAATCCGTCGTAGGAACAAAATGGGTGTTTCGAAACAAGTTGGATGAACATGGTAAAATCCTACAAAATAAAAGCATGACTTATAACTCAAGGCTATAACCAAGAAGAAGGTATTGATTATGAGGAGACCTTTGCTCCGGTTGTCAGGTTAGAAGCCATACATATGTTACTTGCATTTGCATCCTTCATGAACATAAAGCTTTTTCAAATGGCTGTTAAGTGTGCTTTTTTTAAAGGCTTCTTAGAAGAAGAATTCTACGTTGCTCAACCTCATGGTTTTAAAAATGATGAATTTCCGGATCATGTTTTAAAATCGGACAGAGCTCTTTATGGTCTTAAGCAAGCTCCTAGAGCTTGGTATGAATGATTGTCCAAGTATCTTCTAGAAAATGAATTTAAAAGAGGTTTGATTGACAAAACTTTGTTTGTCAAAACAAGAGGCAACGATTTATTAGTAGTACAAATCTATGTTGACGATATATTATTTGGCGCTACTAATGATTCTCTATGCAAAGGAATTTTCAGATATTATGTGTAGAGAGTTAGAAATGAGCTCAATGGGAGAGTTGAAGTGCTTTCTTTGTCTTCAAGTTACTCAAGCCAAGAAAGGAATCTTTCTAAACCAAAGCAATTATACCAAGGATTTTCTCAAGAAATATAAAATGGATCAATCCAAGATAGAAAAAACTCCAATGAGTTCTACTCTTTCATTAGATTAAGACCAGAATGGTAAGAGTGTCGTACAAAAGGAATATCGAGGTATGATCAGTTCTTTGTGATATCTAACCGCTAGTCGACTTGACATTATGTTTAGTGTGTGCATATGTGCTAGATTTCAAGCTGATCCCAAAGAGTCACACTTGATAGCTGTGAAAAGGATATTTCGATATATTAATGTCACTAAGGATCTAGGCTTATGGTATCCACGTCAAAACTCGTTTCACCTCGTTGGCTATTCACATGCAGACTTTTTAGGCTCTAAAGTTGATGTAAAGAGCAGGTACGGATGTTGCCAATTCTTAGGGTCATCCCTAGTAAGTTGGCACTCCAAGAAGCAAAATTTGGTTGCCCTATCCACAACTGAAGCCAACTACATAGTTGTTGGAGCTTGTTGTTCACAAATTCTATGGATAGCTTAACAACTTCATGATCTTGGTCTTGATCTCAAAGGTATAGCTATTAAATGTGATAATACTAGTGCTATTTCGATAACCAAAAATCTTGTGCAGCATTCAAGAACAAAGAATATCGACATAAGACATTACTTCATACGTAATCATGTTGCAAAAGGTTACGTATTGATATCTTTCATTTCGACTAACTTGTAGCTTGTAGATATATTCACTAAGCCTCTACCAGAAGATAGATGTCAATTTTATTATATTGGAGCTTGATATGTTGAACAAGGAAGCATTATCTTAGGGGGAGTAAATCGTTTTATTTTCTCCTTATAATGTAGTCTATTTTTCCATTTCAAGGACTTGAAATGCAATACACGGTCTTGAAACGGATTCTAAAGATAAAAATGATAAACCCAGATCGGATTTATGATTTTCATCTTTTTAGATGTTTGATCATTAAATCATTTTAAAGAAGAATTTTTAAATTGATTTCAAAAATTTTCACCAAGATTTCTGTAGCACCCCGAATCCGCGGGACTCAAGATGCTACGGGCGGAGACCTCACAATGGGTCCCGATTCTTAGCGTGATAACAATTTCACCGGATCATACAACAAGACACGAATAAAGGCAAAATCGAAATACATTTTTATGCAAATGATATAATTCCCGAAAGCATACAAACGAAAGACACCAGCTGAGTTAACAACTCCAAAGATTAAACGTCAAATACACAACAACATACAATATACCATATACGCGACTCCCAACCAAACTCATCCTAAAATGTACGGAACCCAGGTTGCCCACTCTTCCGGATCTCTTGGCCGGATCCCTAACCTGCAATTAACTACAACATCATCGGTATACAACCGTTAGCTAACATTCAAGGCATTAGAAGCATGGTATTGGCACACACACACATACACAATTCATCATAAACACATACAATGCTCCAACACACACAAGTCCGGTTTATTATCTTTTCATTAAGTCATTTCATTACTAATTAAACTTAGGCTTGTGACACGAGAATCCCCGAAACTCGCCTCGGTCCCCCACTTACCGGCAAGGAATGGTACTTATGCATCTGACCTTCTACCCGCACGGGCTAGTCGTCGAGAATCTCCTAGCTCTCGCAAGAGCTAGGAAGTGATTTCACCGCCCGTTATCATACACTTTGGCCAAATATCAATATATAAAAGGTCGTCCTATTTCTGGTTTCGTTATTATATAGCATAATCAACACACACAACCAAACACGCATCGATGCTAATACAAGGAATACTAGCTAAGTAAGTCTGGAGACTTACCTCGTCCCAAAACCAAACAAACCAAAACCGCTCTCTCTTCCCGTAGAAAGATACTCAAGCCTGCTCACAACAAAGTACGTAATCAACATCACTCTCATAAGCTAGAAGTCCTTAGACTTCTAGACTCGATGATCTCGCAAGATCATAAACCATAACACATACTAGGATAAACATGCACAGTCTCGAATCTCAACGGTGGCAATACTATGCTAGGATACGCACATCCTAGCCCACAATCTCAACAACCATATACTCACAATATAAAACCTCACAAGCCTCATAAGGACATCCCTACACTCACACAACCAACTTAAGGTCCAATCGCAAATCAAGCCTAAGAACATTCAAATCATCCTCAAGCCCTCACCTAAGGTTCAAGCCACTACTTGGCATTCACAACTACCCTAGGTTCATCCTAGGCATGATACTAGCATGGAAAACCTCCCATACGAAGGTAGGAAAGAAGAAGGCACGAGAAAGAGGGCATATAATTGTAGAAACGCAACCGCGGACTCAGAAGGCGCGATTGCGGTGCTGAAGGTCACCTCCCCCACGGCGCTTGGCGCTGACCTTGCGGCTATTGGGCTCCTGGTGTGGCCCCTGTGGTTCTCCGGCGCCGCCCCTGCGGCTGGCTAGGTTCTGCACCCACGGCGCCTGGTGCCGCCCCCGCGGTAGAACTCTAGAAAAAACGATTTCTTTGATCTTCAATTGTGCACTTGAGCTTCAATGGCTTCCTCCTCTGGCTGGGTCTTATCAAAACTTCATCCACAATATCAAAGCCCTCCTCCACGTCGTAAGCTTGCTAGGAACACATGCAACCAAAGAGGCCTTCAAATAACCTTCTTCAAAAGCTCCATCCACAATAATGGAGGAAGAAAAAGAAGAGAATGGAAAAGGACAAGAGGAAGTAGAAAGAGAGAGGAAAGATTACCTACACAACTGCAGATCCCTTCCTTTGCTAGATAGCTCACAATCAAGAACCAAGGTAGAAGAGAGAGAAGAGAGGAACTAAGGGGAAGAAAGAGTGTGGGGATGAAAGTAACGTGAATGAGTGGAGAAAGGAGGAAGGAAAGGTTGCTCTTACTTTTGGCGAAACAATGGGTCAACAGCCCACCAGACTCACCTTTGGGTAAGCAACAAGGGGTCAAAAGCAGAAAGTGGGAAAACGAAGGGTCAAAACAGAATCAGGATAAAATCCCGTCACCCAACACAACGTGCATGCGGAAAGACTGAGTCGCGCCTGCGGAAAGGCCGCTAAACAGCTCACTAACTGAAATAAAAATTCCCAGCATCACATCTAATCCCCCTAAAAAAAGTTTCGTCCCGAAACTTGCTAACGCAGAACTCTTGGGCATAACTACCTTGAAAACCACTCACAACCTTAACACACAAACTCTCTACTCGATAATCGAAACATACTCGTATAACTGCGTCAAGACCTCACAAGGCCTACATACATACTCTCATGAACCACATATCGCATACTGATAGGTGATGGAATTACTATCAATTAGGTTAGTTTTTAGTGTTTTTTTAGTGTCTTTGAGTCGGTTTGTGTTACTAATATCTTGATCTAGATGAAGAAGTCCAATTAAAGCAAAAGAAGATATTAGCAACACTTGGGAGTTGAAGAATGATCAAGAAGAAATGTTTTTGGTGCACAAAGCCCCCGCGGAGCAGTGTCACCGCCCCTGCGGTGGCATTGCACTCCGGAACGCAGCCAGTGCCTTCGCCAACGCCCGGAACGAGCTTTTCACCGCCCCTGTGGCCGCCTCCGACCGCCCCTGCGGTGACTCACCCTGAAGAAGCGAATCCGGCGCCCCTGCGCCTCTGCCAACGGACCAACCTGCAGACTTGTGAAGCCGAAAGGCCAGTGTCACCGCCCCTATGGTGACATTGGGCCGCCCATGCGGTTCTTCATCAGAAACGACACGAAGTTGAACAGTCAAGCGTTCAAGGAGCATTAAAAAACCGCCCTTGTGGGATTGCCAGGACACCCCTTCGGCCAGGAAGAAGATCGAACATTTTCGCCTAAACCGCCCCGCCGGTCCTGAAGCCCGCACTCGCGGTTTAGCACCAGAGGACTTTACACCGGCTGTTTGCACCACCTTTATGGCATTTAAGGTGGTTGTTTAGAATAGCTATTTTACTCCCATTTATTGTCATTTGTAGTATAAATAGATCTTTGGCTGATTGTTAGAATCATTCATCATTTTCCCACAAAAGCTCTATTTTCTTTATTTCCAATTTGTAATGAGTTTCTAAGTTCCCTTGCTACATTGGGTTGTTTTAAAGCTGCTTTTCTGCTTGGTTGTAAGTCTTTATTAATATAAGTTTATTGAGTCAATATGTGATATATTCCTTGAGCTTTAACTTATGTTTGCATGTTTCTTACCACTTAGCTTGATCACCTTAAGTGTCTAATGCATGCAAAGTACTAGGATTAATCAATTCCGGGTTCGGGTCCTTAATCTTGTAGTAACCCTTTAGGTAAAAGTTGGAATGCTAACTTGTGCTTTGCTCTTGTAGGTTTACGGATCACTAATCTTGTTAAGTTGTACTGATGCCGGTTGGCTAAACACATACCTAAGATCAAGATGCGACATGGATGAATAACTTGTAAAAAGAACAAACCAAGTAGTGTGCATGCTAAGATACAACCTAGTATAGCTCTTCTTTTCATATCTATTATCACCATCTTTGCTTATTTTATATGCTTTTGTCTTGCCTTTGTTAAAAACCAAACCCCCCTCCCCCCTCATTGGTTACAATTAGGTAATTAATTTTGACTTAAGCTAAAAGACAACGACCATAGGTTTTTAGCCTCGTCAAATTTGGCGCCGTTGCCGGGGAGTCTTCATTTCTGTTTTGATTTGTTTTTTATTATTGATTATTGGTTTGGACCATTTTCATGGTTCAAACCCATGCTACTAACTCCGATTTTGCCCCTTTTGATCCAGAAATCGAAAGAACGCACAATCGACAACAAAGGTAACAACAAACCCATGAAGAGATGGCCAACCAAACTCTCCGCCAACTCACGAAGCCCGATTTGAATCAACACCCAATTGCGGTCACCATACCGGAAATTGGGGAAGGAGTCAAATTTGAGCTCAAACCGGGGTTGATCCACTTGCTCCCATCCTTCCATGGGTTGAGTGGTGAAGACTCCATCAAACATCTTGGGAAATTCCACACCGTGTGTATGAGTATGAAGCCGGCCAACGTCACCGAAGAACATATCAAAATGCAGTTGTTTGGCTTCACTTTCAAGGATGGGGCGGATTATTGGTATTACCATCTTCCATCCGGAAGCATTGACACATGGGAGAACCTCCATAAGGCCTTGTTGGAGAAGTACTTCCCTGCTAAGAAGACAAACAACTTGAAGAAGGCAATAAGCAACATCGAGCAAGAGGCAGACGAAACTCTTTATGAGTACTTCGAGCGCTTTGCAAAATTAAGATCAAGCTGCCATTTCCACGGATACTCCACGCAAGACTTGGTGCTATATTTGTACAATGGATTGTTGGATAATGAAAGAAGGATAGTGGACGCCGCTTGTGGAGGCAATATTCTTAACTCAACTCCTGAAGTAGCTATGGAAAAAATGCAGGAAATGGCGGAAGGTACGAGGAACTTTGGAAGATCTTCTACCAACAGAGGAGTTCAGGCCATCAACCCCAGCCGTCCAGAGATTGCACAAAAAATAGCTGAACTGAAGGAGATGGTTAAGAGGTTAACCTTTATGGGAACTCCACAATAGCTCAAGTCTTGTGGAGTTTGTGCAGACCCTTTCCACCCCACGGACTTGTCTTCACAAGTATAAGACGATGCTGTTGAGATGAATGTTGTAGGATATGGTCAGCAGCAACGTCCAATGAGTGATCCATATCCGCAAAACTACATGCCCAATTGGCGTGATCAACAAAACTATCGGTCGAGGGATCAACAAAACCAGCAGCAACAATAGACCCGCCAAGATAAGTCTCAATCCACTGAAGATATGCTGCAGGTTTTAACTAAACACTTTGCTACCCATGTCCAAACCAAAGAGTCTAGCATCAAGAACCTTTATAAACAAGTTGGACAAATGGTGGAGGCCATCACGAGGATCGAAGCTCGATCCTCGGGAAACTTGCCCTCCCAGACGGTCATAAACCCTAAGGAGAATATTAGTGCTCCAACATTGAGGAGCGGGAGGCAAGTCCATCCAAATCCAACCATGGAAGCCAAAGAAAAACCCTCTGACGGTTCTGATGCCCCCACAGTCGCCCATGCGGCTGCAACTGTACCCTCCTCTATGCAGACGCTGCCCTCGTGGCTGGATTTCACCGCCCCTGCGGTGACAACCCTTGAGCCGCCCCTGTGCCTGCAAGCATCCGCCCCTGCGGAAAAGTCGACAGAAGGTTCTACCGAAGAGGATTCTTACGTCCGTCCCAGCTTTCCCCCTTTATATGTTGAGAAACCTCCGGCTCCCTTTCTTGAAGCACTAAAGGAGCGAAGGGTGATTGAGGATAAGGATCTCTTTGAGACCTTTTCCAAATGTGAGGTAAACATTCCACTTTTGAAACTTGTGAAGAGTATCCCTAAATATTCTCGGTTTTTTAAGGAACTTTGCACAATCAAGAGGAACTAGAAGCTAAAGGGAAAATAGAAGGTTCAAGTGAGTGAGCATGTGTCAACTGTCTTCCAACGCCGAATGCCAAAGAAATGTTGTGATCCAGGCATGGAAAGTGATCCGTGCGTTATTGGGGAAACCTGCTTTGACAAAGCAATGTTTGATTTAGGTGCATCTATTAATGTGTTTCCTTATTCCATATACCAATCTCTTGGCCTTGGGCCACTTCTTGAAATTCGGATTGTTGTCCAACTTGCTGATGGATCAAATGTTTACCCGAAATGGATTATTGAGGATGGTTGATAATCTGATTTTTCCTGCTGATTTCTTCGTTTTGGATATGGAAAATGATTCACATGCTGCACCTATTTTGTTGGGAAGGCCTTTTCTTAAAACCACTAGAACTAAAATTGATTATGTGAGTGCTAAATTGACTATGGAATTTGATGGGGAAGTGGTTGAGTTTAATATTTATGTTGTTATGAAACACCCCATTGATGACCATTCTCTTTGTGCTATTGATGTGATTGACCCTATTATTCGAGATGTTTTTGACATGTCCGACATTGATGAATTGAAAAGTATAATTGAAAATGATATTGACATTCATAATTCGGATTATGCACTAACATCCAACATTTAGGAAGTTCTAGCTCACTTGGATGGACACAACAGGCTCCCTATCTCATCTTTGGCCTTTGGGCCCACATTGCTAACTCCAAGCGAAAAGCTTATTCCTTCTATAGTGCAGGCACCGGTGATAGAATTAAAAGAACTTCCCCAACACCTCAAGTACGCTTTTCTAGGGGAAAACGACACTTTGTCGGTAATCATTTCTAGCAAGTTGTCCCCTATCCAAGAAGGGAAGTTGGTGAAGATCCTACAGGAGCGCAAGAGAGCAAAACCATTAAGGCAACCACAAATAAGATTGAATCCTCCCATGATGGATGTGGTCAAGAAGGAAGTATTGAAGCTCCTACAAGCGGATATGATATTCCAAATTTTGGATAGCAAGTGGGTTGGTCCAACCCAAGTGGTTCCGAAAAAGGGAGGTATCACCATGATGGAAAACCAATACAGTGAGATGGTTCCAAGCAAGACTCAAACCGGATGGAGAGTTTGCATCGACTACCGCAAACTAAACACGGTAAGTCGGAAAGACCATTTCCCTTTGCCTTTTATTGACCAAATGCTCGAACGTCTTGCAGGTCACCCCTATTACTATTTCTTTGATGGATACTCAGGCTACTTCCAAATAGCTACCACCCCGGAGGATCAAGAGAAGACGACCTTCACTTGTCCTTTTGGCACTTTTGCGTATCGCAGAATGCCATTTGGACTTTGTAATGCCCCCAAAACCTTTGAACGGTGCATGATAAGTATGTTTCGGAATATATTGAGAACTTTATTGAAGTTTTTATGGACGGTTTTACCTTCCATGTAGATAGTTTTGATGAATGCTTAGGACATTTAAAACTTGTTCTTCAAAAATACGTAAAAACCAATCTAGTTCTTAATTTTGAAAAATGTCATTTCATGGTTGAACAAGGAATTGTGTTCGGACATGTAATATCATCAAACGGAATAGAAGTGGATAAGGATAAAATTGATGTAATTCAAAGTTTACCTTACCCTACTAATGTGCGTGAGATTCGCTCTTTCTTGGGTCATGTAGGTTTCTATCAACGCTTTATCAAGGATTTCTCCAAGATATCAGCACCTTTATGTGAGCTACTGAAGGAAGATGCGACTTTCATAGTTGATGAAGATTGCAAGAAGGCGTTTGACACCTTGAAAGCTTGCCTCACTAGTGCATCCATCATCTGATCTCCCAATCGGGAGAAGCCCTTTGAGATCATTTGCGACGCCAGCGACTATGCTATAGGAGCCTTCCTAGGACAAAAAGACGGAAGAGCCTCACATGTCATCCACTACGCATCAATGGTGTTGAATGGTGCTCAAAGGAACTACTCCACCACCGAGAAGGAGATGTTAGCAATGGTGTTTGCGCAGGAGAAATTCCGACAATAACTCCTTGGTGTAAAGGTAATCGTGTTTACTGACCATGCAGTCCTCCGTTACCTTATGACCAAGAAGGAATCAAAGCCAAGGTTGATCCGGTGGGTGCTCCTTCTAAGTGAGTTCAATTTGGAAATCCAAGAAAAAAAAGGAGCAGAGAACCTTGTGGCAGACCACTTGAGTAGGTTTGTGAAGGAGGAGGAAGATATAGGAAGAAGAAAATCCATACTTGGAAGTTTCCTAGACGACACATTCTACACAACTCTCTGTTGTGTAAACGGCCCTGCGTATCCAAAGTCCCTCCCCTGCGCACATCCGCCCCTGCGGCTTAAGACCGGCGTCCCTGCGCCTTCCCTGTCTACGCCCCTGCGTGATACTCTGACCGCCCCTGCGGATTATACGACAGAGGTTTTGTTTAAGCTTCTTTCATTTAAACTTTGGTTTGCTGACATCGTTAACTTTCTTGTTAGAGGTGAGTACCCTCCAAACTTCACCAAAGCACAAAGAGAGAAGGTGAAAGCGGAGGCAAGGCATTACGTATGGGATGATCCATATCTTTGGAAGCATTATAGTGACTAGATAATACGCCATTGCATCCCGGATAGTGAGGTACAATCTGTTCTCTCCTTTTGTCATTCTGAAGCATGCGGCGGACATTTTGGTGCAAACAAAACTGCTAGAAAAGTCTTAGATGCGGGGTTCTTTTGTCCACACATCTTTCGAGACACTTTTGCGTTTTGTGATGTGTGTGATAGGTGTCAAAGAGTAGGTAATGTTTCTAGGAGAAATGAAATGTCTCAATCATCACTTATATTTTGTGAAATTTTTTACGTTTAAGGGATAGATTTCATGGGTCGTTTTCCTAACTCTTTTGGGAATACTTATATATTACTTGCGGTGTACTATGTTTCCAAGTGGGTGGAAGCAAAGGCCATCAAAACAGATGATTCTAAGGTTGTGGTAGCTTTTCTTAAGGACAATATATTTGCAAGGTTTGACATCCCTAAAGCTTTGATAAGTGATAGGGGGACTCATTTTTGCAACAAGACGATCACCGCACTCCTCAAGAATTACCATGTCCATCAACGTGTGTTCATAGCCTACCACCCACAAGCAAATGGACAAGCTGAAGTGTCAAACCAGGAGATCAAGACAATCCTTGAATAGACGGTTTCCCCTAGAAGGAAGGATTGGATCTTGAGGTTCAATGACGCTTTATGGGCATACCGCATGGCGTACAAGACTCCCATCGGAATATCCCCATTCCGACTTGTGTTCGGAAAGGCTTTCCACCTGCCGGTGGAGCTAGAACACAAGGCTTGGTGGGCGGTGAAGAAATGCAACATGAACGTGGATAAAGTAGGAGAATTCCGGAAGCTTCAAGTGCAAGAGTTGGAGGAGTTAAGGCTCGATGCATACGACCATGCCACAACATACAAAGAAAATACGAAAGCATGGCATGACCGGAATAACCTCCGAAAGGACTTCCAAGCAAGTAACAAAGTCCTTCTTTTTAAATCACGTTTGAAACTTTTGGTAGGGAAACTACGCTCAGGGTGGACAAGTCCGTATGTGATAGCCGAAGTCCATCCAAATGGTGTTGTGGAACTTTACGATCCACAAACACACAAGATATTCAAAGTCAATGGACAAAGGCTCAAGCCATACCTTGAGAGAGTAAAGAATAAGAAGAGGAGGCTCAGGTCCTTACGTCGAGCCAACGACGTAAAACAAAGGCGTTGCTCGGGAGGCAACCCGAGAGAATAAGAAGAGGAGGCTCTGTCAAGAAAACCGCCCCCGCGGGCCTTTGTTACCGCCCCTACGGTGACACTGCATTCCCAGCTCGCCCCCGGCGCTGGGCCTGCGCCAGCTCAAGACTTTCACCACCTCCACGGTGACAAACCCCCGCCCGTGCAGCTCTTTCCCTTGACAGACGCCCCAGTGCCACCCCCGGTGCTGGGTCTACGTCTCATCTCCCATTGTCCCCGCCCCCGTGGTGACAAGCCCCTGCCCCTACGGGTTTACCAAGAAACGAAAAAAAATAGAAGTTAGAAAAAACACTTCACCTACCCCACCCATCTCTCTCTCTCCTCCTCACCTACCACTCTCTCTCGACCATACTCTCTCAACCTAACACCCCAAACGCCCTCTGCATCCTCCACTATCCCACACTCACGCCACCACTACGCCCCTGCGCCACCTCTGCAACGCCCCGGCGACGACAACCCCACGCCCCTGCGCCACCATACTCCATTGTCCTCCCCCCTCCACCAATTGCTGCAACTTCCTCTCTCTCACATATCTAAACCTTAACACACAACCACCACTCCCTACCCACCGGAGCACTTCTTCCCTTACCCGTCGGAGCAGGATCCGGGACCATCCCACTAGTGGGTATCCTCTCTTTTCCTTCTCCACTTTATTATAGTCTTTGCTTTCATTTTCACACTTTGAGGGCAAAGTGATCTTCAAGTATAGGGTCGGGAACATTATCTTGAATGTACGGTCTATTTGTGTGTTTGTTTTATAAATTCTACTTTGTAATAGTTGTTGAATATCAGTCAAAAAAAAGAGAGAGAGAAAAAGCAAGAAAATTCTTGGAATAACCAAACACTTAAAAGGGCGGTTTAGGTAAAAAGAAGGTAGTCCAACCAACTCTAGATTGGGGCAAAATTGGACTTGAGGGATGTGAGGATGTTTGGTGAGATCGCCATGAAAAGAAGAGGAGTGGCAAGGTAAAAATCCGAAAGGTCTCCTTGGCAAAATGAGCGGCACCGAGTGTAGGTTCTCCTTCCGGCGTTGGCGACATAAGAAGGGGAGTCATAAGGAGGTTGTCTAGGTAGGTCACTTTTGGAGCAATAAGGATGGTAGCTTCTCACCTTTTCTCATTTTCTCTCTTTTCTCACTTTCTTTTCATGACTTTTCCCTTTATTTCGTCATCTTGTCTTCTATACCATGCTTCCTGAGACTTTTGTATACTAAACTGTTGGTATGTTGTTTACTCGGGACGTGTAAAGAGTCTAAGTATGGGGGAGTTTGATAGGTGATGCAATCACTCTCAATTAGGTTAGTTTTTAGTGTCTTTGAGTTGGTTTGTGTCACTAAATCTTGATCCAGATGAAGAAGTCCAATTGCAGCAAAACAAGAACACTTGATAGTTGAAGAATGATCAAGAAGAAATGTTTCTGGTGCCACACCGCCCCCGTGGAGCAGTATCACCGCCTTTATGGTGGCATTGCACTCCGGAATGCAGCATGCGCCTTCGCCAGTGCCCTGAACGAGCTTGTCACCGCCCTTACGGCCGCCTCTGCGGTGACTGAACGTGAAGAAGTGAAGCCAGCGCCCCTGCAGACCAGCATGTGGATCTGTGAAGCCGAAGGGCCAGTGTCACCGCCCCTGGGTGACATTGGGCCGCCCCTGCGGTTCGTCATCAGAAACGACACGAAGTTGAAGAGTCAGAAGTTCAAGGAGCATTAAAGACCCACCCCTGCGGGATTGCCAGTCCGCCTCTGCATTCAAGAAGAAGATCGAACGTTTTGGTCTAAACCGGCCCTACGGTCCTGAAGCCCGCCACCGCGGTTTAGCGCCAGAGGACTTTACTCCGGCTGTTTGCACCACTTTATGGCATTTAAGGTGGTTGTTTAGAACAACCAATTTACTATCATTTGTAGTATAAATAGAGCCTTGGCTGATTGTTAGAATCATCCATCATTTTCCCACAAAAGATTTATTTTCCTTATTTCCAATTTGTAATGAGTTTCTAAGTTCCCTTTCTACATTGGGTTGTTTTGAAGCCGTTTTGCTGCTTGGTTGTAAGTCTTTATTAATATAAGTTTATTCAGTCAATATGTGTTATATTTCTTGAGCTTTAACTTATGTTTGCATGTTTCTTACCACTTAGATTGATCACCTTAAGTGTCTAATGCATGCAAAGTACTAGGTTTAATCGATCCCGGGTTTGGGTCCTTAATCTTGTAGTAACCCTTTAGGTAAAAGTTGTGTAATATCCGGAATTTATATTCCATTTAGTTTCCGAATCAAATCGGACTTCGAG
Organism: Fagopyrum esculentum; assembly: GCA_033239045.1. Classification (NCBI taxonomy): domain Eukaryota; kingdom Viridiplantae; phylum Streptophyta; class Magnoliopsida; order Caryophyllales; family Polygonaceae; genus Fagopyrum; species Fagopyrum esculentum. The sequence goes on from BSUD01000005.1 coordinate 97,429,033, forward strand.
CCGTTGACGGTTTCCCATTTTATCTAGTATTTCTTTCTTCACAAGTTTTATCATTTTATGTAGAATTTAATTCACATAAAATGATAAAATTATATCAAGCCCTAATTCTTATAATTAATTTATCATTTTATGAAAAATTTAATTCACTTAAAATGATAGAATTATATCAAACCCTAATTATTATAATTAATTCTTAACGACGACTTTAGACGAGATCATGACAAGGCTGAGACGAGATCATGACAAGGCTGAGACGAGACCATGACAAGGCCATGACACGTTTTGACAAGGCTGTGACAAAGCCAGGACAACTTTTTCAGTCCACTCTTCCTACTTAGTTTCAGCCCAGCTTGTCTTCGCAGCCCCAGCTTGACTTCGAGCCCGGCCAACAGCAGCCCAGGAGAGCCTGGTTTACGAGCCCATTAGCAGCCCCTTCATGCGGGCCGTACAGCTGATCTACAGCCCAGTGCCTTGCGTGTGTAATGGCCAGCTACACGTTCAGCCCAGGAAGAAGTAACAGCCGGCCCTTCCTCTTCCTTTTCTTCACCACGTAACTGTTGCTGAGTTGAAGAAGAGCTCCTATAATGGCTCCTTTAATCACCCAGCAAGGACCATTTCAGCCTGCACGTCTCTTTTATCTCTCTGCGTACAGAAACTCGATCTGAGAAGCAGCCCTTCAAGCTTCTTCACACAGCACTAGGGTCAAACGCTTCTTCACACAGCAAACGAATAGCCTCGTATCTCAAGCTGCGTTCAGGACTCCATCCGAGTTCACTCAAAATAGAGAAGCTGGTCCATACTTGGCTTTTCAGTCGGCTCCAGGACACGACACACCAGTAAGCTCACCATCTCCCTTTCTTCAGATTATATATGCAGAAGAATCTGACCCTAATCCTTAAGGGTTGAACTATGATTTTATGTGTGTATCGATTCAATAGGACTCGAAAGGAAGAGTTGTGCTCACCGAATTGTTGGGGAAAGTAGAGGCTGCAAAGGCTCAAAACTTAGGTGTGTAGGAGACTCTAGTAACGCACTAACCAGGTGTGACAATCAAAAATGAGATCCCATGTTGTTTCCTGAATTTTTGTATTCCAGAAACTATGCTGAGCAGTCAAGTTTGAGCATAAATTTTGATGCCTTAGAGATAGAATCCACCGTTCAAATTTTAGTATATTATAGAGTGATATGCATATTGTAAGGTATCAAAAAATTGGGACTTAACCAACGGTTAGATTTAGATCTGTGAAGGTGCAAAATGGACTAGTTAGGTTGTTTGTGAAACGATCCATGAAAAATGCTAAGTATAGATTTTTTGGTTTGAGTTCAACTTTAAAGATTTTTGTAGAAGTAACGGTTAAACAGTTTTAAGAAATTTTTGCTCCTATGAATAGATTAGATATCATAGATGATTTAGAAATTTATTTTAGAATTTTTATAAGTTTATTTTAATTTCATATTCGAAGTTGTAGTTGGACCTTAGTGACTTTTCGGGAAATAGAAAATTGGTAGTTTCTCTAGTTGTTACCTAAAATTATCCTAGGGAGTAGAATATGGTTAGTTAGCCTCAAATTAGAATTTAAGTACGTATTTCGGGTTTTTGGAAGTTTTGGGACCAAGGGTAAAATAGTCATTTTACCTTAAATAAGCACTGTAATAACTTCTGCAAATAGAATCTTACATCTTAGGAGTTTTAGACTTCTAAGTACCCAGGGAAATGTGTTGACCTACGTGCCTCCTTTGACAGGCAACTGAGTTTCTGCCGTTACCGATTGAGTTGTGTTAAGAGAGGCGAGATTTTATTCTAGTAAGTCCACGGACTTACTTAGCTAGCTTCTTGCATGTGTGTGATGTGTATGAGTGGTGTTTGATAGTTAAGATAAATGACGAAACTGGAATAGGTCGACTGTAGTATATTGTATAATTGACCCAAGTGTATGATAACGGGTCGTGACATCATCTGCCTAGCTCTTGCGAGAGTCTAGGAGGTTCCCTGCGACAAGCCCAATCAGGTAGACGGTCAAATGCATTAGTACCATTCCGCGTTGGTAAACGGGGACAGGGGCGAGGTTTGGGAATCCCTCGTGTCACAAAATAAGTATCATTAGTAATGACGTATCACTTAATTAAAGATAATAAAAAGGAATGAGTGTTGCATGTTGATTGTGTATGTTGTGTGTTTGTGCTTTTACCTTTATACTTATACATAGATTGTTAGCTAACGGTTTTATACCGCTTGTAGATGCCTTGCAGGTTAGGGAGGCGATCGAGTGACCCGGCGGTAGTGGACAGCCGGGGTTCCGTGCATTATAGGACTGGACTGTTATATTTTTATTTCATGATTGTTGAGACTAATGTTGGTATTTTGGTTTTGAGACTTGGCTGTATTGTTTTCAGATTTGGATTTTCATTCCGCTCATGATATAAAACTTTATGTTTTGCCTTTTTATTTGTGCCGTGTTGTAAGGTCCGATTAAGTTGTTGCCAGGCTAAGGGCCGGGTCCCATTGTGAGGTCCCAGCTCGTAGCATTTCGAGTCCTTTAGGATTTGGGGTGTTACAAGTTGGTTGTAATTACGTAAAGGAAAAGGAATATAACTATAAAGAAAGTCTAACGGTGTTTATTCATTCTTTATATCTTTTTGTCTTTGTTAGAATGCTAACTTGTGCTTTGATCTTGTAGGTTTACGGATCACTAATCTTGTTAAGTTGTGCTGATGCCGGTTGGCTCAACACATATCTAAGATCAAGATGAGACATGGATGAATAACTTGTAGAAAGAACCAACCAAGTAGTGTGCATGCTAAGATACAACCTAGTGTAGCTCTTCTTTCCATATCTATTATTGCCATCTTTGCTTATTTTATATGCTTTTGTCTTGCCTTTGTTACAATCCAAACCCCCGTCCCCCCTCATTGGTTACAATTCGGTAATTTAAGTTAATCAAAACTCAAATAAAACTCTCTAGGGTTCTACCCATACTTACACTATACAAACCGGTTAGTGTAACGTTAGGTAATTAACTTTGACTTAAGCTAAAAGATAACGACCATAGGTTTTTAGCCTTGTCACATACCAAGACAAGATCTAACCAATCACACAACACATTTCCGCTCGGGTCACAAAACACATAAAATCGCGCACGCACTTAAAATCTAAACCATCGGCCATAACAATGCAACTAGCTCATCGTGAAAACTCAACCAAGGATACTATCCCACGTCCTCCCAGTAGCCTCATCGGCTCATCGTCTACCACAAGATCATCACGACCAACAACATAACCCGAGTCATACATTTACTCCCTCGACTATCACACATGAAACCTGGTGAACATCCTCCACTCTCGGTGGCCACGCCAACCGGTAAATCACTTCCCAACTCGCGTCACGATCGCAAAAAGGTCCGGTATATTGGGGCCGAACTCCCTTCTAATGACCAACACGTATGACGCCTCGCATCCGTGATACTCTTAACTCAACTTATCTCATATCCGAACCCAAGAGGTATGTACCTCTTATTTGTACACGCATTCTCGCGACTTAGCTTGTCTAGCATCCGCCTTTGGACCACCGCTACTCCAACGAGGTTATCCCATATCTACTCAGGGTTATCCCTCCATATACTATCCAAATTCCAACACCACGGGGTACTACACTTCCATCCCTAAAATGCCTCACAAAAGGCCATCACAAACAATATATCTCAACTATCATACTACGAAAGCTCGATCAAAGGAGAGGTATCATGCCCCCCCTACCTCGCAAACATGCTCCATGTGCGGCCTCCAACATCACAAAAGTCCTCTCCAGTTGACCAACTATCCGAGGATAGAGCTGTCATGAAAGACAACTGTTATGCTAAGATTGTATAGCACAAAAGTCTTAAATTTATAACTCGATATATTTTTCTAATTCCTAGCGAATCCACGGTGTATGGGTCGTTTTGTAGTAAGGATAGTATTCCGAGGTCGAACACAAAGACTAAGGTGAAATCGAATCAAATACGTGACTAAGGATAATGTAAATCTAGTCTAAGAAAAGAAAAGGGAATAAAGAAAAGAAAATCACAATGTTTTTGTATTGGTTTTGTGGTGATCAAGCAAGGATCACAAACCATGCAAGATTAACAAATCAAATGAACAACTAACCTAGCAACACAAACAAGCAAAACAAACACGAGATATGTGATCAAAGAGAGAAAAGCGGATTCTAGGGGTTAGGAATTCCGGTTATGGCGTTGGACTCAAGCTTCTAATCAATCTTGGACTAGCTATAATATGTTGGGAAAAGAGTGTTTCTCAAATGGAATCAATCACCGGGTAGGTCTCATGATCCACTAATCCCGTACCTAGGGTCCTATCACCGGATAAGTCTCTAGGAGCCTAAGGTTGGGAAATCTACACAAACCGGATCACTATCTAGGGATCTAACCTCTCCTTACCGGGTAAGTCTCGGGAAGGTAAGTCCTAGACATCAATCCTAGCACACTCAGTCAAATAGCGGCTTATGAGGCTCACCATTACCTAGAGTTCATCATCTTCGGTATCTAAGAGCGAGAATCACCGGGTAGGTCCCTTCTCTCACTTAGTTTACTAGCATTAGGTCACTCTAGGCTAGATTAAGCTTAATAAACATTAGGATTTCAACAATATAACATCCTACCATTCAGATTTATCAATACAAGCACGACAGAACAAAACCACGGGCTGATATTCAGAACCACGGCCGTGGTTGCCTAGAACAGACCGTAATTTATAACAACAGTTAAGTTCGAGCAAGCAATTCATCCAAAGAAACATTTAAGTCTACTCTATCATAGTCCAAGCCATAACCATCATTCCCTTACCCTAGAATCGCATCTATTTAGCTAACAACATGCATCTTAACAATCAAACTCAACAAGCATACATTCATGGCTTCCATAGCAAGAAAATGAAATGAAAGAGGAATGAAGCAATTAGAACAAGAAAACCAAGCTGAATGTATGTTAAGAAAGACTTACAACCCTTCAAAAAGAAGGTTCAAATCGTTCCTTACAAAGCCTTGCAAATATCTTCAACAAGTTCACTCAAAATCTGTCAAAAACTATGGAAACTCTAAAAATAATGTTCTTCTTCTTCTTCTCCAAATGAGAGTGTTTTTGCCCTCCTCCAAGAGTAGCCTCCAATGGAATGTTGTAGAATGAGAGAGTGTGGGAGAGGATCCTCTAGCATCAGCCTGCAGGACCACTTATATCCTCCATCAAGGGCAAGGGTCGGTTATGGAGATCGTGGGACAGCTGTCACAACTGTCTGGAGAGAACCACGGCCAAAACTACGGGCGTGGAAATGGCCTCTGGGCCGTGGTTTTGGTGAAATAACTCTCTTTTGATCGTTAAGACATGAATTGGTGCAAGGTATGCACCAACAAGGTGATTCTCCTTAGCTCCTAGCTTGCTTCTTAAGGAGTCTGGAAGTGTGTCATCACGAGGAATGATCCTCGAATGTATCGATTAAGCTCCAAAAGTTCCCAAAATACCTACAAAATCGATAATAGTTCGTGTAGACGTCTATCTCGACAATATGCATGAACTGAACGTACACGTCATGAACTAATGCCAAACTATGCATGAATAACGGGAAAACTATCTAAATGGATGCCTAAACTAACGTCATATATCGTGTTATCAAATTACCCCATACTTAAGACTTGCTCGTCCCCGAGCAAGGTCCAACTATAGGCTAAGAGATGACATGATTTATGAATGCAGAAAAACGACAAAATCTTTTTGGAATTGTGCTTCTAACATTGGATCACCTTCATAGTCATGTTTCATGGCAATGGACAAGCAATCATGCATCAAATGAATGAAGGCATGGAAAGACAATTATACTTAACTCGAAAGCATGCATGAAAGGTAAAAATGAAGAAGTCAAGATGATCATGAGTATATCCAATCTAGATCACTAAGTCTTACACACATGCAAATAGGTCTTAAGGACTTAGGAGAGAAGAGGTCAAGAAACGTTGTGAATAGGTGGGAATTTTTCTAGGTCATGTGATGCTAATCCGGGAAAGGAAATAACTCCACAATTTCATTTTTGATCAACTTCCCACAAGTGTATATTTTTCTCCATCTTTTCTTTCTTTCTTTTCTTTTCTTTTTCATTTTCTTTTTCTTTCACTTATTTTTGAGACAATGGCATTGTTGTACAAAAGCCGAAACCTTGGTGTTTAGCGGACCTCGGGATTTTTCCGAGGTGCCTCACACCGGGCTCACATACCAAGGCTCGTTAGGAAATTCGGTTTATCCGACTTTGGCAAGGCACTAACACCCGATTATGTGAATGGTGTCGAGTTACTCGTCATCAAAACCAAAGTCCCCAAACCTATATTTTTTTTCTACACTTTTCACAACAAATTCAGCACTTCATTCACAACATCCATTCATCAACAACTTCACCCCACACTTGCTTTTCACACAATCAACACACTAGCATGCTCCTATTCCCGGATGAGTCAAAAGAGGTCAAATTTTATATCAATTGAGGTGCTCAAACAACATGATCAAGATGAGAAGTAGAGAAAGATGAATTGCTTAATCACTCCTAAATGATGTGCAAGAACTAGCATGTAATTTCGACTATCAATCCTCAATCCAATCAAGGCAAACATCATGATCACAATCCATACATAGGATTCAAGATAAGTAATTCAAGTCCACATACGCATACATCCATTCAACACATAAGGCCATCCATAGCCAATTCACAAGACAATCTCATCATAAGGGTCATACCCAAGCTTAGAAGCACTAAAAAAATTTTAAATTTTCTGATTTTTTGGATTTTTTTTCGAAATATGTATGTACAATGCAAAACATAATGAAACATGTGACAATATTAAACTATCCTAGATGCTAATCATGTAAATGATCATGAAAACCCCACCCCATACTTAGAAACACATTGTCCCCAATGTGCAAATCAAGTAAAGAAGAGTGAAAGAGAGTCCTCACAATGTAAAAATGGTGTTGCTTTGGTATTTTGGTTCACTCATGTGGAGTGATGGTGGATGATCAATCAAAGGTGGTAGAGAGCTCTCGATGTTCATTATGGCGTCGGGACCCGTGCTAAGCACCGCTAGCCGTCCAAGTCCCACGTCCGCTCTACCAACGTTTGATGCGGGATCACCATCATCATCCTCATGGCATGCAAGGATTCCATGCTACTTAGACTCTAGCACATAAACACCAAACACAGAAAAACACACAAAAATAGAAAAATAAAAACCAAAACAAAAACGAAAAGTTAAAGACATGTACCAATGGGTTGCCTCCCATTAAGCGCTTCTTTAAGGTCATTAGCTTGACCAAATTCGGGGGCGTCTCACTCAAGGTGAAGTGGGGCAATCATATCCACAGGAGCTCTCGGGATATACTTATTCAAACGGTGCCCATTCACCTTAAAATCTCCACAATGCTCCCCTCCTATCTCAACCGCTCCATGGGGAAAGATCTTCTTCACCACATAAGGACCCGTCCATCTTGACTTTAGCTTTCCAGGGAAGAGCCGTAGCCTCGAGTTGAAGAGAAGGACAAAGTCACCTTCACTCAACTCCTTTGGGATGAGACACTTGTCATGCCAACGCTTGATCCTTTCCTTGTAAATCCGGGCGTTTTCATAGGCATCCAACCGGATCTCCTCAAGAGCATTAATGTCTAGCAATCTCTTCTCACCGGCTCCCATGAGGTCAAAATTCAGCCACCTTATGGCCCAATACTCCCTATGCTCCATCTCCACCGGAAGGTGGCAAGACTTGCCATAAACTAGCTTGTAGGGAGTGGTGTCAATCGGTGTCTTGAAAGTGGTTCTATAAGCCCACAAAGCATCATTGAGCTTCATAGCCCAACCCTTTCTTGTTCTAGAAACCGTCTTCTCAAGTATCCCCTTTATCTCCCGGTTGGAAATCTCCACTTGGCCAATAGTTTGGGGATGATAAGGTGTTTTCACCTTATGAGTCACCCCATACTTAGCCAAAAGTGTCCCAAAGTTCCTATTGGTGAAATGCTTCCCTCCATCACTTATGATCACTCTTGGTGTTCCAAACCTAGGGAAGATGACTCGGTTGAAGAACCGCATCACAACTTTGGTATCATTTGTGGGAGAGGCGATTGGCTCCACCCATCTCGACACATAGTCTACCGCCAATAGGATGTAGAGGTTGCCACATGAAGAGGGGAATGGCCCCATAAAGTCCACACCCCACACATCAAACACTTTAACCTCTTGTATGTTATTCAAGGGCATCTCATTCCTCCTTGAGATGTTGCCCGTCCTTTGGCAAGCATCACATGCCACAACAAAATTCTGCACATCCCTAAACAAGTGAGGCCAATAAAAGCCGGATTGCAATACCTTTGCACACGTCTTGTGTGAGCTAGCATGACCTCCACATGGCAAGGAGTGACAATGGCGGATAACACTCTCCACCTCATCCTCCGGGATGCACCTCCTAAAGACTCCATTCGGTCCTCTCTTGAACAAGAGAGGTTCGCTCCAATAGTAATGCCTCACATCCTTGAAGAACTTTTTCCTTTGGGCATATGATAGACCGGGTGGCACCTCCTCACACACAAGGTAGTTCACTATATCCGCATACCAAGGCTCACTCCCTCTAGACACTTGAAGTAGGCACTCCTCCATCATTTGCAATTGCTCATCCCGAAATGAGTCATCAATCGGGATGTCATCTCTTTCAATCTCTAATGGTGGTAGCCTACTAAGATGGTCCGCCACTGAATTTTCGGAACCCTTCTTGTCCCGAATTTCCAAGTCAAACTCTTGGAGGAGAAGGATCCACCGTATCAAGCGAGGCTTGGCATCCTTCTTTGTGAGGAGATAACGGATCGCAGCATGATCCGTGTACACAATGACCTTGGCTCCCACAAGGTATGACCGGAACTTCACAAAGGCATACACCACCGCTAGCAACTCCTTCTCGGTTGTGGTATATTAAGTTGGGCATCATCTAGCGTCTTGCTAGCATAATAGATGGCATGTGTAAGCCCATCTTTCCTTTTTCCCAAAACAGCCCCAAGGGCCACATCACTTGCATCACACATTATCTCAAACGGAAGGCTCCAATCCGGAGGTTGCATGATAGGGGCGGAGATCAAGGTATTCTTCAACCTACAAAATGCTTCAAGACATTCCTTGGAGAAAATAAACTCAACATCTTTCATTAGTAGGTTAGTGAGAGGCTTAGAAATTTTAGAGAAATCTTTAATAAACCTCCGGTAAAAACCGACATGCCCTAAGAAACTCCTTACCCCCTTCACCGAGGTAGGTGGTGGTAACTTCTCTATTGTTTCTATCTTTGCCCTATCAACCTCAATGCCTCGTTGAGAAACCAAATGTCCCAAACACAATGCCTTCACTTACCATGAAATGGCATTTCTCCCAATTCAAAACAAGGTTGGTTTCCTCACATCTCTTTAACACCAAAGACAAGTTAGCTAAGCAATCATCAAATGAAGATCCATAAACCGAGAAATCATCCATAAACACTTCCATGATGTTTCAATATATTCAAAAAAAATGGCCATCATACACCTTTGAAAGGTGGCGGGTGCATTACACAACCCAAATGGCATTCTCTTATATGCAAATGTTCCCCAAGGAGATGTAAATGTTGTTTTCTCTTGGTCATCCAGGTGAATAGGGATTTGGAAAAATCCACTATAGCCATCTAAGTAACAAAAGTGTGAATGTTAAGCTAATCTTTCTAGCATTTGGTCAATGAAGGGAAGAGGGAAGTGATGTTTCCTAGAGGCCACATTAAGTTTCCTATAGTCAATACACATTCTCCACCCCATAACCGTCCTAGTAGGGATTAGTTCATTGTTCTCATTAGTTACTACGATCATACCACCCTTCTTAGGAACACCATGTACGGGACTAACCCATTTACTATCCAAAATCGGGAAAATGATTCCCGTATCTAACAATTTAAGGATCTCTTTCTTGACTACCTCTTTCGTTATAGGGTTCAATCTTCTTTGTGGTTCAATTGAAGGTTTATGGTTATCTTCCATCAAAATTTTATGCATGCACAAGGAAGGTTTAATGCCAACTAAGTCATCAATGGTATAACCTATAGCTCTCATATGCAATCTCAACTCATGCAACAATCTATCAAGCTCATCATCATTCAAAGATGCATTAACAATAACCGGATAAGTAGAATTTTCACCAAGAAAAGCATACTTTAAATGAGAAGGGAGGGGCTTAAGTTAAAGTTTAGGAGAACCTTTATCGGTCGGAGATGATCCATACAATGTAGGTTGAGATGATTCCAAATCCATGGAAGACTCTCCAAGACTCCTTGAAGCTTGATCAACCGCTAAGGCAATTCTGGAGAAACCACGGGCAAAATCACGGTCTTTGGCAAAACCACGGTCGTGGAATCTGAGAACCTGGCACATTTGAGCATTCTAGAGAGTTCCACGGCCAATATTACGGCCGTGGTTCCCCCTCCCTGGCCGTGGTTCCTACAGTGGTTCAGCATGACTTCGTGCACTTCAAATTCAGCACTTTTCTCCTTTTCCAATGCATCCAAAGCCTTGATTTCTTCATTGCAATCATCCTCAACTCCTTCCTCCATCAAAATCAAGCTAAGAACCTTCTTCAAGGGATCCTTGATCAAGATCGAGCTCACAACTTCTCTACATTCCTCTTGCTCGACAATGTTGAACACATCTTCACCAAGGGCTGGCCCCTTCATCATTGTGGATAGCTTGAACTTAATATTCTCTTCCCCTATGTTGAAGGAGAGGATTCCATTTTTGCAATCCACTAAGCATCTGGAGGTGGCTAAGAATGGCCTTCCCAAAATGATAGGAACCGGGTAGTCCACTAGGATGTCCAAAATAACGAAGTTAATTGGAACATAGAACTTCCGAAGCTGAATCGGTATATCCTCTAGAATTCCTACGGGGTGAGTGATTGAACGGTCCTCCATGTAGAGGGTCATCTTGACCGGCTTTGGCTCTCCTAGCCCAACCTTGTTGCAAAGTGCAAGCGGGATAATGCTTAAACTTGCTCCAAAATCACATAGGGCTTCATATTGCACTTCTCCAACCCCAATTGGCACACAAAAAGATCCCGGATCTCTTAGCTTAGGAGGCATCTCCTCCCTCATAGTTTGAATCAACTCCGAAGATCTCTTTGTAATCCTCACTTCTCCATACTCCTCCAACTTCCTCTTGTTGAAGAGTATCTCCTTCAAAAATTTTCCATAGGCCGGCATACCTAGAATAGCATCCATGAACGAAATGTTAATATGCAATTTAGACATAAGTTCAAGGAATTTACCGAAGTGTTTGTCCAAACGAGCTCTTGCTCGTGATTGTGGGAATGGTAGTGGTGGCTTGTGTGGAGGCGGTGCCACATATGTTGGCTCATCATCCTTGCTCTTGCCTCCTTCTTCTTGCAATGGCTCTTCTTCCACCACTACTTTCTTTCCCTTGTCATTCCCCTTTGGTAAGGGATCCTTCATGCTCAGCCCACTCCTTGTTGTAATGGCCAACACTTGGCCTCTTGGGTTATCTTCGGTCCTTCTTGGAAGCTTTCCCGGATCCCTTTGTGCTTCACCCGCCTTTTGGAACACTTGTGCTTCTAGCACCTTTTGAGCTTTCGAAATGGAAGTCACCATGCTCTCAAGTCCACTCAACCTTCCAAGCAATTGTTCAAACATCATTTCGGTTCAATCCTTTGGAGGTTGAGTAAAGCCGGGTGAGGCTCTTGTGAAGCCTTAGGTGGTGGTGTTGAACTTGTGGAAGCGGGAGGGTTCAAGGCACCATCCGGGTTAGAATAGGAGAACCCGGGATGGTTGTGATTAGGCCGGTAATTGTTGTATTGTCAACTGTTGTTGTTGAAGTTCCTAGGGCCTTGATAATTGTTGAAGTTGCCCCTTCCCATGTAGTTAATGTCCTCCTCTTTGGAAGCCAAGTTGGCTTGCACTTGCACTTGAGGACTAGCTTGGTTCTTCAAGGTTGTAGCACACAACTCCCTCAAAGACTTAAGCTCATTGTTGATTGCATCGAGTTTGTAGTTGCTCATGGTGACTTCACTCACTTCATAAACTCCCGGTTTCCTCCCATCACTCTTCCTATGGGAGTACTTCTTTATCACCAAGGCTTGCTTCTCTACAAACTCCCAAGCCTCGTCCACATTCTTCTCCATGAATGTTCCACCAGAAAGCGATTGGAGCTTGAATTGGCTATCCTCATCAAGCCCCTTGAAGTGGATCTCTAATAGCTCTATCTTTGGTATACCATGGTGTGGACAATCTAGGAGGAGGTCCTTGAACCTCTCCCAAGACTTGAATAGGCTTTCTCTATCCTTCATCACGAAGGCATTGGTCTTCCCTCTTAGCTCGGTTGTCTTGGAAGGTGGGAAGAACTTTGTCAAGAACTCGGTTTTCCTCTCCTCCCAAGTACTCACACGCCCCCGTGGAATCGATTGGTACCAGGCCAAGGCTTTATCCTTAAGTGAGAAGGAAAAAGCCCTAAGCTTATGGTTGTTGTTCTCCAATCTAGGCGGCCTTAGAGTCTCCATCAAGATCTCATAGTTCATCAAGTGTTGATGAGGAGACTTTCCTTCCATCCCTCCAAATTGATTGTGCCGGATCATTTGTAGCACTTGAGGGCGGAGCTCATAATCATGGGCTGCGGGATCTCCTAAGTTTACACCCGGACGGTGCACTCTTTGGGCTGGATCCATACATGTTTGTGGCTCCTCAATCATGATGGGCTCGAACCGAACATTAACCGCCGGCTGCGGTGGTGGTGGTGGAGGTTGTTGACGATTAAGCTCTCTTTGCACAAGAGCTTGCCTAATCTCTTCAATTTCCCTCCTAGTTGCTTCTTGCCTCTCATTGGCAAGTCTCCTCTCATTCTCCAAAAGTTCATCTCTTAACCTTATTTGCTCTAAACCTTCATCCAACTCAGCTTGAAGATCTCTTGCGGCCATCTCCTTCTTCTTCTTAATGCTCTTAGATCTAGCTTTAAGGGTTTTCTCCGGTTCGGGATCGAATGGAGCTAAATCCTTGCCACGAGATCTTCGCATGCACCTAAAGAATGAGAGATGTCCTGAAAATCAAAGACACAAACCAAACAAGATCAAAAGCAACAAGAAAGACCTACACTATAAACAATCACAAACAATGATTCAATCTAGACCTAGTCCTCGGCAACGACGCCAAAAACTTGTTACGCTAAGATTGTATAGCACAAAAGTCTTAAATTTATAACTCAATATATTTTTCCTAACTCCTAGTGAACCCACAGTGTATGGGTCGTGTTGTAGTAAGGATAGAATTCCGAGGTCGAACACAAAGACTAAGGTGAAATCGAATCAAATAAGTGACTAAGGATAGTGTAAATCTAGTCTAAGAAAAGAGAAGGGAATAAAGAAAAGAAAATCACAATGTTTTTGGATTGGTTTTGTGGTGATCAAGCAAGGATCATAAATCATGCAAGATTAACAAATCAAACGAACAACTAAGCTAGCAACACAAACAAGCAAAACAAACATGAGATATGTGATCAAAGAGAGAAAAGCGGATTCTAGGGGTTAGGAATTCCGGTTATTGCATTGGACTCAAGCTTCTAATCAATCTAGGACAAGCTATAATATGTTGGGAAAAGGGTGTTTCTCAAATGGAATCAATCACCGGGTAGGTCTCATGATCCACTAATCCCGCACCTAGGGTCCTATCACCGGGTAAGTCTCTAGGAGCCTAAGGTTGGGAAATCTACACAAACCGGATCACTATCTAGGGATCTAACCTCTACTTACCGCGTAAGTCTCGGGAAGGTAAGTTCTAGACATCAATCCTAGCACACTCAGTCCAATAGCGGCTTATGAGGCTCACCACTACCTAGAGTTCATCATCTTCGGTATCTAAGAGCGAGAATCACCGGGTAGGTCTCTTCTCTCACTCAGTTTACTAGCATTAGGTCACCCTAGGTTAGATTAAGCTTAATAAACATTAGGATTTCAATAATCTAACATCCTACCATTCAGATTTATCAATACAAGCACGACAGAACAAAACCACGGGCTGATATTCAGAACCACGGCCGTGGTTGTCCTAGAACAGACCGTAATTTATAACAACAGTTAAGTTCGAGCAAGCAATTCATCCAAAGACACATTTAAGTCTATTATATCATAGTCCAAGCCATAACCATCATTCCATTACCCTAGAATCGCATCTATCTAGCTAACAACATGCATCTTAACAATCAAACTCAACAAGCATACATTCATGGCTTCCATAGCAAGAAAATGAAATAAAAAAGAGTAATGAAGCAAGTAGAACAAGAAAACCAAGCTAAATGTATGTTAAGAAAGACTTACAACCCTTCAAATAGAAGGTTCAAATCGTTCCTTACAAAGCCTTGCAAATATCTTCAACAAGTTCACTCAAAATCTCTCAAAAACTATGGAAACTCTAAAACTAATGTTCTTCTTCTTCTTCTCCAAATGAGAGTGTTTTTGCCCTCCTCCAAGAGTAGCCTCCAATGGAATGTTGTAGAATGAGAGAGTGTGGGAGAGGATCCTCTAGCATCAGCCTGCAGGACCACTTATATCCTCCATCAAGGGCAAGGGTCGGTTATGAAGATCGTGTGACAGCTGTCCAGAGAGAACCACGGCCAAAACTACGGGCATGGAAATGGCCTCTGGGCGGTGGTTTTGGTGAAACATCTCTCTTTTGATCGTTAAGCCATGAGTTGGTGCAAGGCATGCACCAACAAGGTCCTATGTGTTCTCCTTAGCTCCTAGCTTGCTTCTTAAGGAGTTTGGAAGTGTGTCATCACGAGGAATGATCCTCGAATGCATCGATTAAGCTCCAAAAGTTCCCCAAAATACCTACAAAACCGATAATAGTTCGTGTAGACGTCTATCTCGACAATATGCATGATATGTACGTAAACGTCATGAACTAATGCCAAACTATGCATGAATAACGGGAAAAATTATCTAAATGGATGCCTAAACTAACGTTATAAATCGTGTTATCAAAACCTGGTCCCCTAAGAGAGACGATCCCGCCGGCCAACAATCCCGAGACGAATCGCCCATCTCGATCCGAAATAACGATACTCGGTATCCCAAGTTAGCTCACTATTACTTAGTGAACTAGTCGACTAACCTGCCGTGTTTTGCAAGAGGGCATAAAACGTGTTGTCTCCGTTGGTCGGTCCATAATGACCCAAACACGTCACAACTATTACACGGTCTCAAACCAGTAGTAACCTTTATGGAGGTATCCTCTCACTCCCACTACGTGACTTGCGGTGGATGAAGACCCCTTCACGTCTTATGGTGTGTGCAAGCTTTAAATTTATAACCCTAGACTTAAGCTTACCGGGTAAGTCTCAGGCTAACTCACAAAGATGGGATGGAAGCACACTCAAACCCCAATAAAGGACAAGCCTTTATTACCTACACTTATGATCGTTAGTATACAAACTAAGGAATTACCGGGTAAGTCTCATCCTAAGCTTGCTTTGAACCAGAAAGGTATAATAAGAATAGGATTTGGCAAACTCTAACACATTAACTCTCAGTTAAGGATCGGATAAGCCACCTCGGTCAGCCAGTTTCCACCCCGGCCGAGATGTTCATCGACTGAACGAGATGCTTAGGGTTAAGGTTAAAGACTCGAACTTTCAGGATCCTACTGTGATTAAGATCATTCTATCATTGTTTTTCCCACAACCTTCAGCCAATCACCCTAGAATCACACAAGGAAATTAGCCACTCATCATCATAATGAAAGTATTAAATATATGGGAAGAAGGTGAATATTTGAACAAAGAAGAATTTAATGAAAACACTTCAATAACTGAATCAAATATCACACAAAATCGTTCCTTGGATAATAATCCAACAAGACAAAACAACAAGGAAAGGAATTGAAGACAATCTTACAAAACCCTCCAAAAAGCTATAAAGCTATAGTCTTCAAATCTTCCTTCAACCTTCAAAAAGGTTCTTCAACTCTCTCCCAAATTGGAGTATGATGCGGCTGCTGCGCGTGTATGCGGTGTATGCAGCCTCTAAGCATGATCGGATTTGTGGAAAATCCAATCCTTTTTATAGGAAAAATAAACCTCCAAAGATAATAAATCTTAAGAAGATATATTCCCATAAAAATAGGTAAAATATATGATTCTGCATATCTCCTTCCTTCTAGAAGCTCAGCCCAAAAATATAAGATCACTTTCCAACTTTAAAAGATCTCAGCCAAGAATAAAATATTCTCGCCGCGTCCTAGGTGTTCGCCTCGGTCGAGTCGGCGTCTCTGGATCGCCTCGGTCGAGATGAATCTCTGAGCAACCGAGGTGATCATAACTGAGTGTAGAATCTCTCAAAACTGGTCCAAAGTAAATCTTTAATCCATGGTTGTGCTTCCTGAATGTAGCTCCAAATGACTCTTGACTCCTTTTGCTCCTTTTTGATGCAATACGTACCATATTACCTGCAATTACAACGAAACTAGGTGTAGACCTCGATTCTCGCAAAGGTAGATGAAATGGTAGTAAAATCACATAATGTACATACAAACATGCAGATTATGAAAGATAAAACGTCCAAACAAACCCCAAAATATAGACTATAATTCATGCTATCAAAATACCCCATACTTAGCCCTTGCTTGTCCCTAAGCAAGTTCCTCATATAGAAATCAAGATAGAATGGATTATAAGTCAAGAAAATCAATGAAAAGTCTTTCAAAAACATTTTATGGTGTGAAACTATCATAGATCACTCTAAGAGAGTACTTTCTGGAAATTAAAAACTCAATATGATCAAAATATTTTATAAATATAGGAAAGTTGTTCATCTTTGCATAAAATCATAGAATGCATAATAAATCATAATTATCAAAATTAATCATGTATAATCCGATTTAAACCGCTAAGTCAATCAACAAGCTCAAGGTCTCAAGGGCTTCCCAAAAGAAAGGTCAAGAAACGTGTAGGGTAGGGATGTATGTAAGGTAATGTGGTGCTAGAATCCGGGAAAAGGATGAACTTCACTTTTACTTTGACTTGCAACATCTTCCACCAATAAGCTTTGCTTATTTCACACTTTTTTCTCTTTTACTTTACTTTTTGGGATGCATGGATAGAGGTGCACAATAACCGAAGCCTAGGAAATCCGCAATCATCAATTTCTTGAGATGCGTCAAACCCTTGATGCACATACCATGACCCGTTAGGAATATCGCTCAATCCGACTTTGGCAAGACACAAACACCCGGCTATGTGAATGGTGCCGAGTTACTCATCTTCATGATTGACTTCCCCAAACCTATTATTGCTTTCTAACACTTTCACTTTCAGCCACTTCTCAACTTTTGACTTGCTTTCACCACTTCGCTTGCTTCCAAATTCCCGGATAGGTAAAGGGAGGCAATATGTATATGAGGGGCTAAGCATGATCAAGAAGAAGAGGAAGAAGAAGAATGAATTGCCTTGGTCTTTCCAAGAAGAACGTGAGAGAACTTATGCTGCGGTGTCAACCTTCAAATTCAACATAATTTGGATAAAAATAAAGTATTAAACATGCCAATAATTTCAAACAAAGCATTTAGCAACTTAAACATATCATAAAACATTTCAAACATATAAAGAATTTAAATCCAGTCAGTAAACAAGATCTTCACTGAGATCATATCCAGATAAGTAACACAAAAATCGTTTTCGAAAACTCTCAGTTAACCCACCTCGGTCGAGATGTTCTTGGGTCAACCGAGGTGAAACACCTCGTTTTGCCAGAACTGTCCCGGTCGAGGTCAAAAAATTTTTTTTTTTAAAACCAAATTTTTTTTTTTTCGACGTTTTTCTCAATCAAATAACCTGTAGGTATGCATGTAATATCAGATAATCATATAAAGGCAATGAAGCATAAATACGAAAATATCCGATAAATATAATATCATACATCAAAAGTGGTCAAATAACGTCAAGTAATACATCAACTACCCCATACTTGGGACACACTGTCCCAGTGGATCAGAATAAGTCTAAGGACAGGATACTCACCGAACATAGCTAAACTGCATGAAGAAGTAAGAAACAGCTCCCAGATAAGACCATCTCGGTTGGCGAAGTACATCTCGGTCGAGGTGTTCTGACAGTACCCGAGATGTATCTCAGTAAAGCTCGTTTCCTCAACTTCTCGAAATTTTGTTCTTCCACTGTAGCTCCTGAATTGTGATCCTTCCTTTTGGAATACCTGGTTGTTGTCTAGAGGAAAACAAAAACAAAGCAACTATCTAAACTAAACTAGAAAAGGGAGAAGAAAGCAATACCTTGGGTTGCCTCCCAAGAAGCGCTTGGTTTAAGGTCGCTAGCTGGACCCTACGGCATGTGATTACTTAATGCACTTCGAACGTCGTGGAATGCTCATCACATCCATCATAAGAATCTTCCAAAAAGGTTCCGGTTACTAATTTCACCGGCAAATGGTAAGATCTCCCACGTACAAGCTTGTACGGTTTGATTCTCACCGGAATCCATCTGAATTTCCTGTACTTCAATGGGACATAATCTACCTTCGTGTCCCATCCTTTCCTCGATCGAGAAAACAGTTTCTCGAGAATCATAGTAGCTTCCCCATCTATAGCTTGGGGATGGTACAAGGTCCTTAGCATGCGAGGGACCCCATACTTGAACAAATAACACTTCGTTGCCTTAGCGGTGAAGCGCTTGTTAACTTCACTCCTTATAATCCAAGGAGCATCTTCCTCCAACAATTTCAAGGGAGGTTTCATCTTGATCTTAGGAGGTTCTTTCGGAAGAGACCTCCAACTCTCCGGTGCCTTCCTGAAAAATTCAGAAATATTAATAGGGAATTCAAATGAAGTAGGAGAATGTACCTTGCAAGGCTCTCCAAGGTTTGAGACAAGTTTCATGTTGGGTTGATGATCCACACACGAAATCTCTCTCAGTTCAGCTGGTCTTTCTTCCACCTTGACCACAATCTCAGTAATTTGGCCAAAGTCTTCTGCATCTGCCTCTTCCGGTTCTGCAGGTTCTTCTTTCATCTCGACCGAGATCTCTTCCACCTCGACCGAGGTCTCAACAGTCAGATCGAGATCTTCCACATCTTCTTCCTCAAAAGCTTCAGGGGAAACTTCTGGTTTGACTGGAGGTATGCTCGAAACGTGCAACACTTCCTTATGCTCCTCTTCTGGCTTAGCATAGGATAGGGTGCTTTCCTTGAGCTCCGTCACCTTCTTCATTAACTTCTCCAACCTAGATTCGAGAGAATCTTCAAGAGGTTGCTCATAAGTCTTTTTAGGGACATTAAGTTCATCCCACATTGCAAGTTCGTGTTGAATGGCCTCTTCTCTTTCCCATTCATTGTTGAACCAATAGAAGGAGTACTTCTCCTCCAAGTATTCATAATGATCTGCCCTAGCACTTTGTCTTGCTATCCAGGCTGGATCAAACATAGCCATCAGAAATCCTGAAAACTACAAAACTCATAGAAAGAGTAGTTAGTAGCAACAGGGGCAAGCGCCCCGAAAGCAAACCGTACCGGCTCGGTCTAGACCAAGTCCCCGGCAACGGCGCCAAAAACTT
>BSUD01000005.1:97448686-97643143 GCA_033239045.1 Fagopyrum esculentum
GTCCCCGGCAACGGCGCCAAAAACTTAAGCTTAAAACAAGGATGCGAACCCGCAGTGTACGGGTCAATCGTAGTAAAAGCAAGAAAATTCCAGGGGTCGATCACAGGGACTTAGTGAAACAAAGTCCAATACGGTATGCTAGTGTTAATGCTAACCACAAGAGCAAGTATACAATCAAAGATGAATAAGATGTCAAATAAAGCAAACATGCAATTCTAGGGATTAAAGCATCTAGTTGTGGTTCCAACTCAAGATCTATAGATAAGCGGACAAAGCTGAGATTTTTGCATGGGGAAGGTGTTTCTAAAGTGGAGTAGATCACCGGGTAAGTCTCACTACACACTAATCCCAAACCGTAACTCCTATTACCGGGTAAGTCTCAAGGAATTAAGATAAAGAACTATTGCCTCAAACTAACACACCATCTAAGGGAATAGAATCAACCTTTACCGGGTAAGTCTCAGGCTAACTCACAAAGATGGGATGGAAGCACACTCAAACCCCAATAAAGGACAAGCCTTTATTACCTACACTTATGATCGTTAGTATACAAACTAAGGAATTACCGGGTAAGTCTCATCCTAAGCTTGCTTTGAACCAGAAAGGTATAATAAGAATAGGATTTGGCAAACTCTAACACATTAACTCTCAGTTAAGGATCGGATAAGCCACCTCGGTCAGCCAGTTTCCACCCCGGCCGAGATGTTCATCGACTGAACGAGATGCTTAGGGTTAAGGTTAAAGACTCGAACTTTCAGGATCCTACTGTGATTAAGATCATTCTATCATTGTTTTTCCCACAACCTTCAGCCAATCACCCTAGAATCACACAAGGAAATTAGCCACTCATCATCATAATGAAAGTATTAAATATATGGGAAGAAGGTGAATATTTGAACAAAGAAGAATTTAATGAAAACACTTCAATAACTGAATCAAATATCACACAAAATCGTTCCTTGGATATTAATCCAACAAGACAAGACAACAAGGAAAAGAATTGAAGACAATCTTACAAAACCCTCCAAAAAGCTATAAAGCTATAGTCTTCAATCTTCCTTCAACCTTCAAAAAGGTTCTTCAACTCTCTCCCAAATTGGAGTAGGATGCGGCTGCTGCGCGTGTATGCGGTGTATGCAGCCTCTAAGCATGATCGGATTTGTGGAAAATCCAATCCTTTTTATAGGAAAAATAAACCTCCAAAGATAATAAATCTTAAGAAGATATATTCCCATAAAAATAGGTAAAATATATGATTCTGCATATCTCCTTCCTTCTAGAAGCTCAGCCCAAAAATATAAGATCACTTTCCAACTTTAAAAGATCTCAGCCAAGAATAAAATATTCTCGCCGCGTCCTAGGTGTTCGCCTCGGTCGAGTCGGCGTCTCTGGATCGCCTCGGTCGAGATGAATCTCTGAGCAACCGAGGTGATCATAACTGAGTGTAGAATCTCTAAAAACTGGTCCAAAGTAAATCTTTAATCCATGGTTGTGCTTCCTGAATGTAGCTCCAAATGACTCTTGACTCCTTTTGCTCCTTTTTGATGCAATACGTACCATATTACCTGCAATTACAACGAAACTAGGTGTAGACCTCGATTCTCGCAAAGGTAGATGAAATGGTAGTAAAATCACATAATGTACATACAAACATGCAGATTATGAAAGATAAAACGTCCAAACAAAGACCCCTTCACGTCTTATGGTGCTCAAGCTTGACCAGACGACGGGTCACATATTGGCTATGCACTTAGCCACATCGGCCTTAAGGCCGCCTCACCAATGCGAACATCACTAATCCGAATACATCTTACCATCACAAGGGTGAACTTGTAAGGGTAGTGTGAGCATCTTGGAGATTCTATCTCAACTCTTCGTTATAAATACACATAGACGTTCTTGGCATCTCAATAAAACCTCAAACCCATGAAGGTAACTATGGTGTCTCTCCTCGGGATCTTCAATCATGGATCTTGCTCAAAGCTATACCAATCCCACGCTTCTATCGGGTCTCTTCAAAGATCATCTAAATTAATAAACTGGGGCCGAACCATCAGTTAAGTTGTTGCTTCCCTTTGAAGTGTCAACTTACTAAGGGTGTTGGTGATCACCTTCACCTACCCTAGATGATGCCAAAAACCATCAGACTGAAATCCTTATCCAACTTTATCCATCACCTCTGGTGGATATTCCATTCTCGCGGAGAGAATATACATACATATCATACTCTTATCGTCCTAACAAGACTAGCATGTCGCTTCATAACAAAATGCCGACACCATCTTAAGTGTGTGTATAAAAGCGCCTTACTCTCGATCCTTCATCGGTCATTCTTATTATATGCTCACAATTGTCTAACACGCATGTGAGACCTCTCTCTTTACTTCATACATATCCCAAGCCCCACTTGGATGTATCCATAATGTCATATAGTCCCCACGATTCAATGTTTGTGCTAAAGAAAATGGGATAGAGGTCACTTACTTCTTCTGCTTCTATTAAAGGTTCACGGACACGTCTTAGATCCCACGATCTAATCATCTCCCTCTGAGAGGAAGATAGTGTCAAATCATCCCGCAACTCGGTGGTTATAGCCCACCAACCTATATTGCATACTTCTTCTACATAACTTGGAGGTATTACCAAAACTACCACCTTGTTCTCATTGGATCAACTTGATATTCTCAATACCGTTACGTCTCTCAAGAAGTCAGCTCGGACGTCCTAACCCGCTTAGATAACTCTGCTTATCCGGCATAACCGGTATTACTTTCGTCCCATATCAAGCTTGTCCCTCTCAGTTCTGAGCGTGCAACTAACCGTTGTCATCAAACGAGAACTCCAAGAACCCTTCGTACATCTATATGCTCCAACTCGCCAATCGCACTCGCGAGTCCAAAAAGCTTCACTACAACTTATAGTGGTCATACCGGCCCGAACGCTGCCTTACTTAGGTCCTTTCTTTCCTCCACCCTAATCGGGTGTCATCTCGATTGCAAATTGATCATACAAAACATTGTAATCACATGAAACTGGTCTAACGAGTCGTCCACTACATGGTAAAGGTACTTATCCTCATTGGTAACCTTACGCATTTCTCGATAGCCAACGTACAACTTCCTGACTCGTACCTTTCCTCAAAACTCGTACATAAATGCCCTGAGGGGAAGACTAGAAGAAATTTCCCATTCCAACAACTAAAACTTTTAACTCATGAATTTTCAAGTACCACCACCTTAAGCTTAAAGTTTACAACGTTACTATAACCTCGGTCCCCCATTTCACACCATAGCCTCCATGGCTCCTTCGGGTGAGTCTAAAAACTTTGACTCATCTCTTGTTCGCGACAACATAACATTCATTTCATAAGAACGAAATACCATGCATCTTCTTTGCACACCTTCCCATTTGCGTAAAGCAACTAGGGAATCTTCACCTTCCTCCTGAACTACTAGATCCTTATATCATGATTAACCCTTAAAGGTTCCAATCCGCATCATTCCTCCATATGCCAATCTCGAGACCTAAGTAGGTTGCAAAAAGAGTCATTACCATCCCTCCCTGGGAGGTCTATTACAATCACCTACTTTAACCATTCAATGTTATATTGCTCAAGACAATCACGCTTATGTTGATGTACTTCTTTACTGTTGATATCGAACCATACGGAAAACTCCAAGCTTTTGTTACCGTTCCTTTATATTCTCCGCTTGAGGTTACACCTCCCATCTACAATTCCTCAACAGGCAACCCGCACTTTATGCGCTCTTGGTCATCACCGATAAGCTTATGGTTGAGCGTCTCTAAGGTCGACGACTTACCATTCTTCTATACTTCATGTCACTATTCTCCCAAAGGATACCCTCCTTGGGGTACACCACCTTAACTTTGTTAGCTCTTTCCATATTCCATGCTTTCTTCCTCTTCCATAAGGTAACCATACTCTTCTCGGCCTCGCGTGCCGTATAAATCGCCTTCATAGGCTTAACCGCGCCTCATGATACCTTGTAAGTGTGTCTTCTCAAAATCTCTAACGTTACTCAGTAAACACTCGCGTTTCTCTTGATTATTGTCTCAAGTCTTTTCATAACTAAAGCTCCTTGTTGTGTCACTTATCTTCTCATAACTCTTGTAATGTTGGCACTTCACTTATTGGTACCTCGTAGGCTTAACTTACGGTATCTCAAATATTTTGCAAATGGTTCAATCACTCTTCTCATCTTGACTAAAATGCTTAGGAGCGCCTAAAGAAAATTTCACATCTTAATGGAATACCACCTTTAACCTTGCTAGAATGTACCCATCTCCTCCTCGATTCGCATCTTTAGTTGTCCACGCGTCTTCCTGAAGAACTTAAGTTCGTTATCTCTATTGGTCTCATTGTCGTTTAATCATGGCTTCTTTGGAACCACTTCCACACCTTAATCTTACTCCCTTTACTTGTATTGCTTCCATCTCGATTTCTCTTAAGCTGTCTCGAGTTTTTCCTTCTACTTGTTTGTCCTTCGTTTAAGTCATCTCTAATCCTCCTCTTCGACATCCTTTTAAAGGAATCCGAGAACGTCATGGTGCTCGTCAGCACATAATGCTCAACTCGATACTTGAGCGTACTTATCCACCTATGAACGTTATCCCAAGCCAACAACGTCGTCCACGGGCGATGGTATCATACTTTTGTCTTAACTATTAGGTCTCATATATCTATATGCTACTACATATAATACGTATACGTATATAAGACTATATAAGTCCTATGTTCCCGTTACTACCAACATACCAAATCCAAGAAACCACTTCAACAAAACAAGGTAGTCCATCATGCAACTACAATCCACATATATATATATATATATATCAAAATCCAATAAATTAAGCTGTCGAGATCCACGGAAGGAGTGGTGGTCCCTACATTCTATCCCCGACTGACTATGCTCGATTTTGAAAACAAAATTCATTTTAAAAGTTAGAACCCTTGAGGGTTCTGTTTACTTCTATTCGGCCTATAGAAGATTGTGAGTGCCATTGTTGTCAACCTAGGGCTCTGATACCATATTGTAACATCCGGAATCCACAAGACTCGGGATGCTACGGGCGGAGACCTCACAATGGGTCCCGACCCTTACTCTGACAACAATTTCTCTAGATCTTACAACAGGACACAAATAAAGGCACAACCGAAATACATTTTTATGCAAATGATATGATTCTTGCAAGCATACAAACGAAAGACTCCAGCCGAGTTAACAACTTGAAAGACCAAACGTCAAATACACTGATAACATGTATTATAGTCTATATTTTGGGATTGGTATGGACGTTTTATCTTCATAAATCTGCATGTATGGATGTATATTCTTTGATCTTTCTATTGTTTTTTCAACATTTGCGGGAATCGAGGTCTACACCTAGTTTCGTTGTGATTGTAGGGAAGATGGCACGTTTTGGAACGTTTTGGAGCTAAGGAAGCTAAGGAGTAAATGAAGCTACATTATGGAGCATTGAGGAGTTATAAGAGAAGCTCCGGAAACATGGAAATGAGATAGAAGATTGATTTTGGAACAAATCAAAGAAACTGATGCTTAACTGAGATTCACCTCGGTGGGCTACAGTGCCACCTCAACCGAGGTGATCTTCAGGACAAGCTTGACCGAGGCGAACTGATGACGGGACACGAGATCTTTATCTTTGGTTGATTTCTTCTATTTTTGGAAAGTGAATATCACATACTATTAGGATGGATTTATGAAAGGAATTATATCTTTTTGGCTGATATATTTTGGAAGATTAGAAGATATTTTAAAGAAGGAAATTGCCTTTAGAGATATCTTATCTTAGGAAGGTGATTCTCCTATATAAAGTGGTTGATTTTTTGGAATTCATCTATCTCCGAATCTCAGATTCAGGAAAATAAAGGAGCAGAGTTCTCTAGAGTTTGGAAGAATGTTTGGAAGGTTGAAGATCAAGAAAGGAAGGAAGCTAGTTTGAAGGAAAGTTGAAGAAAGTTGTAAGATTTTCTTAGTTTAATTTGATTTGTTGTCTTTTCTGATTGTGATTAAGGAACGCAGCTTGTTTGATTGATTGATTGTTTGATTTAGTTATTGAGACCTTTGTGTTAAGGTTTTCTTGTTTGAATATTGATTCCTTTCTTATATATTCAAACAAGAAAACCTTAACAGAAAGGTCGATTGATGCAAGATACCTCATTTTCTCCTTTCTTCAGCCTTCTTATAGGGAAAAAATAGGGTTACGAAAGCCCAATAACCGTTGCTGACGTGGCAAATATGACACGTGGCAACCGTTATTGAAATCACGGCCAAGTACAAACTTCCACGCCCGTGGAATGAGCCGTGTAACCTTTTTGTTATTCTCGACCTTGTCTCCCACGACCTCAATACATAAACCACGGCCGTGGTTCTTCTTGTTTGGCCGTGGAAACTCCAATATCTTTGTAAAAGCCTTTGTTTCGTAAAGCTCTCTAATCATGCTCCTTCCTTAACTTCTCCAATGCATCTTCTCGATGCCTATCATGATCAAATACTCCTACTCACTCCATATATGTTGCAATCCAAGCCTTTATTCACCTAAAAACACAACAAAGCTTGTGTAGATCTCTATACCAACATAATAGGTGAATGTGCTCATAAATGCTTCAAACTCATATCCATATACACGAAAGAAGGGGAAAAACAACGAAAACAAGTGCCTAAAATAAGGTCATATTTCATGCTATCAATGTCATTGCCCGTTGTCATACACTTGGGCCAAATATCAATATATAAAAGGTCGTCCTATTTGCAGTTTCGTTAGTATATAAC
Organism: Fagopyrum esculentum; assembly: GCA_033239045.1. NCBI lineage: Eukaryota > Viridiplantae > Streptophyta > Magnoliopsida > Caryophyllales > Polygonaceae > Fagopyrum > Fagopyrum esculentum. Next base: position 97,455,502 of record BSUD01000005.1, read on the forward strand.
ATAATCAACACACACACACAACCAAACACGCATCGATGCTAATACAAGGAATACTAGCTAAGTAAGTCCGGAGACTTACCTTGTCCCAAATCCAAACAAACCAAAACCGCTCTCGTTTCCCGTAGAAAGATACTCAAGCCTGCTCAAAACAAAGTACGTAATCAACATCACTCCCATAAGCTAGAAGTCCTTAGACTTATAGACTCGACGATCTCGCAAGATCCTAAACCATAACACATACTAGGATAAACATGCCCAGTCTTGAATCTCAACGGTGGCAATACTATTCTAGGATACGCACATCCTAGCCCACAATCTCAACAACCATATACTCACAATCTAAAACCTCATAAGCCTCACAAGGACGTCCCTACACTCACACAACCAACTTAAGGTCCAATCACAAATCAAGCCTAAGAACATTCAAATCATCCTCAAGCCCTCACTTAAGGTTCAAGCCACTACATGGCATTCACATCTACCCTAGGTCCATCCTAGGCATCAAAGTAACATAGACAACCTCTCATACGAAGGAAGGAAAGAAGAAGGCACGAGAAATAGGGCATATTGTTGCAGAAACGCAGTTGCGGACTTAGAAGGCGCGACCGTGGTGCCTGGCACCACCCCCGCGGCGCTGGGCTCCTGGCGCAGCCCGTGCGGCTGGATAGGTTCCGCCCCCGTTGCGTCTGGTGCCGCCCTTGCGGTAGAACTCCAAAAACAACGATTTCTTTGATCTTCGACTGTGCACTTACGCTTCTATGGCTTCCTTCTCTGGATGAGTCTTCTCAAAATTTATCCACAAGATCAAAGCGCTCCTCCACGTCCTAAGCTTGCTAGAAACACATGCAACCAAATAAGGCCATCAAAGAACCTTCTTCAAAAGCTCCATTCACAACAATGGAGGAAGGATAAGAAGAAAATGGAAAGGGACCCAGAGGAAGTAGAAAGGGAGAGGAAATATTACCTACACAGCTGCATATTCCTTCCTTTGCAGGATAGCTCACAAGCAAGAACCAAGGTATAATGAAGAAAAGAGAAGAACCAAGGGGAAGAAAGAATGTGGGAATGAAAGTAACGTGAATGAGTGGAGAAAGGAGGAAGAAAAGGCGGCTCTTACTTTTGGGGAAACAAGGGGCCAACAGCCCACAAGACTCTCCTTTGGGTAAGGAACGAGGGGTAAAAAGCGTAAAGCGGGAAAAGGAAGGGTCAGAACAGAATTGGGATAAAATCCTGTCACTCTGCACAACGTGCGTGCGGAAAGACTAGGCCACGCTTGAGAAAGGCCGCTAAACCACTCACTAACCGGAATAAATATTTCGGGCATCACAATTTCAATTTCAAAATTTAAATCTTATTTTTGAAAATTGGTTGAGATTTATGAGGGAAGATTTGCAAATCAAATTTGGCTTTCAAAGTCATGATTCTCTCAAGATTTTACATTGCCTTAAATTGATTTGACATGTCCTTTTTAAAGCATCAATCCCTTCCTTTCTTATCACCTTTTTCCTTGTGCTCAAAATTTTTACAGCCCGCTTTCACTTTACTCTTTCAATTTTCAAACTCTCTCTCATAAACGCTCATCCATGGCTCCCAAGAGAACCTCAAACCATGCTGCCTCCTCTTCAGCGGCAAAGAAGCCAAGAAATTCCTCCCCAGGGCCTGATAGCATGAAATATGACTTTATTTTAGGCATATGTTTTGGTTGTTTTTCCCCTTCTTTTGTGTATATGGATATGAGTTTGAAGCCTATATGAGCACCTTCACCTATTATGTTGGTATAGAGATCTACACAAACTTTGTTGTGTTTTTAGGTGAATAAAGGTTTGGATTGGAGCATAAATGGAGTATGTAGGATGATTGATCATGCTAGACATCAAGAAGATGCATTGGAATAGCTAAGGAAGGAGTATGAGTAGAAAGCTTTGGGAAACAAGAGATTTTATGCACGTTTTAGGGATTCCACGATCAAGTACAAGGAACCACGGCCGTGGTTTTGGAAATTAGTTTAAATTTGGCCATGGGAATTTATGTCGAGAGCAAATATGTCATTCCACGGTGGTTTCCACGGGCGTGGAATTTTACTCTTGGCCGTGATTCTTCTAATGGTTGCCACGTGGTTTTGGGAATTAATTTTACTCTTTATAGCGAGACTCAACATCAAAAGATGGTCATCATACACCTTTGAAAGAAACCACTACAATTGTTCGTCCATGATTTTAAAGGTGTATGATGGCCATCTTCTCGGAGTACATTAAGGAAATCATGGAGGTTTTTTTGGATGATTTTTCTGTTTATGGTTCCTCATTTGATAATTGTGTTGCTAATCTATCTCTTGTTTTAAAAAGATGTGAAGACACTAACCTAGTTCTAAATTGGGAGAAGTGACATTTTATGGTTTGGGAAGGTATTGTTTTAGGACACTTGATCTCTAATAGAGGGATTGAAGTTGACAAGGCTAAGTTGAAACAATAGAAAAGCTTTCACCTCCATCTTCGGTGAAGGGGATTAGAAGTTTTCTACGACATGTTGGCTTCTATAGGAGGTTCATAAAAGACTTTTTGAAAATCTCTAAACCACTAACTAATCTATTGATGAAGGATGTTGTTTTTGAATTTTCGAAAGAGTGTTTAGATACTTTTATAGGATTCAAGAAGATCTAATTTCAGCCCCAATAATTCAGCCCCCGGATTGGAGTCTTCCATTTGAGGTCATGTGCGATGCAAGTGACGTAGAGGTGGGAGCAATGCTTGGACAAAGGAAAGATGGACGCACTCATGCCATCTATTATGCTAGCAAAACACTAGATGAAGCTCAGCTCAACTACGCCACAACGGAAAAGGAATTTCTTGTTGTTGGATATGCATTTGAAAAGTTTCGTTCTTATCTTGTAGGAGCGAAGGTGATTGTATACACGGATCATTCAGCCATTTGGTATTTGCTTGCCAAGAAAGATGCAAAACCAAGCCTGATTAGATGGATTCTTCTTCTTCAAGAGTTCGATCTTGAGATTCGTGACAAGAAAGGATCCGAAAATTCTGTTGCGGGTCACTTGAGTCGTCTACCACATGTCACCAATGACGACTTACCTATTGATGACTCTTTCCTGGACGAACAATTGCATCTAATGGAAGAGTGTATTGATCATATGTCTAGAGGTAACGAACCTTGGTTTGCTGATTTTGTGAATTATTTGGTTTGTCAGGAAATACCTCCCGGGCTATCCTACGCTCAAAGAAAGAAGTTCTGTAAGGATGTCCGCCAATACTATTGGAATGAACCTCTACTCTTCAAGAGAGGTCCATATGGCATCATTAGAAGATGTGTGCTTGAAGAAGAAATGCAAAGTGTCATTCTTCATTGCAATTCTCTTCCTTGTGGAGGACACACTAGCTCTCACAAGACTAGCGCTAAGGTATTATGATCCGGATTCTTTTGGCTTACATTATTTAAGGATGTGCAAACATTTGTTGCTTATTGCGATGCTTGTCAAAGAACAGGGAACATATCTAGGAGGAATGAAATTCCCCTCAACAACATCCAAGAAGTGGAGATCTTTGACATTTGGGGAGTTGACTTCATGGGACCATTTTCATCATCTTGTGGTAACCAATACATACTTCTAGCTGTAGATTATGTTTCAAGATGGGTTGAAGCTATAGCTTCTCCAACTAATGATGCGATGGTGGTTGTTGAGTTATATAATCAAACTATTTTCCCAAGGTTTAGGACACCCCGAACCATCATTAGTGACGGAGGATCACACTTCATAGCCCGTCGATTTGAAGCTCTACTAGCTAAGTATGGGGTGACTCAAAAGATCGCCATACCTTACCATCCGCAAACAAGTGGACATGTGGAGATTTCTAATAGAGAGATCAAAGGAATTCTGGAGAAAACGGTGTCTAGGACAAGGAAGGATTGGGCGTTAAAGCTTGATGATGCATTATGGGCATATAGAACGGCATAGAAAACTCCCATTGGCACAACACCATACAATCTTGTGTATGGGAAGTCTTGTCATATTCCGGTGGAGCTGGAACATAAGGCATATTGGCTTGTCAAGTGGTTGAACTTTGGCATGAAAGAAGCGGGAGAGAAATGTCTCTTGGATCTTAATGAGTTAGAAGAACTCCGCTTGAACACCTATGAGAACGCCAAGATTTACAAAGAGAGAGCGAAGCGTTGGCATGATAAGCACATCATTCCGAAAGACTTCAAAGAAGGAGACCTTGTTCTCCTCTTCAATTCGAGACTTCGACTCTTTCCCGGTAAGCTTAAATCTCGTTGGACCGGACCTTATGTTATTATACACGTTTTTCCTCATGGTGTAGTTGAAGTATGGGGTGAGAAGTGCAGAAGTTTTAAAGTGAATGGCCAACGACTCAAGAAGTAATCGCCGGAATTCCAAACTGAGGAAGTCGCACCGATTCTCCTTACTTTAGCACAAAGGATTGGTCTAGCTACGGACCTAAAACAAAGCGCTACTTGGAAGGCAACCCAAGGTAATGCATTCTTTTTTTCTTTATCGTTTTTTCTTATATTAGATTAGTGTATGTTGTTATTGTTTGTTTTTTGTCGAATTCTTCCGGTATATCTTGTGTCTTTGGATGTCAGGGTTGAAGAACGACCAAAAGAAGTGAAGAAAGCCAAAGTAACAACGAAAATTGGATTTTTGGCAGAAAAAAGGATTCCCACGGGTTTAAATACGATTCCACGGCCGTGGTTTCGTTAATTGAGGCCGTGGAGAAACAGGTCGAGAGCCGCAAAAGAAAAAAGAGAAAAACCACGGTCGGCCGTGGAAGTAACAGAGGGGCCGTGGTTTTTGAAAATCTGACGGACCTATATAAAGCCTTCTTCTTCACAAACCACAAATCCTTACCTTCTCCTCCACGACCTATTCCACGCCCAATCTTCTCAAACCTCAAATCTTCATTCGGATATCATTTTGCACGATTCTTCGCTCCAAATTAAAGCAAACTTCATTCTATTGCGGATTGTGATAATAAACTGCACAAACATTCAGCAATCGGGCGAGATTTTGGATTTCTTCAAATCCAAAACCTAGGTTTTCTCTCAACTCTTTCCTTGGTTGATTTCCTTCGTTTTCTTCAAATATTTTTAGGAGAACTAAACGGAATTGAACTTAGAAATAGTTTAGGAGTGCTGTTGTTGAGATTGATGTGGAATTTCTGGATTTTTGAGAAAAATCGTGCAATTCCACGGGTAGCCGTACAAAACCACGGGCGTGGTTTCACCAAGAATAGGCCGTGATTTTCTGAAAAATGTTATGAACTCGCAAATCAAGCCGAAAAAAAAAGAAAGGAGGCGAAGGCTTCTCTTCCCAACCCCCTCCCATTCCTCAACCTATCCCTAGGATCCCTACAATCCATGAGAACCACAAGAGGGCTTATTATAAGATCCAACAACGTAACATTATTGCCCCTAGGTACATTGTGCTTGAAGAGTTTGAGGATTTCCATGTGGTGAATGATCTTAGATGGATGCTTGATAGGGCTTAGCTTACTATATTTGGGAGCATTAGAGAAGATGCTTATGAGGAGATTACAATAGAGTTCATAAGCTCGTTTGACCATAGCGTCGTAAACCGAACGGTCACCTTCCGTTTGATGGACCACACTCACCATATGTCCATAGCTTAGTTTGGAACGTTGTTTGGCTTTGTAGACACATACAATGGGACATTTCCTAGGAGTTCTTGTGCTCGGGAGTTTTGGGAGAATATTGTTATGGTAGTGGGTCACGAAGACCATTGGCAACCCGTTGATTCAAAAGCCAAGTTGATCTATAACCTCTCCTTAAAGATAGCCCATAGGATCCTCTCCGAGTGCCTTTTCCCTAGGGCCGAGACTCCCCAGAAGCTCAAGGCTGATGAGCTTTTTATCCTTTATTGTATGGCGACCGGTGTCACTCCGGATTGCACCACTATGCTTGTTGCTACTCGTACCAAGATCAAGAACAAATCTAAGGGGAACATTGGATATGGAGGGATGGTTACATACATTTCAGAGCATTTAGGGTTTGATTATTCGGCTTGTAAGTTAGTGGAATCCGCGAGGCCTCTAGGGCTTCAAGGTTTCATGACTAGGGGACTCTTGATTCCGCGCCACCGAGGTCCACTATTTGTCTCCATGCCTTGGGAAGACAATGGAGGAAGAGGCATTCCATGGAGGGCTGATTACTCCATCCAGAACCGGCAGAACTGGAAAGCAACATTTGTCCCGATGCATGCCAACCTCCTAGGAGCTCCAGCTTATTATCCCGAGGATGTGCCAGCTGTTGTTATTGAGGATGGTTATGAGGAGATGGGTGGTGATGAGTTCTAGGATGTTGGAGGTGCTGAAGAGGCTTTTGGAGATTTTCCGGATCAGCCGGTGGATTTCCAAGAGCCGCCTAGGAGATCTACCTAATAGTAGCGGCCTTCCGCTTCTTCTTCTGCCCGGCGTGCCAGCGTGAGTGAGCGACTTACTTGGATGGATGCACCGCCGACATGGATAGTTGCTGCACCAGCTTGGATGGGAACACCGCCGCAGTGGATGGCGCAGCGGCCAACATGGATGGACGATCAGCCGGCATGGGTCACCAGACTCACGGAGAGGATGGAGGCACTTGAGACCCGCTTCAATGAAGCTAAGGATGACCGCCGTGACAATGCAAGGATCCTCCGAGACGTTTACCGGCAGCAGTTTGGGCGTCCGTACGACCCAAACCTTTACCCGTTTCCACCACCACCGTCACCTCCTATGTGATGACTTGTTCGGTTCGAGTTGCTCCACCGCCTTTGTGAGTTTCTTTGTTCTTTTTCTATTTCTTTTTTTTCTCATATTAGGGACAATGTATATCTTAAGTATGGGGTGGAGTATGATTCTCATGTGATTTAATAATTTGACATATTGCTTTGCTTCTTATCCATGAACACTTGCATCTTTATTTTCTTGTCACACGTTTCCTTTTTGTATTGAATTTTTTTAAGCTTTGAAAAACCCATAAAAAATTGAAAATTTTTTAAATATATAGTGCTTCTAGGATTGGAAAAGACCTCGATGATGAATTCACTTGTGGATTGAATTTTTTATGACATTTATGTGCTTGATTTGAATTGTGAATTGTGGAGAAATTGAGTATGTTTTTTGATCTTCTTGCAAGTTTCATAATGTAAAAACTCTTGTCTAAATCATGTTGAGGAATGAAAGTTGAAATCGCATTATAAGTTCTTGCACTTCTTTTTGAAATGATTAAGGTACTTTGATTTTTCTTGCTTCTTCTTTATTCATTTAGCTACTCAATGAAAGTTTTGCCTCCTTTACCTATCTGGAAATTAGGAAGAGTGTAATTTTTGGCATGATTGATCTGGGAGGTCCATGAAAGAAAAAAAAAATTGTGCATTCAAAGTATAGGAAAATAGGTTTGGGGACGTTGAACATGAGGATGAGTAACTCGACACCATTCACATAGTCGGGTGTTTGTGTCTTTCCAAAGTCTGAATGAACGATACTCCTAACGGAATATGGTATGTGCATCAAGGGTTTGAGGCATCTCGAAAATTGAGAATCGCCGATCTCCTAGGCTTCGGTTTTTGTGCACCGTTGTCCATACTTCCAAAAAGTAAAGTAAAAGAAAAGTTCGCATGCAAAGCATGTTTGGGAAGAAATGATCTTCAAGCTTGTGTTGTGTAGTTCCTCTTTCCCGGATATCACACCACATTACCTTATGAAAAGTCCTGCCCATTCACGTTTCTTGATCTTTATTTGAAAGTCCTTAAGATCTTATGGTTGTTGTTTGGCTTAGTGATCTAAATTGGATTTCGACATGATTGATTTTGACATTACTTTGGGTTATGATGTTTGTCTTGGAGCTTTTGCAAAGTATGATGTTTCTTTTTCATGATATGATTCATTTTGTGTATATAAAAGTTTTCAAGGAAACATGAAGCAAGATTTGAGAGCGATCTATTGAATAGAAGCACAATACCAAAAAGATTTGTTTTCCCATTGTTTTGCATTCATATTTCATCCTACCTTATGTTCTAGCTTTTGAAAACCTTGCTTGGGGACAAGCAAGAGACAAGTATGGGGTGTTTTGATAGCATGAAATATGACGTTATTTTAGGCACATGTTTTGGTTGTTTTTCCCCTTATTTTGTGTATATGGATATGAGTTTGAAGCATATATGAGCACATTCACCTGTTATGTTGGTATAAAGATCTACACAAGCTTTGTTGTGTTTTTAGGTGAATAAAAGCTTGGATTGGAGCATAAATGGAGTATGTAGGATGATTGATCATGCTAGACATCAAGAAGATGCATTGGAATAGCTAAGGAAGGAGTATGAGTAGAAAGCTTTGGTAAACAAGAGATTTTATGCACGTTTTAGGGATTCTATGGTCAAGTACAAGGAACCACGGCCGTGGTTTTAGGAATTAATTTAAATTTGGCTGTGGGAATGTATGTCGAGAGCAAATATGCCATTCCACGGTGGTTTCCACGGGCGTGGAATTTTACTCTTGGCCGTGATTCTTCTAACGGTTTGCACGTGTTATATTTGTCACGTGAACAGCGGTTATGGGCTTTTCGTAACCCTATTTTCTCTTATAAGAAGGCTGAATGAAAAGAGAAAACGGATCGCGTGCTAAATTTTCGCAGCCGACGCTAGAGAGAAGTTGAGATCATTTGTAAGATCTTATTGTGAAAAGATTTTGGAAGCAAGATTTGGAGAAGTACACACTTTGATATTGCAAAGTTGGAAGATCTTAGGGTTTCACGTTGGAGGCGGATTGACATCCCGTTCTTCTTTGTTCTTTAAGATTTATGAGAGATTTCTTACTCTATTCTATATTCATTGAACACAAGTACGGATTTTGAGTTTGATTGAGATTGGTTTTGTGTTTGCTATTGAGTTTTCAAGGTTCTATCTTTTCTTTCTTTTAATTTTGATTATTGATTTGATGACAATGATTGTTGGCTAAAACCCTTAAGAGATTCTAAGGTGAAGGGTTGATAGTTGTGGCATAGATGATGATAGATTGAACCAAAACAGATTGGACTTTGAGAGTTGCGAGAAACCTCGTCGTCGAGCCTTTCCACGGCCTGTTATTGAGTTCCATGGCCGTGGTTCCCAAGATCCGACCGTGGTTTTCCTCTGTCGTACGTTCTTTTCTTTTGCTTTGATCCAAAGTTAAAGATTGGCCCTAACCTAGCCTTGGCTTACCTTATCTAGGTAGTAGTGAGACTCAACATTCTCTACTTTGGTTTTGAGTGTCACAACCTTAACCTTTTTGGCTTATCTTTGATTACCATGGGTTTGGGCATGGGTAATTGAGAGTTCAATCCTGTCCTTAGATTCTCTTTATAGCGAGACTCAACATCCTTTATCGAGAGAGCCTTTGGGTGAGACTTATGGGTTTGGAACTTCACCGTACAACACCCTACATTAGATTTATACCTTTGCAATCCTAACTCGTCCTTATATCTTTAGAACATCTTGAATTGATTGCCACAATTGGATACCTGAATCTTTAGAATCGTTATTTTCCCATAAATCTTTACAAAAGTTTTATCTTGCCGGACAATTTACGAACTGAATTTGATCCCCCAAATCCTTGAGTTCGATACTCTGGAATTCTTGCTTTACTATACCGATCTGTACACTGTGGGTTCGCTTTGCTTGATTTCAGCTTCTCTAAATTTAAGACTTAGAGACGCACACTTTCGAGCGAACAGGGCCATCCAAAGATGTGGTGGTTCACATATCCTAAGAGTCGGCAACACCCTCTCCTCCAGCAAACATTGAGATCTAAGCTCAAACTGGGATGCCTACGAACTGGTTCAAGAATTTCAAAACAACGGGCACTTGGCTTGACGGATTTTACACACGACCACTTTGCATGTGTGAATCTGTGGATATGGAGTTTTTGATGTCTCTTTAACTGCCATGCATTACTTTGCTACAGGGGTGTTCTATCTAGAAAATGTTGAATCCAAGAGAAGTAGCATTCACAAGGCTCACAAGATTGTTCTATGTGAATCTCACTACAAGAAGTAGGGGTGTGCTTTTCCGGATATCCGATCTGATCCGACAAACTTGAAAAAGTCTGATCCGAATCGAGAGCACCCGGATATCCGACAATTTTATCCGAACGGATATCCGATCTGAAGATCCAATCCGACTTTTTCCTCTAAACCCCGATCTGTATCCGATCCGATGATCCGAAAAAATGCCCGGATCGGATCGGACTCGGATCACCAATTTCCGGATATCTTCGAATTTGAATTTTTTTGGATCGGATCTTCCGATTAGCGGATCAGATTAGTTGGATCAGATATTTTTGCTCACCCCTAGCAAGAAGGGCAGAAGAACCCTAACCTTAGAATCTATCATGAATGGTAATTCGATTACTCTTACCCCCACTCTTATTGCTTAGATTTTAGGGCTTCCCACCTCAACCTTCTACTATCACCCCTCTAGAATTGAAATTGTGCGCTTATCAAAGGAAAAATTCCTCCTCCCTAACTCCTCTGCCAGCTTCACACACATCCCTCATCCTTGAAGCAAAAAATGTGTTTAATCTGCTTGTTAGATGTGTTGTACCCAGATCTAACTCTAGAGAATTGTTGATTGCCCAAACTCTAGAGTTAATGTGCTGAATGGTCTCGATGTTGATCTCCGTAACCTCATCCTCAACCACATGCTTCATACAATCAACTCCACCTGAGCCATTCCCCTCCCTTAAGCCAACTTTCTCCCAAAGATTTTCGCATACTTCTCGATTGACACCTCGAATGAGGACAAACAAGTGTCCACTGGGAAGATAGATGAAGAACGTTTTGAACGTCTCGGAATTAAAAAGACGTTGACTGGAGAATGGAAACTGAAAGAACGGGACATTTCTTCATCATCCTCTGCTTTTGAGTTGCTAGAAAAGAGGTTGGATGATTAGGAGTTTAGCTTGGACAATTTGCAAAGGAAGATGATTGATTTCAGGTCAGATATGTTGGACAAACAAGATTCTACACATGAGTTGTTATCAATCATGCCCTCAAAGGTCAATCAAATGTTCTGTTTGAATGCCTTTACGTTTACAATCATGGGGAGCATAATGCCATTAACTAAGGATGATGCTCAACAAATGAGGGGGAAAAATGTCGAATATGTTGCTCCATTGCTACAAAAATGTTAAGAATCAACCGATTCTTTGCCCAAATCATGAAAAGTCAACCATTTGGACCATTGAGGAATTTAGTGATGTAAAGAAGTATAGGGATGCTAAGAATTAACGCATGCTTGATTAATAGAAGAAAATGAAGACGTTGGATGAAGCTCATGCCCGGAGAAAGAAGAAAGTTTACGATGATGTTCATGGACAACACGATTCTCGGTGGTACCAAGAGTAGATTTCAAAGCCTTGAAATCAAAGTCAAGGCCTTGAAACTAGATATCAACGTCTTGACATGCACTTTAAATTTTCTTTATTTTTACTTGCAAGGCCTTGAAATGCGTTTCTGGGCCATTTTTAAACTTGTTTTATTGAACTTGGATCAGTAATATTTTTAAACTCCCGTTCTTTAACTATTTTTCTCCCTTGTTGAAAGACAAAGGGGGAGAAATTATGTGATCCGACATTTTTGCATTCTGCATTTATTTTCAAATATTTTTATGCATGCATCTAACATTAAATGCAGGTATGATATTTGTTTTATCTTTCATCAAGGGGGAGATTGATAACTCCACCTTTAATATTAATTGTTTCATTTAAATGATGGAAGACTTAACATATAAATGCGATTTATAAACTAACAAATATCGATTATATTCTAGATTGCTTATCTTAGCTTGTTTGTTAAATTGTGTGTAGGTCTTGGATATTGTTACAAGGGAAGGTTTCGGCCAAAGAATCATTATAACAAACCAACGAGAAGATCCTATATGACCAACCGACTACAAAGATCTTTTTGGAGAAAAATAAGCGTTTGAAGAGAAGATCTCGGCTGAAGATCGTTTGAAGAGAAGATCTTAAGTAAAGATATCAAACGGGTATGAAGATATCAAACGGATATAAAGAAGTTTGTTGAGGAGAAGATTGTTCGCTCCAAAAGGTGTGTGCAGAAAAAGCTTTAAATTTATATCCCGAATTATAGACCTAACGATAAGCGAACCCGCAGTGTACGGATCTATCGTAGAAAGGGCTAATCTTCCGGAGTCGATCTCAGGGATTTGGTGAGAATAATCACTGGTAATGCAATCTAACTTCAGAAGCATGCAATAACACTGATCAAAAGCAAAAGGCAAGAAATATAGAATGATTGAGGAACACAGATTCTAGAGATCAAAGTATCCAGTTGTGGTTTCGACTCAATATTTCTAAAGGTATCATAGACAAAGCTGAGGTTTACTAAGGGAAGGTGTTTCAATTATGGGATAGATCACCGGGTAAGTCTCACAACCCACTTTCCCAAGCCAAGGCTCCTATCACCGGGTAAGTCTTAAGGAACTAAGGAAATGTACGAGTACTCAAACTAACATACTCACCTAAGGGTACAAAACAAACCATCACCGGGTAAGTCTCAGGTTAACTCTCAAAGGTAGGATGAAGGCATACTCAAACCCTAATAAAGGGTAAACCGTTATTAACTATCACTCATCATCATAGGTCAACAAACGAAGGAATCACCGGGTAGGTCTCATCCTAGGCTTGCATGTAAACCAAATGGTGCAACAAGGATAGGATTTGACAAACTATAACCAAAACTCAAGATAGGCAATGTAGTAGATGATCTCGTGCAGTTCTTATCGATCTCTGTCGAGGCGACTCCAAGAACAGCCCGAGAAGGGTTTCGGTTTAGGGTTAACTCAAGCTTTCAGGGTCCACTCAGAATAAGGTTCATTCTTTCATCGTCTATACCACAACCTTCAACTAATCACCCTACAATCGCAGGGGGTTTAGCCAACAATCATCATTATCAAGCAATCAAAATATATATCAAGCATATCAAGAAAATCAAGAGAACAGAAATAAGCAATCAACAAAGACGTCTCAATTATCAAAGCAAACAAACCAGCAATCAAGTCTAACAATATGTTCCAGAAAGTCTAATAACAATCACTAATAATTTCCCAACGGAATCTTACAACTTGTCTTCCCTTCTTCCTTAAAATCTAAGTAATCCTTCCTTAGCTCTTTCCTTCCAATAATCGTCTTTCCGTATTCAAAAACTACCGTCCTTCGATCTCTCCAAGATCCAGCCTCCTCTACTTCACATTCACCTTTCATTCTTATAGAAGAGTTTTAGGTCAAATAATACATTATTTCCCTTAGGTTTTGGGCCGTCGATCTCGATCTAGACCCAGTGGGCCGTCTCGTTCGAGATGAGTTATTGTATCAGTCCGAGATCAGTAGTAATCTACGTGCATGTCTTCGTATCTTCAACTGAATCCTTCTTTCATCTTTCCAATATAGTTCTTGTTTTTCTTCTCGTCCTTCTTGATGCTCCATAATGTAGCTTCATAGATTCCTTAGAATCCAATGGTCCATTTGATCCAAAATATGCCTTATTCCCTACAAATACAAACAAACGTGGTGTAGACCTCGATTCTTACAAAGTAAACGAATAATGACAATATCATCTGTAATATACACTCATGCATGTTGAATAATGATGAGAAAACACCAAAATCATATCCGAAATATTGACAATAATTCATGCTATCAAAGATCACGAAGAAGATTTACTTTCAGACATCAAATGGCTATCAAGTGAAGAACGTTGAAGACAAGATCTCGGCTACAAGAAGATCTTATTTGCAATGGCTAGTTCTCAAAAAACATGAGAAGATCTCGCTCAAACAAGACATCAATTGAAGATAAAGATACCAAGCCTACCAACGATCATACAAGACATCTTCATCGATCCAAAAGTTTATCTTTCTCTTTGAGCTTTGTTAAGATTATTCGTTAGAGTGAGATAAACACAAGAGCTACATTGGCATATCATATTAGTGTTATACTCGAGTGTGTTACTCTACGAAGTAACTAGGCTATTATTGCTAGAAAAGATTTGACTAGATCGTAGCATGGAGGCTACATTAAGAGAAGAAGGGAAGTACTTCTAGGTTGTATCTAGGACTCAGAACAAGCACATAATAAATAGTTAGAATCCTAGGGTCGGAAACCCTAGGCGGAGAGTAGGATGTTAGGTCCGAACTTCGTATTCAAATCGTGTTTCGATCTTTTATTTTTCGCACATTCTATCGTTTATATTGTGACTAACAATCTTCTGCAGGTTTTGAAAGTCAAGGCCTTGAGATCCACTTCAAAGCCATGAGAAACAATTTTGTCACTAATCGCAAAGATTGACTTCAACGCCTTGAGATTAGTTTTAAAGCTTTGATATCTGATATTGAGAAAAGTTCTCATACTCTATTCAACCCCCCCCCCCTCTAGAGTATTTATATCCTTATTAATCCCCTACTCGGTTCTTCAATATTAGTATGGACTTTGTTGTAGGATTACCTAGGACTAAGAAGGGGAGAGATTCGATTTTTATGGTTGTTGATTGTTTTTTCTAAAATATCTCATTTTATTACTTGTCATAAGACCGATGATGCATATAATATAGGAAAGTTGTTAGATTACATGGAGTACTTGGGACTATTGTGAGTGATAGAGATGATAAGTTGTTCCTTTAGTTTCTTTTGGAATACACTTTGGGGAAAGCTATGAACTAGGTTGTTATTTTCAACCTCAAGTCATCCTCAAATAGATGGTCAAACGGAGGTCACTAATAGGACCTTAACTACTATTTTCCGGGCTGTTTTGAAAGACAATTTGGGTGCTTGGGAGGATATGTTACCACATGTTGAGTTTGCATTTAAACGTACCATTCATTCATCTACTAACCTAACACCTTTTGAGTTTGTCTATGGGTTGAATCCTTTTACCCCTTTGATCTTATACCATTGCCTTTAGAGGAGCAAGTAGATTCTAATGCATGAAAACATGTGGAATTTATCAAGAATCTGCATGAGAGGACACACATAAGGCTGGAGGAGAAAGGGAAAACCCTGGCACAAGGCAATGTTATTAAAACTGAAAAATTTAGTTTGGTTGCATCTAAGGATAGAGCAATTTCCGTAGAAGAGGAAGTCTAAGTTATCTCCAAGAGGAGACGGACCATTTTGAGTCAAGCGTAAGGTTGGAAACAATGCTTATGTCTTGGAGCTTTTGGAGGAGTATGGAGTAAGTCATACCTTCAATGTAGAAGACTTGAGTCCTTTTGAGTCTAATTATGAGTATGGTGATGATTCGAGGACGAATCCTTTTCAAGAAGGGGAGTATGATGTGGGATATCCCCAACACCTCCTAAAGGACCTATCACTAGAGTAAGAGCAAAGGCATTGAAGGAGAAGGAGTTGACATCTTCAAAGGCCATCCATGAAGATGTTGCTAGCTTATTGACAACAAGTACACCTAAAGAGACTTTATTCATAACCAATTCTTATTTATTGACATTGCTGTCTACTGCTGAAGGACCTTTCAAGAGTAAAGATAAACAAGGAAGCAATGAAAGTGGCTAGAACGAGATTGAAGAGAATCAGTGAAGAAATCTCGGCCCTGAGAACAAAATCTCATCCGAGATTTTGTCCTAGATTTTGTGTCCGTCGATATCTTTTTAGATAGAATTATCTTTTAGTTATTTTTAATACCTTTAAAGCTCTCAAAACTTTCTGAAGGTATCTTTTGGTTTTGATCCTATCTTGTAGGATTATCTTAGTATTTATGTTTTAGAGGTAGAATTTATTTTGTTTTATTTCCACAATATTGTGAGATACTCGTTGCTTCGCTTACAAAGTTTGTGTTTTATTCATTTCATTAAATAAAAAAGAGAGTCTTTGATTGAATCGTTGTGATTCATTGCTAGGTTGTTCTTGTGTGTGTTAATCTTATTGAAGATTGGTGCTACTAGTCAATCGTGGCCCCTCCTTGTGCTTGTCTTATTTAAAAGACATGTGTAAGGCTAAAGAAGGGAGGGTTAAAGTAAGATCTTTGTTAAGGGGTCTTAATCCAATTGGTCAAGGTTCTTTGCAAGAATACCTTGGCTCCTATCTTCCTATATTTCCATCAATTACATTCAATAATATAATCTTCTTATATGCCCATTATCAATCCATCAAACTCATAATCTCGCCCGAGATTCTAGACCGAGATTTATTCTCTAAGACTGTTCATGGAATTTCGATCTACATTGGAAATTGCGGCATCAACCCCGCATCAATAGAGGCCCCGATCTGGAAAATGCAGATGAAGTTATAGAGAACGAAGCTCTTGTCAATGAAAATGCAATTCGTTTTCAAAAAAAGCAGTACACAATCTGGAAAATTCCTTTCCAAAAACAATGTACAACATCGAGGAACTCCCAACCTGTACAACAAACGAGCTATAAATTACAAAGATTGGAGCTCTCGTCAATGGAGATGTCGTTCGTTTTCCAAAAAAGTAGGTAACAATTTGGAAAATTCCTTGTCAAAAACCGTTGTTCAGTATCGAGGAACTCCTGACCTGTATAATAGACAAGGCAGAAGTTATAGAGATCGGAGATCTCACCAATGGCGATACAATTCCTTTTCGAAACAAACACTACAAAATCAAAAAATATCGATCAGTAAATGGAATCGAGACAAAAGTGATAGTCGATAGAGGGTAATGATTTCTTTGAAAAATTTGCAAAATAATGGTTGCAGAATGATGTCTGATTTTTCACCATTTTTAATGAAACGTGAAGATATTGTTTCCATTTATTACTTCAAAGCAGTTATGGTAATCAGGAGAGATGATAAAATTAGGAAAATCTTCTTTTTTTCATTTAATCTTTTTGTTAGAAATAATTAGGGCTTATTTTGTCCCAATAGAATGGCGGAGCATTAATTATACTCATTTGTACAATAACAACCACAAGCCCATTTTACCCAATGTTCTTCATATTTCTCCGTGGAATTCCATCCAACCTTGATTTTTTGCTTCGAACGGCTCTAGAGAGTTTTGATTTCGACCAAATAGCTCTTTTGGGGCATTCCTTCTCTATAGCCCGTGTCTATCTCCTGTTAATTCCTATTCCCTATTGGTCTAAACTAATTGGATAAGTTTTCATTGATTCCTTTTGCCTTCTCTTTGAGTCGATCAGTGAAAATTGCATCGCTCCTGCCTTCTTTCTTCTCTTTGAACATCGCATCGTTCCCGCCTTCACCTTGGTTCTTCCAAAGTGAATTTGTTTGTTGATTGTTGAACAACTTTTAGAAAAATGAACTACTTTTATTTAAAAAAAAGAATTACGTTTTTAAAAAAATGACCTTTAGAGGGAAAAAAAAAAAGATTTTGATACAAAAGAGTAAGAATAAAACCTTGTTCAACTAGTTTGCGCTTCATTTGAGCATATTGAAAACTTAATTGGACAATTTTGGTAACTATATCTTTTTGAGAAACTAGATTAGTGATTAGGCTTTTTAATGTTTCAATTAAGTAAATATACTCCAACCTTTTGTATATATTCTCATACTCTACACACTCTTCTCTCAAGGGGTACATTTACTAAAAACAAAAGTAGATAAAACCTAGTAAACCAAATTGTTTCAACTCTTAATTTTGATGAAGAATGAGTTGGGCGAAAGTGAAAATGAGTAGATGAAGGGAGTGGAGCGGACGAAGCTAAGGAAGCGGACTATTAGATTAGGATGCGGGAAATTCACAAGGGTTATTTTAAAAAAAACAAAAAAGAAAAGAAATTGTTGGTTCCAACTTCGGAAACGGAAAAAATTAAGGGTCTATATTAAGTTTTTTTAAAATCAATTATAGTTCTTAGATCAATTTAATTCTAGAGTCTATATTACTCTTCATTCCTCTCTATAAACCCCCTCTTCACTTGAACCAAAAAAATTAAGGGTCTGTTTGGTTCCAACTTCGGAAACGGAAACAGAATGAAAAACGAATTTATTCCATACGTATATCCTTATTCATAAAACTTAATGGAATCATTTCTTATAGTTTCATGCAAAATGCACTTGCTTTCTCACATTTTGTTTTCCTATATGGTATCTGTGAGATTATGAGAAATTCCCCTTAGGGTTTCCATCATCAGATGGTTTGTATATATAGATAAACATTATACATAATTACAAAAGGCAGACCTTATTTACAAATATTTTACATATTCTATCATACCCCCGCAGTCGAAACTGGAGGAGGCATTACAGTGAGACTGGATCTAAAATCTAGAAATAAAGAACGTGGTAAGCCTTTTGTAAAAATATCTGCATACTGAAAAGCGGACGGTACATGAAGAACTCGAACGTGACCGCGGGCAACCTTATCTCGAACGAAGTGAATGTCAATCTCAATGTGCTTGGTTCGTTGATGTTGGACAGGGTTGCTGGCAAGGTAGGTAGCAGATATGTTATCTGTGTAGACAATGGATGCCTTCGTAAGTGGGCAATGAAGTTCAAGCAGTAGGTTGCGTAGCCAAGAACACTCAGAAACAACGTTGGCAACGCCTCTATATTCCGCCTCTGCACTAGAACGTGAAACTACAGATTGCCGTTTTGCAGACCATGAGATTAAAGTGTCATTGAAGAAAACACAGTAACCTGATGTAGATCGGCGTGTATCAGGGCAACCGGCCCAGTCGGCATCTGTATATGCAATAAGATCAGACTTTGGAGAAGGGGATATGCTGATACCCAGAGATGATGTGCCAGCAATGTATCTGATGATACGCTTGAGAGCAGCAAAGTGAGACTCCCGAGGATCATGCATAAATAAACATATCTGTTGCACAGCAAAACTGATGTCAGGTCTTGTGAAAGTGAGGTATTGCAATGCCCCTGCTAGACTTCGATATAGGGTCGGATCACTGACAGGAGGGCCCGAGGAAGCGCTGAGTTTGATGGAGGGTTCAGCCGGAGTCGCTGCTGGCTTGCAATTAGTCATGTTGGCTCGGGCAACAATCTCTCGAGCGTATTTGTCTTGGGACAAGAAAAGTCCTGAAGGCAGGCGCTGAACTGAAATACCCAGAAAATATGATAGGGGACCAAGATCGGACATAGCAAACTCTTTACTGAGGGAAGTAGTTAGAGTATTGCGGAGGTCATCAGAAGAAGCAGTGAGGATGATATCATCAACATAAAGTAAAAGATAAGCCAACTGATTTCCATTCCGATATATAAAAAGAGAGGAATCACTCTTACTGCTGATAAAGCCAATGCTGAGCAAATATCCTGCAAATCGTTGATACCAAGCCCGGGGTGCCTGTTTGAGGCCATAAAGTGATTTCTTCAAAAGGCAGACATGTGACGGACGAGTAGAATCAACAAAACCTGGAGGTTGAAACATGTGAACTGTCTCATGGAGATGCCCATGAAGGAAAGCATTCTTGACATCAAGTTGGTGAATAGGCCAAGAGCGAGAAACAGCAAGACTCAGAACTGTCCGGATAGTAGCCGGTTTCACAACTGGACTAAAAGTTTCATCACAATCTATGCCAACCTGCTGGGAACAACCGTTAGCAACAAGACAGGCTTTATAACGTTCAAGGGAACCATCCGAACGGAGCTTATGGCGAAAAATCCACATACATCTCACAATGTTAGTCCGGGGAGGACGAGGAACAAGAACCCAAGTACCATTTCGAATAAGGGCTCGATATTCGTCGGTCATGGCTGCGGACCATTTCGGATCTTGGAGAGCCGACTTATGGGATGTGGGTATAGGGGAAAGGGCGGGTGAAGTAACGGTGTTGAGATCAAATATGGCACGTGGTTTAAAAATCCCGCTAACAGACCGGGTAGTAGGTCGGTTTATATTAGGATTTTGTTGAACGTGAGAAGGTGGTATAGCAGGTGTGGGATCAACAGGTGGGGCTGGGCCAGGATTGGGGCAAGCTGCACGTGGTGATTGTGGGCCTGGGGAGTGAGCCGGTGATGGGCCAGAGGGAGAGGGAGGGGACGTTTGGGCGAGAGGAAGCGTAGGAGGGTTGGTGGGTAGCGCATCAGCAGAGGGAGTGGGCTGGTGAGGCGGCTGGTCGCTTGGGCTGGGTTGGGCCAAACGTGGAGCTGGTAGGGGAGCAGCAGGAGTTGGGCTGGTGTGGGCCGAGGTAGGCTGGCCCGACTGGAGCTGAGATTGAATTTGATGCAATTGGTGTGCTGAGTTATAGGGGGAAATTCCGGGTTCCGAATCCAGTACCGAAGGGGCTGAAGAAATTGGGACGGATTTTGAGAACGGAAATTTTGACTCATCAAAAGTGACATGTCGGGAGATGAAAATTTTATTTGAACCTATTTCGAAACATTTATACCCTTTATGATGTTTAGGATAACCGAGAAACACACAAGGTGTGGAGCGGGGTTGGAGTTTGTGGGAAATGGTTGCACTTTGGTTTGGGTAGCAAAGACACCCAAAAACGCGGAGGTGAGCGTAAGAGGGTTGAGAACCAAATAACACTTGGGTGGGTGAACGATTTTGGATTGTGGTGGAGGGAAGAATGTTAAGAAGGTAAGTAGACATGTCTAAGGCATGAGCCCAAAAAGAGATAGGTAGCGAGGCGTGAAACAGGATGGATCGCATCATATTGTTAATGGTGCGGATGACACGTTCCGCCTTGCCATTTTGAGGGGATGTGTGAGGACAAGAGAACCGAAAATGTATGCCGTGAAGAGCAAAAAACGAGTGAAATTGATGATTATTAAACTCGCGGCCCATGTCACATTGGAAGTTTTTGATAGGCATGTTGAATTGAGTTTTGATAAACGTATGAAATTGCACAAAAAGATCGAAAACTTGAGATTTGAATTTGATTGGAAAAACCCAAAGAAAATGGGAAAAATCATCAAGAAATAATAGATAATATTTGTAACCTTCCCGACTCGGAACCGGAGAAGTCCAAAGATCACTATGTATAATATCAAAAGGTGCAATTGTAGTCGTAACAGACCTTTCAAACGGGAGCCTATGATGCTTCCCAAGTTGACAAGCATGACAAAGTGTTGGAGAATGCTCCTTATTTAAATTAAGAAAAGATGACTTCCTAAGACTCTCTAGAACTGGCGTTCCAGGATGACCCAGACGAGCATGCCAGAGACTCGAAGACTGAGCTGAAAAAGCCTGAGCAGGTGCAGAAGAAGCGGTAACTGGATAAAGGTCCCCGGAACTATTGCATCTCAGACGAGTTGTCCCCGTTTGTAAATCCTTCACAGAAAAACCAAAGGGGTCAAATTCAACACTGGCGTGGTTATCTATGGTGAAACGACGAACGGAAACAAGATTTTTAACAATTTTAGGAGCAAGGAGGATGTTGGATAGCTGGAGAGGATGGGTGGAGGTACGAAGTTGAGCTTCACCAAGACCTGTAGATGGTATCCGCATTCCATTTCCAACAATTATCGAATTTAAAGAACCATTATAAGAAATGGACGAGAGATTACCTGATGAGTTGGTCATGTGAGATGTAGCACCCGTGTCCATGTACCAAAGATTATCTGCGGGATTTAACGTCATCGAAGAAAACGACTGATCGAGACTCGTGGGCTGTTGGGGAGCTGCAGTAGCGTGAAAATTGGCCTGAGGAAACACAGTTTGGGCTGGAAACTGGCCCAAAATGCCAGCCTGAGAATGGTGCGGGCCAGAGGAGTTACGGGCTGCTGCTGCTGTGGGAGTGCTGGGCCAGTGGGCCTGCTGTGCTGGCGGCCCAAGAGCAATCTGCATCCACCCAAAGCTGGGGTGATACGCAAATCTGGCGGGCTGCTGTTGTGAGCCGCCGCCAGATTTGTTTCGTCCCTTTTTGCCACGTCCCCGGTTGCGCGAAGACCCGTCCGGCTGGGCGGCGCTGGAGGTGGGCTGGTGGTCGGCGCGAGAGTTCGACGGCGACACGCCGGTGGTGGTAGTCAAGGCGGTGGAGTCTTTGCCGGGTAGGGTTTGGCTTGCCATCCGAGTCTCTTCCAAAATAAGTTGTGAACGTGCTTTTTGGAACGTCGGCAACGGATCCGATTGCTGAATATAACTAGCAGTAGCATTGTACTCAGCAGGCAAACCAGACAGGAGTTGCAAGACTAACCTGTTGTCGGTAATTGGAGACTCGACACCTTTGAGTTGATCCGAAAGCGCCTTCATATGTTGACAGTAGGCGGATACGGAAGCAAAAGACGCCAATTTGCAGTTGGAAAATTCATGTTCCAGATAGACTGCGCGTGTGTGCTTATTGTCCTGAAAGATGTCCTGAATACGACCCCAAGCTTTGAGAGCAGTGTCGTCAGGATCGAGGATTTGAAGAAGAATGTCTTTAGATACCGTACTGTAGATCCATTGAAGAACCGTTGCATCAACTTGGTTCCAAAGAGCGTCATCAATGTCAACAGGGCGAGGAACTTTAGCGTCAATGTGGTCCAAGACGTTATGTGCTTTGGCGGTGACGCGAAAAAGAGTTACCCATGAAGCATATGGCGTGTCGTGATCAAGAACAAGAGCAATGTTGTTCTTAATGTTTGAAATCCCAAGAGCGGAATGAAACGTTTGTTTCTTCTCCATAGACATAGTCGGTATGTGATGAAGGGGAGGAAAGAGCGCGGCGACGTTAGGGTTGAGCGCCGGCGATAATAGAAGGAAGAGGGCGGAAGCGTTTTAGGGCTATGGATCAGAAGGCTCTGATACCATGTGAGATTATGAGAAATTCCCCTTAGGGTTTCCATCATCAGATGGTTTGTATATATAGATAAACATTATACATAATTACAAAAGGCAGACCTTATTTACAAATATTTACATATTCTATCAGTATCAAAAGTAATCAAATTTTACTCCAATTACTTCAAACTATAAGGAATGATTCCAAAAACTTTCATGAACAAGGGTATCGTATGGACTATATTCGTTTCATTCCGTTTTCGATTCGGCATTTAAAACCAAACGGGCCCTAAGTCTTTATAGGTAAATATGATCTTATCGGTATATATAATTTAATTTGATTGGTTGTTGAGAAAGAGTGAAGAAATAGATGACATGACGGTGTGCGTATAGTTGGGGTGAATTCATGAAAGGCATGGAGAGAAGTTGATTCTCCGGTGAGTTGTGTGAAGGCCAAGGGCAACGAAGGAATTGACCGACTAGAAGGCATTCACAAAAATAAATTCTTCTAAATTGAATAGTATGTACACCATACTTATTAATTTGCACCACAAAAACAAAATATCCATATGGGATCCACTTAACGTAACATTTCAACAAAATAAATATCACACTGTGTGTACGTCACTGGTGCTTTGAAATTTGAATAACCACACCAAGTCAACAAACCTACAAAAGCTTTGGCTTCAATCTGGTGAGACACGGAGCACGCTTTATATTTGCATCCCATATTGTTAGTATTAATGAAGGGACAGAAAAGTAATTATAATAATGATTCTATTGGTCAGCAAGGGCAACTTGCCAAGTGGCTCCAGCCTAACTTATTTCTCTTTTCATCTTTTTGGGCCCATATAATGGATCCGGGTTTAACTCTCTAACCTTGTAATTAATATTATTTTATTGGGGTCGATACTCTTTGCGTCGTCAAAGAAGCAACAAAATAACAATATATAATCAAAACTTGAAACGACGTGGATAAATAACCGCACCGGATTATTTGTTAGAAATGGAGCCTAATGTTTCCAGAAACAAAACAAAATAGGTGTCAATTAAAACAAAACTGTTAGGCTACCTATCATATAATTTATACGCATATAAATACTAGTCAATTGTTTGATTACCCTGACCGATTGGTTTGTGTATGGCCAATTGGATATGTTTCCTTTAAATATTGCATGTTAGTTGATTTAATTAAGCTAATTTAATAACGTAGTTGATCGGACCCCACTATCAATTCTTTAAAATTACTCCTTATCTCATATAGTATATACTCATTTGAATGAAATACATAGATTATTACTATTTTTGTGTTGACAAGAAAGAGCCCGTAAAATAATATGTTGAGAAATGTGGTCAGGACTCAGGAGGATAATGTGAAAGAAGCGAATAATATGTGTGGCAACTGGCAAGTGGTCTCCTCCTTCTTTGTGATTTGTGAACACTCAACACACACAAAAATGACGTTTCCAAATCCAACCAACTCTTTTTCTTTTTTCTTTTTTCATTTTAATTTAAAAGAAAGAAAAAACCTACGACGATAATACGTGGTGCTTACTCAGCAGATGCCCCAACTTTCCACTACCAACCAAACCCAACATTAAAAATATGCAACTCAATCTCTATTCTTTTTTTATTACTAATATCATTTCTTTTTTCTTAAAATAAAATATCTCTACGCCATTACATTTTGGATTCGTTTGATACTATTCCCAATATATTCAAACATGAAGGTATATATTATTAAATATAATAAAAATTAATTTACAAATCATTTGTTTTTAAGAAAGTTAATCAATTTATATCAATATATACTATAAAGCCTATTAACCTATAATTGTTGAAAATGGATAGATGAGATGTGGGATAAGGGTAAACAAGTACTTTAACGAGGGTGGAAAGTTGCCATCCCAAACAACCAAGGAGAAGGCTTTCTTTTTCTTTTTCTTTTTCTTTTGTCCATTCAATTTCACTTTCATCCTCGTGTGAGGTTTCTCTTACATGAACGTCATACGTCGATGCTGACGTATGTACTACATTCTAGCTGGCAAACATTATCACTTCTTTCATTTCTTTTTTTCCCCCTTTCTTTACTAAACATTAGATTCGGATATGATGTGAAATGTTCCACTCTAACTGAAATCTTAGAATCCAAAGGGGAAAAAAAAATAAAAAAAATCTAATTTCATGCCAACATATTAGACTTAGGTTCGGTTTGGACAAAACCGTCGAACCGACGGTTTTCAAATCGACGGTTTAGCTTTGCCGGTTTGACCGAACCGCAGGTCGGAGATTTAAGTTTAGATTTAGCTTTTGGTTAAACCTAACCGGCGATTAAACGGCCGGTTTAATTAAAAAGAAAGAAGAGCCGTTTGGCGGCCCCACATCCCAACGGCTCTTTTAGCCATTGGGTGAGTTTTTTTTATAAAAAAAAATAAGTAAAGTTCTTTACAAAAAAATATTACCCTCAATTCCTATATATACCCAACCAGTCTTCCATTTTATCTCACACCAACATTCTCATCTCTCTCTACTACTACTCTCAACTCATCTCGTATTCTTGAATCCCATTTCTCGATTTCTCAAATTCGAATATTCCTTCTCTCAATCTATTCTAATGGCAAACCCGAGCGACAACACTCCCGCATACTTTACTAGCACCCAAGAAAGCGAAATTGTTGCACGGTTGAGTTCATGATTGCCTAATCTAGATTAAAAGTCCACGAATAGTCTCAAAGAAGGAATCTCGGACGAGATTTATGTAACTTTGAACCAAATAACGTAAATTTTATGGATCGATAATGGAAAGTTAAGAAGATGATTATATGAAATGAAGTAATGGAAATATAGGAAGATATAAACCAAGATAATCCCGCAAAGAACCTTGACAAATTATGTATCAAAACCACTTAACGAAGAGCTTACCTTAACCCTTACTTCTTTAACCTTACACAAGCCTTCTAAGTAAGACAAGCACAAAGAGGGACTAGAATTGACCAGGAGCACCAACATTTAAGAAAATTAACACACACAAACACAGCCTAGCAATGATTCACAACGACTCAATCAAAGGCTCTCTCATTTGATTGAATTGGAATGAATAAAAACAAACTCCGTAAGCGAAGCTGTGAGTTCACACAATATTGTGGAAATATTAATCAAATCAAATCTACCTAATAATCTCCCCTTCTAAGACTATTTATAGGGAAAATTCTCCTATAAAAGATAAGAAATCTAACTAAAAGATAATCCTACGAGATAGGATCAAAAATCAACAAATACCTTTAGAATGTTGTAGAGCCTTAAAGGTATTTAAATAATAAAAGATAACTATCAATATCCTAACTAATTTTGACGGGATTCCATTTGAACATTCACAACAGAAGGAATCTCGGTCTTGATATGTAAACATCGGCCGAGATTTATCAAGGGCAACCGAGATTTGTGTAACCCATGCAATCCAGGCAATTTCTCCATTCCATGTGATCCTCCCATAATTGGATCTTGCTAGAAACCCCCCCTTGAGTGTCTCCTACTCTTGGATTAGTGGTGGATCCATGTAATTCAGGAGATGTTAAGGATGGTCCGACATTATACTCCTCTTAATGAAAATGATTCGACCTCGAATCATAGTCTTGCTCAACACTAGTTCAAGAGGACTCAAGTATCGTAGCTCCTAGGTTGGATCAACTCTATGAGATGAAGACATCAACTTCTCCTTCCTTAGCCGTTCTCTCTTGGTATGCACATCAATATGTACATTACGAGATACAAACGGGATCGAATATCCGGGTGGTGAAAACTTCGAGTTTCTTAACTCTCTCGGAAGGTCTATCACACTTTGTAATACTCAAGGTTTGACAATTTTCACCATAACACACAACAGTGGTGAATCTTGGTCTCGATCCTCAAATCTCGGGCGATATTTCCTGGTTGGAGCCGATATTTCCTTTGTAGGTCTATATCTCATTTTTGATGATGAAAACTGGATATATCCCTGGAGCTTTCCTTCTAGGTGCAACCAAGTTGGATCTCCTGGTTCAAATGAAATTTCCTTGCGAACTTGATGAGCCTTAACCGCAACTAACTTCCATTTCTCCTCTATCTCCGTGCAAGATATCACATGTATCCTTTTGACAATGTCCTCCTATTTTCCTACAATCCACTTTACTCGCTCCATTAAAGGTAACGATATAAGATCAAAAAAATTAAGGAAAATAACCGAATCACAAAATCATGGTAGTTCAAGGCTACATAAGGATCGCTTCTCCTAGAGTAAGTAATACTAATGGTGACAACACTACAACCTTAAAGATATAATTACTCCCACTTAGATCTAGCTAACTCCTCAAATAATCTCATACTAATGTCTCCCAGAAAAGAGGCTATAAACTCAATGTCCAACATAAGTCATGAAAAATACATCTTGATATGCTCATGAGATGCAATATACACCTCAATATTCTCATAGTATTCCTCAAAATCTCATGAAAGTCCTAACTATATCCTCAAGCAAGTGTGGTCCGTAATCATATGCGGACAATCTAACATAAAGCATGTACTTGTCCAAGTGAGGTCTTCTCCTTAAGGCAACAATGTAAGTAGTAACTAGGTATGCACACACATTTAACCTCAACAAAGAACTTTCCAAATAAGTCAAGCTTATTCCTAGAATCCTCGAACATACAATACTTCATAAAATCACCCAAATCAGTATGTGCAACACATCTACACTTAATACGCTCAATCCTTACTATAATTCAAGATAGTGACGAACATGAAATTTCTAGGAATCTCAATAATCCATGTACTATCACTAGGAAACAAATAATGTAACCAACATCTAAACCTCCTAAATAAAAATCTAAAATTATGATCAGAGTTAAGAAAGTTTAGACATGCTATTCTCCAATTCTCACCCAAAAGACTAAATAAGTTACCTCCCTTAAAAATGGTGCACTTCCAACCCAAACATCTCGAATCAACATCAATAGATGAAGGCTCCTTATATAACTCTTCCTTAAGTTCAGAAAGAAAGCTTGAAAGGCTGGGGCGAGGTTTTGCAGACGGAAGTCAAAATAATCTACGACAGTAGACAATCTCGGGCGAGATTTATGAATTTTGACCAAGATTTCTTTCTTGGAGTGAAACTTGCTTTCCTGGGCTGAGGTTCTGTCCTAATTATGATAGAACTCTCATCACCATAATCCACCGGCATCTCTAGGACATAGACTTTGTGTTTTCCCTTCTTTGTGACACTTCCAACTTGCAATCCTACAAGTAAACTCACTCGCTTCCTTATGGAGAACGGTGCAAGGTTATCAAAGGTTGAAGGAAACAAACAATCAACAAAGTCATAATAATTCAAGGATAAATATGAGCTGAAAATCCTAGAACTAGCAAACTCCATATATCGTGGAACTATAATCTCATCCTTAATGCATCTCCTACAAGATTCTAACAAAATCACTCCTTGAGATGGCACCACAAAATTCTCTTCTAACTTGATCCTAGGGGTTTTGGGTTGCTCTATAGTCTCTACTAAAGGCACAACAAAAGACAATTTCCTAGGTATCGATTCTTGAATCCAAACTAAAGAACAATCCAAAGATGAATGCGACGGCAAAGAGATAGTATCATTATCAAGAGAATTAACACATTCTAATTCAGATTTATCCACATATACTTCAAGATCGATCATTCATAGCTTGCTCATGCATATTGCAATCAAGATGAATCATGTTATGCTTATGCACGTCACACTTAATAACATCATCAAACCCAAATTGTTGTGCATACAAGTCAGTTGCATATATGTCATACTCATCAACATCAAATTTATTTACTAAAGTGGAATCATGCTTATGGGTTTCCATACTAATCCTAGTATGTGACACAAGAGTAGATTCCGGTAATAATCTAAATGATCATCAAGAGACTGAATAATTCCAAGCTCAAATTTATGAACATTTATCTCTAGATTATGCATAACATGCTCATTCATACTACAACCAATAGCATCATTCAAATCAAATCTATGTGCACACAATTCATTACCATCTATTTCATGCTTTTCACAACGAATCTTATCTACTAATTTAGATTCTTGTTTAATTGACTCAATAAGCTTATATTAGAAGGTTCATAATCAATGATCTTTAAAGTTTGGATAACCTCCATCGATGGTTTCTCCTTCCGAAACTAAAGAACTCGTGATTCTAATGCGTTCAAGTGGTTACACATTTCTTCTATCTCATTTCCGAATCCCTGAAAGTCAACAAAAATGCAGAATGTTAGGCGTATTATAACAGAAATTTGAATACCTCATACCTTGCTCATGATGGACTCTTGGAGGTGATTTTGGGGCTGAAGTTCTAAATGGAACACATGAATGTCCATCATCCTCATTCATTGATCTCCAATGTGGAGTATAATTAT
Organism: Fagopyrum esculentum; assembly: GCA_033239045.1. NCBI lineage: Eukaryota > Viridiplantae > Streptophyta > Magnoliopsida > Caryophyllales > Polygonaceae > Fagopyrum > Fagopyrum esculentum. The sequence goes on from BSUD01000005.1 coordinate 97,484,613, forward strand.
CGAACCTCAACTGGGGCGAATCTCGATTGAAATCTCGGGCGAGATTAGTCACTAAGGGGTGACATTTGGTACCGGAATGAGGTTCTAGTTTCTCCACGGTCTCGGTGAGGTTTGTAAGTGAAGCCATGAGTTGCTTCATCATATATTTGGCCTCGGAACTGTTTAATCCATTTCCTTGTGGCCCTTATTCACTTTTGACCTAAGACATCTACACAAACACGCAAAGTAACGACAAAATCGAGAATTTAGTGAAAACAAAGGTTCCTTACTTGCTTTCTCTTATACTCACACTTTGTTGTGAACCTCAAGCTCATTTGTTGTAATTGTCTTGGATGGATTAATAATCCTCTAAGGTCAATGCCTTGGTCTCGACTAGAACTCCTTGGATGACTTAAGTAGTCAACTTAGGCCGGAACAAAGGTTCTTGTGTTGTGAGATAGTTAAGGAACTCCTACTGGAAGTTACTACATACAATTGACAAAGTAGAAGGAATATTGCGAGTAGACACACTAGTATGATCGAAAGTATAGACACTAACTAACACAATCAAAGAAATTGACTCAAGTGTTTAGAGTAGAAAGAGGCTAGAAAAGGCACATAAGAGATTAAGAAGAGAGAATTACGTACCTTGAACCTGCGTAGTTGGAGAGAGATAGCCGGGTATGGTTTCGATCTCGACTGGGCAAATGTCGGTCAAAATTGAGATATCTCGGCCGATATTATCTCATGTTGGGCGAGATCGATGTTTGTGGTCGGCTAAGGCTCGTTATTATGTCAAGGATGGTATAAAACTTCTTCTTTTGGTATACTCTTGCACATGGTGCACTTGAGTTCTTCAGTTTATGCCTACAAAAGTTCTCGAAAAATTTGCAACAGTAGCAAACTACGGTCAAAATCTCGGCCAAGGTTGTATTATCTGACCGAGATTGTCGATTCGACAATGAACGTCGACAATCAGCAATAAGCTCTGGGTATACCACTTCTTGGTTGCCTTGTGGATCTTCTTCAGTTGGAGGGGTGAATATATAGTTGTTGGAAAAGATATTTGGTTAGGATTCAATGGATATGATAAGAGCTCACCTACTAGATAAGATCTTAATAATAATGTCTTGTAAATATCCTTCCTCCCTAAATAAGCAGTTGAATATTTATTAGATTTGATTCAAATCCACTAAATATATGATTGTCGACTGGATAAAGAAAAATATATGAAACTTGGGGAACAAGTAATGTAAAGATCTCAACTTTATGCTTCAAAATCTCGACCGATATTTTGGATAAGGTTGGGCGAGGTTTCGTTGAGATCAATGGTTGGCTTTGTGTTTGGCTATGGTGTTTCTCTCTTCCAAAGACACAAGTCAACGCACGTTAAACTCAAATAATCTCACAAAGAAAATCGCAACAAGAAAAGACTCAATTATATATGACTCAAAGAAAATTCAAATAAAATTGACTCAAACCTGAGACGGACTTTAATCGACTATGCTCCGATACCAATTTGATGCGGTGGTTGAAGCCGTGATTGCCTAATCTAGATTGAAAGTCCACGAACAGTCTCAGAGAAGGAATCTGGGTCAAGAATCTTGGACGAAATTTATGTAACTTCGAACCAAAGAATGTGAATTTGATGGATTGATAATGGAAATATAAGAAGATGATTATATAGAATGAAGTAACGGAAATATCGGAAGATGCGAACCAAGATATTGCCGCAAAGAACCTTGACCAATTATGTGTCAAAATCCGTTAACGAAGAACTTACCTTAACCATGTAACACCCCAAATTCTTAGAACTCGGGGAGCTACTGATTAGGACCTCACAATGGGTCCCGACCTTAGTTTGACAACAATATTACCGGATCTTACAACAAGGAACAAATGTTAAAATACTGAAAATGAATAAATAGATGAAATGCCAAGATAATAACAGACTCTCAGCCGAGAATAATACTAATATCCAACTATGCTACTAGGGTCAATAACAAAGGGAAACAAATAAACCACCTCCCGTCCTAAAACTAGGGGAACCCCGGCTGACCACAACATCCGGTTCACTCGGCAGCTATTCTATCCGACAAAACATCTAACAACACGGATAAACCGTTAGCTAGCAGTTCATATATAAGAAGAACACACAAGCACAAACACACATAAAGTAGGGATATAAACAAAGAACATGTTATCACAAAATCCGTTTTATTATCTTTCTTATACACTCATTATCCATTTAAGATTGTGGCACGAGAAGTCTACGACAATTGTCTCAGTCCCTTTATCCAGCTGGAATGGTTTGTCACACCGTCCCGTATACCACATGGAGTGTGTCAGCATCCTCCCTGTCTACCACGTTGTGCCTTGTCACAAAGAACCTCCCAGTCTCTCTCAAGAGCTGAGCAGATGATGTCACCGCCTTTCATTGGGCCAATAATACGTCGGTATTGAATCTTATAAACATACTATCATTCATATAGCAAACACCACTCATATGATCGAATTATATATGAAAGCAACTTAGTAAGCCCAAAGGAATTACCTGAGTCGAGTTACAAGTCTCGATATCTCAACAACTCAATCCGAAAGGAAAGAACACAACCTCGTGATATAAAAAAGGGAAGTTGATCAAAATATGTCCCAACCTCTTAGAAGTTTCCAACTTCTAAGATACTAAAGATTATCTTATAGGAAATTGAGTTAAACCCTTCCAGTATTCGACGAATATCCTAGTTAAGCATGTCTCGACAATGACGAGGAGTCCGGTTGTAGTGTACGAGGTTAGCATCTGATTTGTGGTTACCAACTGAGTTAAACCCTTCTAGTAGTCGACGAAGAGAGGGAGAGACGGAACTTACCCACCTGTTGCCTTGACACGAGTAAGTAGGCTAGCAACGGTAAGGGACGAGACTTACCTCTACCTCACTGCTAGCGACAACGAACGATGAGGAGGAAGGATTATCGATCGAACAAGATCCTTATCGTTCTTGTCAACGTTGTGGGATAGTTCTTCGCAGAACAGCTGTTGTGGTTAGATTTGGGTGTAGAAGTCATAGAGGTTCAAATTGTTGTTGTTACGTGTAGGAAAGGTCCTCAACAATCGCTCCTACGTTTTCCAATGGAGAGAGAGAAAGGGCTCGATGTATATGGACGTGTAGAAAGGGAGATGCACGTTGTAACACATGAGTAAGAGGGGATGAATGTGCTTCCTGTGAGGTTGTTATGGACAGTGTGTGCCGGCAAGTCATGATTTTCATAGAGGTTGAGTCTTCCTTGCATGAACTTGCCAAACTCAACAGTTTCTGGATAAACTCTTGCCTTAAGTGGGGTCTAAAGGAGGCAGAAAATATCTGCTTACATAAAGAAGGTAAGGAGTTCGGAGAAAGAAAGTGTGACCTCGGTTGTGTAGGTTTGGATAGAGACGGAAGAAGATCTCCTCAGCATCCCAACTAGCGTGATTCGTGTGAGGAGGTGGTTACACGGCTGAAGCAACGGTAATGTGACGGGATGGACCATGCATGAAAGACATGGGCCGAAGCATGGAAAGAGGTGGGCTGGATGGTTGTTTTTGGCATGGCCTTGTCAAAGGCTTGTCATGGCCTTGTCAAAGGCTTGTCATGGCCTTATCAAAGGCTTGTCATGACCTTGTCAAGGGCTTGTCATGGCCTTTCCAAATGACCTCATGGCCTTGAAAAAGGAGCCATCTCATTCTCGTCTTGCATGAGTTATAAGAAGTATATTATATGATCAAAACTTCACATAAAATCATAGAAGTTGGTAAAAGAGGATTTTATGTGATTAACTTTGTACATAAAATGACAAGATTTATGTTGACTCAGAAATAAACGAAAAATAATATTTTTTGGGTATTACATCAGTATCCCCTTAAAATAAGGTTCATCCCGAAACTTAGAATAATGAACATCACTCCGATAACTTTCTATAAATAGAAACGGAGTATCTACTCTTATTTTACAAAATCTTCGTTCTATCTCTCTAACATAGAAGTATCACTCAAATATCATAGACAAGCAACACATGAAATAATAAATACATAATCACATATCAAGTCACGTAAGTTACACAGAAAAATGTCTGAGTACTAGCTCGTCGGTACAGGGGTTGCGGTAAACTCCACAAAGAACTCAAGGTAACTCCTCCTAAAGTTATCTCCTGTCTCCTAGGTAGCCACGATAGTGAACGTCATTGTCCGCTTACCAATATTTAGGAACGCACCATGTCGGTTCCTCTAGTCCATCTCCAAGATGACTTCTTCATGTACTAAGTACTTGACGGAAGAGTCCACTAACCCACCTCAATTTCCCAAACGTATGGTACAATCATAAATCTCTCGGGTACCTCTAACCTTACCCCATCCATTAATCTTATAATGAACGATATTCCCTCTATTTTATCTAAGGATAACTTCTCTACTCATGCATCCGAAATCCGTGGGTGCGTAGCACCCGTATCACATAACTCTTTAATAGTTAAGTTAATATTATGAATGGTACTTGTAGTCGTTGGTGAGGCTGGTTCATCAATGTCTTTCAACTCCTATACTTGTGCCCAAGCCTTCTCGTATATGTCGTACCTCCACCTCGTCCTAATCCCTGGGCGGAATCCTGTGGAAGAGCAGACCCTGGAGCTCTCTACTGTTGCCCTTGGACATAGCACTATTGTGGTCTCTGTCCACTACTCTGAGCTCTTGAAGAGGAAGATATCTACTCAGACGAGGCCTTGCATTGACGGCAGAAGGTAACCCCGTGTCTTGACTTGCCGCAAGTGAAACAAGTCACAAGCGGTCTCCTACAAGCTGGCCTCATATGTCCGCGATCCCCACATTTGAAACACTATTTACTCACCTAGGAAGGCGGAGTTGTAGGCTGAGATCCCGGTTGAATGTGTGATTGAACTCGTCCATTTCCTGCTGCTCCAGCCTCACTACTAGCTTGTCCATTCCTTTGTCTTTTATTTGGCCCTTCAGCTTGAGTAACTCTCCTCGGACCCGGTCAGTCCCTCTCATACGATGATACTTTATCCTGATAGTCCATCACTGAGTCACATAGGAAACCCACTAGATAAATACGGGTACTGTCCCTCAGTCGGTAGGAAAACAAGTTCACGTGCCGGTCCTTTGGAGGTGTGGCAGGACCCAACAGTGTCATATCCTCCTAAATTGGCTGATCGCCTCTGCAACCGGGACGTCCTCGAATCCATCCTCAAGAAAGTCCTACAACTTCTCTCTCCTCAGTGCGGTAGGACAGAACCGCTCTCGGATGAGTCTTCTCATCTGATCAAACCTAGAGACTCTAGTGCGGACAATCCTCCACCAATATTGTGCATGTTCCGTGAATAGGGTCTGTACCAGCTCTACTCGTCGATCCTTGGGGCAACGCATTGACTCTAGCGCAATCTCAATGTGCCCAAGCCAATGCTCAACCTCTAGCCCTAGCTTCCTATTGAATGGGGGTACTTGATAGCATGGATTATTGTCTATATTTCGGATATGGTTTTGTCATTTTCTCATCATAATTCTGTATGCATGTATATGTATTTATAGTGTTTATGTCATTGTTTGGTTACTTTGCAAGAATCGAGGTCTACATAACGTTTTGTTATAATTGTAGGGAATATGACATGTTTTGGGTGGAAATGGAGCATAAGGAGCTAAGGAAGCTATGGAGCTACATTTAGGAGCACTAGGAAGGACAAAGAGAAAGGCAAGAACCAAGCTGGGAAGAAGAAAGAATGATCCAGATGAAGATACGATGGCATGCAAGTAGATCACTGCTCATCTCGTATGAATACAGTGATGCATGTCGACCGAGATGGCCCATTGGGCATGGATCGAGGTCGATGGCTCACAACTCAAGGAGGTAAAATATATTTTTTACCTAAAATAATTCTATAAGAATGGAAGGCAAACATTGAGTTAGACACGCTGAGATATCAAAGGCTTTCTTGGACGGCTAATTTGAAGGATTATAAGGGAAGAAGATTTGAAGGAAGGATTGCTTAGGGTTGAAGGAACCCTAGATTGTGAGGATTTCTTTGGGGATTGCTAGTGAGTTGTTATAATCCTTTTTGGAACACATCATTGATACTATTAATTTGTTGTTTGCTTTGACTATGGGAACGTCTTTGTTGATTGATTATTCACCTTTTCTTGATATTTTTTACATATTTGATATTGCATTGATAATGATGATTGTTGGCTAAACACCCTTGTGATTCTAGGGTGATTAGTTGAAGGTTGTCGTGTAGACGATGAAAGAATGAACTTTTATCTGAGTGGACCTTAAAAGCTTGAGATAACCCTAATCTGAAACCCGTCTCGAGCTGTTCATTAAGCATCTCAACCGAGATCGATATAGAACAGAACGAGATCGTCCACTGTTGTGCCTATCTTGAGTTAGGTTATAGTTTGCCAAATCCTATCCTTGTTGCACCTTTCTTGGTTTATACGCAAGCCTAGGATGAGACTTACCCGGTGATTCCTTTGCTTGTATACCGATGATGATGAGTGTTAGGTAATAAAGGTTTATCCTTTATTAGGGTTTGAGTGTGCCTTCATCCTACCTTTGAGAGTTAACCTGAGACTTATCCGGTGATGGTTAGTTCTATTCCCTTAGGTGAGTGATGTTTGTTTGAGTTCTTTTACCTTTCCCTAGTTCGTTGAGACTTACCCGGTGATAGGAGCTTTTGTTTGGGAAAGTGGGTAGTGAGACTTACCCGGTGATCTATCCCATAGTAGCAGCACCTTCCCTCAACAAACCTCAGCTTTGTCCACATTACCTTTAGAGATCTTGAGTCGAAACCACGACTGGATACTATGATCTTTAGAATCTGCATTTCGTCCATCTTGCCATAAATACTTGCTTTTTCTTTTGATCAATACTATTGCATGCTTCTGAAGTTAGATTGCTTTATTGTGATTGTTCTCACCTATTCCGTGAGATAGACTCCGGAATATAAGCCCTTACTACGATTGATCTGTACACTGCGGGTTCGCTTATCGTTAGGTTTATTATTCGGATTATAAATTTAAAGACACCTTTTGGAGCGAACAAGGTTTTGGTGCCGTTGCCCGGGAATAAATTCTTGCTTTTTCTATTGAGCATTCTGCTTGAGTGTTCTTGCAGATTTGTGTTCTTAGGTACATACGAAGTTCTCGTTCCGAAAACGGAACAAAGTTTCGCCAAAGAACAAGTTTTTGGCGCCGTTGCCGGGGATCCTGAACAATAAAAGGTTGAGAGAGCGGGCTTGACTAGTGAATCTAGAAGCGGAGAGAGGTGCTAGAGTTGTGATTGACCCACTTCCACCAACACCCGTTTATGTACCACCACCACCGCCTTCATCAAGGGTGGAGCCAGTTGATCAATTTGTGGGCATTCCACAAACACTTGGTCAATGTGTGGATCCCGTTCAACAAACACGCCGTCGCGGCATCAACCTAGGCGATCCAACTAACAAGGATTATGAGTTCAGACCTCAAGTCATCACAATGATTCAGCAGAATCGTTTAGGAGGAATGGAGAGTGAATAATAATGACTATAAACTGCGTGTTTTCTTTTTCTCTTTGAAGGATAAAGCACTTGCATGGTATCATTCGCTTCCCACTAGAAGTGTGAACACATGGGAGGAGATGAACGCAGAGTTTCTCACCAAATTCTTCCCGCCATCAAAGATGGCGGAGTTGAGGGCCAAAATAAATGCATTTGTGATGAGGAATGGTGAAAGCCTCTTCAAGTCATGGGAAATGATTAAAGACATTTTGTTGGATTACCACACCATGGGATTCCGAAGATTGATTTGCTAGTGATCTATTTCAAGGGTTTGGATGCTGAAGCGTAATTCAAACTTTAATCACTCTAGCTAGAGCGTTCATGGATAAACCAGTTGATAAAGCGTGGGACTTTGTTGAGAAGAAAACTCTCACTATGGAGAAATACTCCCACCGGAGTACTGATACGGGAGGTCAAGTATCTAGACCTCAAGAGTTGAACCTCACCTCTTCTAGTGTTGAACAAATCAACACCCTCAACGATGAGATGAATGCTTTGAAGGAACTCATAGAGGCGAAAACCCCACAAACCAAAGAGCAAGGTGTTCGGTATGTTGGAAGAGGAAACTACCAAGGGAACAAAAACAACAACAACAACAACCAGAACTACAACAATCGGAGATCCAATCAAAACAATTCCAGTAATCCTTATTCCCATGCTGAAAATGCTCTAACTCCACAATCTTCTTCTTCTACTCAATTGAAGAGTCAGGAACCATCATCGAGCTCAAGTCAACCACCAAGTTCAAAGTTGGAAGCTATGGTTGAGGTGATAGCTAGAAAGATGAGTGGAATAGAGAGTGCGGTTACTTTGATTTTTAAGGCACAAAAATCCTTGGAAAATCAAGTGTTTAGTAAGGCCGGAGAAGTTCCTAGAGATCAAGGGAAACTTCCAGGATGTACAGAAAATAACCCAAAGGGCCAAATCATGACAATTACAACAAGGAGTGGCGTGCAGACCGCTGACCCACAACCTCTATCGTATGAAGCTGTGAAGCAGCGCATCTCGACCGAGGTGAAATCTAGGCCAACCGAGGAGACCACAACAGGGAGTCACCTCGGAAAGGACCTCGATCGAGATGCTTATGGGTCGACCGAAGCGAAAGAGAAAGAAGAAATTTACGTACCACCTCCTGCGTATAAGCCGCCAGTACCATTCCCACAATCTAGAGCAAGAGCACATCTAGACAAACACTTTGGTAAGTTTCTAGACCTTATGAGTAAGCTCCATATTAACATACCTTTCATTGATGCTATTCTAGGTATGCCCGCATACGGGAAGTTCTTAAAATAAATCCTCTCTAACATGAGGAAGCTGGAAGACTTTGGTGAAGTGAAGATGTCATCAAGGTCATCGGAACTCATCATCATCATGAGGGAGAAGGTGACACCCAAACTAAGTGACCCGGGATCGTTCTGCATCCCCATTGGAGTTGGAAACATCACATATGATGCACTATGTGACTTAGGAGCAAGTGTGAGCATCATTCCACTTGCATTGTGTGAGAAGGCTGACTTAGGGGAACCTAAACCAATTAAGATGATACTATACATGGCGGATTGATCAATCATTCGACCCGTAGGAGTGTTGGAAGACATTGCTCTAAGACTAGGTAAATTCTACATTCCCATAGACTTTGTGGTATTGGATATTCCTGTAGAATATCCAATCCCAATTATCCTTGGAAGACTATTTCTTGCAACAACCGGTTGCTACGTGGATTGCAAGAATGCCAAGTTGTCTTTCAACAATGGAGAAGAATAGGTTGAGTTCATACTATCAGCCTTAATGGAAGGCCAAGGACTGGAGGAGGACATCTATAACATCTATGATGAAGATGAGTCACGTGAATTGGTTAGCTCTATCCTTATCAAGGATCCTCTGAAAGAGTTCTAAGTTTTAGTATGATAGAGAAAGGCGTAGATGTTTCATGTGATGCAGATATACATAGCTTGGAAACCTTGGAGGAAGATCCATCAGCTGTGTTGAAAAGTTTGAAGAAGAAACAACAAACTGTCTCGACATAGGGTAAGTCATTTCGACCGAGGCAACTTTTGCACTGGTCGAGGTGAAGGCAACAGGGAATCACCTCGGATCGGACCTCGGTCGAGATACATCTAAAGCAACTGAGATGAAGGCAACAAGGAATCACCTCTGACCGGACCTCGGTCAAGGTGCATCTGAAGCAAACGAAGATACTTCAGCTCCAACTGATGCAAACATTAGCCTTGACTTCTCCAAGACTTCACAAGATGTTACTAAAGGTATGGAACCACCACCTAAGGAGTCCCCCACATTGGAGCTAAAATCTCTTCCACAACACTTGAGGTACGCATTTCTTGGTTCAAATTCAACGTATCATGTCATTGTCAATGCTAACCTTACTGAATTCGAATTGTCCAAACTGATGATTTGGTTGGTATCAAAGACTTTTCTAAGATCTCTAAACCACTAACCAATTTGTTGAACAAAGATGCAGTTTTTGAGTTTTTGCAGGAATGTCTAGATGCTTTGCAGGAATGTCTCATTATCTTACTTGATCAAGAGCCTCATTCAATTCACCTCGAAGATCTACTTCTCCTTCATTATTACTTGCAACAACCATCTTTTTGGCTTCTTTCAATCTCCTTTTGTAGGTCTTTTCAGGTTCAGGATCGTAGGGTACGATTTCTTTGCTGGCTCGAGTCTTTCGCATAAACCTAAGAAAAGATCCTGCAAGAACATTCAAGTAAAATGGTCAATAGCAAAAGCAAAGAGTTCCCAAGTTAGATAACCAAAACAGAATTTGGTCTAAGCCAAATTCCCGGTAACGGTGCCAAAAATTTGTTCGCTCTAAAAGGTGTGTGCAAGCTTTAATATTTATACCGAGAACAAAAGAAATTAAGCAAACCCGGAGTGTACGGATTGATTGCAGTAAAAGTAAAAATTCCAGGGTCGAACTCAGGGATTTGGTGAAATCCAAATCGGAATAAGAAATCTAACAAGGAAAGATGCAACTATTGATGAAAAGACAAAAGACTTTGTGTAATAATTTGGGAATACAGACTCTAAGGATCAAGGAATCCGATTGTGGTTTTCGATTCAAGACTTCTCAAGATTGTATGGATAGAATTGGGATTGATAAGGTATGTGTTCTAAAACGGAATGATGTACGGTGAAGTCTCCACCACCCATGTCCAAACCCAAAGGCTCTAAATAAAGGATGTTGAGTCTCGATAAAATAGAGGATCTAAGGGATGGATAATATTCTCAAAATCAAACACAAAACCCAAGGGAATCAGGTTAACTCACATTAGTAAAGGCTTTGGCACACTCAACCTTAATAGAGGGGATTGAATTCTCTATTACCTAGATCTTGTAATCGTTGGCAACCAAGGACGGGGATCACCGGGTAAGTCTCTTCCCGCACTCGGATATAGGTTAGAAAGGTTAAACAAGGCTAGGGTTAAAGCAATCTTTAACCAAAGATCAAGGATAAAGCAAGGTATGTACGAACGAAGGAAAATCGGGTTGTTCATCAAAGGAGATCGGTCAATCCTAGCTAAGAATTGTCCGATTTTTTCCTTCTGCGATAGTTAATCTCAACTCTCAAGGTCCAATCTGTTTATGAAGATCATTCTATCATCATCTCAACCATAATCTTCAACCAATCACCCTATAATCACAAGGGCTTTAGCCAATAATACACATTATCAAAATCAAAAGAGATATTAAATCAAGAAAGTAAAGAACTTGAAAAAACTTTGAATCTTGAATAAAACCAAACCAAGAACGTTTGAACAATGTTTCAATCCTTCAAAACTCTAAGAAAAACTCAAAAACAACTCCAAATCATGTTTACAATGAAAAAATATAACTAACAAACTCACAAACTCTCCAAGAACTTTGATCTTGGACTTCAACTCCAAAGCTTCCTTCAAATCTTCAATCTGAATGCTTTTCTTTGTGTCTTGCATGTATACTCAATGGTATTGGATGATTTTGAAGGTGGTAAGACGTCCTCCTTTTATAGGATATGAGATGTGATCTTATGGCTACAATCTTACAACCAATCGGATTATACAAGATAAAAAATCGGATGATTTATGAAGGATGAAAATTCCACCTTGATTAAAATGGTTTACAGGTGATAACACGATTTATGACATTAGTCTAGGCATCCATTTAGATAGATTTTCCCGCTATTCATGCATAATTTAGCATTGGTTCGTGACATTTACATTCAATTCATGTATATTTGTCGAGATAGACGTCTACACGGACTTTTGCATGTTTTGTAGGTACTTTGGGAGCTTTTAGAGCCTAAGTGATACATCCGAGGATCGTTCCTCGTGATGACACGTATCTGAGCTCATTGGGAAGCAAGTTAGGAGCAAAGGAGAACACATGGGACCATGTTGGTGCATGCCTTGCACCAACTCATGGCTCAACGATTAAAAGAAGGCTAAAGCATCAGAATCACGGCCACTGGGAGTTCCACGGCCGTGGAATGGGCCGTGATTCCCTCTGCACAGCTGGGACAACTGTCCCACGATCTCCATAACCGACTCTTGCAAATGGTGAAGGCTATAAGTACTCTTGCAGGCTGAGAGAAAAGGAGATACACTATCCACTACACACCTTACCTCACACCTATTTTTCTCTCATTGGAAGATTGGATTGGAGCTACTCTTGAAGGAGAAGAAAGACTTCCATTGGAGAAGAGAAGAAGAACACACCATTCTTAGAGTTTCTTAGTTTTTAGAGTGAAGTTTGTTAGAAACATTTTCTAGGGTTATAAGAACGGTTCGAACCTTCTTTTGAAGGGTTGTAAGTCTCTCTTTTAACACTTATTCAGCTCGTTTTTCTTGTTCTATTTGCTTCATCTCTCTTTAATTTCATCCTTTTGATATGGACTCTATGATTTTATGCTTGATGATTTTGATTGTGATGATGCATGTTGTTGGCTAAATAGATGTGATTCTAGGGTAAGGAAATGATGGTTATGGCTTGGACTATGATAGGATAGACTTAAACGTACCTTTGGATGATTTGTTTGCTCGAACCTAGCCTCTATTGTGAATCACGGCTTGTTCTAGGTAGTTCCACGGCCGTGGAAGTGAGGAACTGCCCGTGATTCTGTCTGACTTGCTTGTATTGATAAATCTAAGTGTTAGGTTGTTAGATTGTTGAAATCCTAGTGTTTGTTCAGTTAGATCTACCCTACGGTGACCTAGTGTTAGCAACTAAGTGTGAGAAGAGACCTACCCGGTGATTCTTGCTCTTAGGTACCAAAGATGATGAACTTTAGGTAGTAGTGAGCCTCACTAGTCGCTATTGGACTGAGTGTGCTAGGATTTATGTTCAGGACTTGCCTTCCCGAGACTTACCCGGTGAGGAGAGGTTAGACTCCTAGATAGCAAATCCGGTTTGTGTAGAATTCCTAACCTTAGATTCTTTGAGACTTACCCGGTGATAAGACCTTAGGAAAGGACTAGTGGACCATGAGACCTACCCGGTGATTGATCCCAATCTAGAAACACTCACTCCCAACATACTATAGTTGATCCAAGGAATGACTAGATAGCTTGAGTCCATTGCCATAACCGGAATTTCTAACCCCTAGAATCCGCTTTTCTCTCTTTGATTACCTATCTTGTGTTTGCTTGTTTATTTGTGTTGCTAGCTTAGTTGTTTGTTAATCTTGCATGATTTGTGATCCTTGATTGATCACCTCAAAACCAAACCAAAAACATCGATATCTTCATTTCTTTATTCTTTTCTCTTTTCTTAGCCTAGATCTTCACTATTCTTAGTCACTTTTGACTCAATTTCACCTTAGTCTTTGTGTTCGACCTCGGAATACTATCCTTACTACAAAACGACCCATACACTGTGGGTTCGCTAGGAGTTAGAAAAAATATATTGAGTTATAAATTTAAGACTTTTGCGTTTCACAATCTTAGTGTAACAACAGGTGTTGATGATGGAAGACTTCACACAAATATAGCAGTTTGATATACTAACAATGTACTTGATTATATTTCTAGATATTTGGTTGGTTTGAATTCAGTGCAGGTTGTATATCTACATGTCAAGGGCCTTGAAGTTGGACTCAAGAACAAAGGAAGATAACAAGTTCAAAAGGACAAAATCAAGCGCCTTGGAATCTAAGGTGCACGGAACAAGGATTCAAATATATTGAAGATCTTCGTTGAAGATTCTGTAACAAGAAGATCTCATTAACCAAAGATCTTGTCAACCGAAGGAAGATCTCAACCGAAGAATAGAGAATCTTTTCTATAAGATTTTCTAAACAACAAAACGGCAAAAATATCTTCTCTCTCTTATCCTACAGAAGACGAGAAGATCAAGGAGTAAAAGACTCAACGTGTTCGTAGGGGCTGAAGGCTTTCAACGTCTATCTTACGATCTTCATGGAAAAGAAGATTGATCTTCAAACGGTCATCTCTACAATGGCTAGAAGACCTTTCCATAGAAGATATAAATGAAGATGATGGTCGAAGAAGGAATACACAAAAGCTTACACAGGAAAACATCTTTGCATCCTCAAGCAACCTAATCATCTTCATTCGTTGTATTTCTTTCTCTCATTTCATGCAAAAGCTTTATCCCCTTAGAGAGAGAAAACACTAGAGCTCCATTGGAAGATCTAAATAGTTTTATACTAGATTGTGTTACTCTGCGAAGTAACTAGGCTGTTATAGCTAGGTTAAGAGTTGGAACTAGATCGTTGCATAGACTACAATGAGAGAAGAAGGGGATTTCTTCTAGTTTGTATCTAGGACTCTTTGAAGCTGATAATAGATAGTTAGATCCTACGGATATACCTTGGGACGGAGAGTAGGCTATTTAGAGCCGAACTTCGTAAACATATCCTCATGTCAATCTTTTCAATTCCGCACCACATATACTATATTGTGACTAACTTTGTTTTGCAGGAGCAAGAAGTCAAGGCCCTTGAAATAGAGTTTCAAAGCCCTTGAAATCAAAGTTTCACTAGAAGCACATATTGACATCAAGGCCCTTGAAAGGAGTTTCAAAGCCTTGAGATTTGGTTTGTGAAAAGTTCCCATACTCTATTCAAACCCCCTTCTAGAGTATTATTTATCTTATTTATATCACCTATCGGTTCTTCAAATGGTATCATAGCTAGACTCACGATTATTGATTTAACCATCAGTGAGACTAATCATGAATCTTGTAGGTGATGGTGGATTTGATGAAGGAAGATCCTCATCCCGACCATAACTCTTCTTTGGCAACAAATTCGCTCATTGGAGAGCACTCTTGCGTATGTTCATTATTGATCAGGATATGGAGCTTTGGAGCATTATTTAAAATGGACCTAAAGTTCCAATGACAATGGTTGAAGGCGTTCAAGTCCCAAAGAAGGAATCAAACTTCAGACAGGCTGACCTGGATAGTGTGTCAAAGAATTACAAGGAAATGAATCTACTTTACTGTGGATTAGATGCTAATGAATTCAACCGCATCTCATCATGCAAAAGTGATAAAGAAATACGGGACAAGCTTGTTGTCACTTACGAAGGAACAATTCAAGTCAGGGAAACAAAGATTAGCATCTTTCTCAGACAATACGAATTGTTCAAGATGAATCCAAATGAACCAGTCAAAGAAATGTTCACTAGATTCACTGAGATCGTGAACAATCTGGACTCACTTGGAAAGACCTTCACAAATGAAGAAAAAGTGAGAAAGGTTCTAAGAAGCTTACATAAAGCCAAGTGGGGACCAAAGATGACTGCTATTGAAGAGGCTCAAAATCTCACTACTCTTCCTCTTGATGATCTACTTGGAAAACTCATCACACATGAAATGGTTCTTGGTGAAGAAGATGGAGAACTCCTATCCAACTCCAAGAATTTAGCATTAAAATCCAGAAGAGATGAGTTACCATCTGATGAAGAAGATAGTGATGATGATAATGAAGAAGATGCTCTCGCCATGATCTCCAAAGGTCTTGCAAGAATTCTCAAGTTAAACAAACAATCTACAAACCGAGAATTTCCACGAGCATCAAAACCCCGAGGTAAGTTTTCTAACTCTAATAAGAAAACGAAAGTACTGACTTGTTTTGAATGTAGTGAAACAGATCATTTGATGAAGGATTGTCCACAAAAGAAGAGGACCAACTTCAAGAAGAATGATCGAAAGAAGAAAGCTATGGTTGCTTCATGGAGTGATTCATAATCAACAAATGAATCAGAAAATGAAAAAGGAAGATCTTGATGACAACATCAAGGCCTTGGAATCAGAAAACCTGATTCTCAAGGACGACCTCTCTTCTCTACATCGAAACTATATCGATTTAGAGAAAGAGAAAGTTGATATGACTTTAACGTGTCAAGACTAGAAGGCATCACTCATTAAGTTTACTCGTTCAAAAGCTAATCTGGAAAGAATGATGGGTGAACAACAATCTTCCCTTAACAAAAATGGTATAGGGTATCATATGAGCTTTCCTAGAAAACCTACCACCACTTTTGTTATGGCAAAAGGAAGCATTCAAATGCCTACCTGCTTCTATTGTTGTAAAAAGGGTCATGTTAAATCTACATGCCCTTATAGAAGAAATGATCCTTATATCATCAGAAACACCTATCCTTTATGTTTAAGGAAACAAGTCAAACAAATCTGGGTTCCTAAAGATACTAGACCACCAAACATGATCAAACCTGAGTATGAACCAAAATATGTCATTTGGTCGACCTAGAAAGGTTGATATTTGCTGTTTTGCATGATATCACCAAGGTAAAGGAGCACAAATGGATATTAGATAGTGGTTGCTCAAGACACATGAGTGGAAAGAGTTCTTTATTCTCATATTTAAAGAAGCAATCATATGGAACTATTACTCTTGGTGATAAAGGAAAATGTGACATAATTGGCATTGGTAAAATTTGCTATAATTCATCCAACTTTATTGATGTTGTTTATTTAGTTGATGGCTTGAAATATAATCTGCTAAGCATTTCTCAAATGTGATAAAGGCAATAAAGTCACGTTTGATTCAGAAAAATGTGAAGTTCAAGACATAAATACGGGAGAAGTATTGCTTACTGCTCCTAGATGTAATAATGTTTATTGTTTGAGTACTAACCAAGTTGCAGGAACTAAGCTAAAATGTCTAAAGGCCTTGACTGATGATCCAAGGCTTTGGCATAGAAGACTTGGCCACGTAAGCATGCATACCATGCAGAAGCTACTTACAAAAGATTTGGTACGTGGTTTGACAAACCTAAACTTCAAGGTTAATGACCTATATAAGGCGTGTACACAAGGTAAACAAACAAGAGGTTCATTCAAACCTAAGAAAGCTGGAAGTTCTTCTCGACCTATTGAACTTTTACATATGGATCATTGTGGACCTATGCGTGTGAAATCTCCCGGAGGAAAACAATCCATCCTTGTTATAGTGGATGATTTCTCTCGTGGTACATGGATATACTTTTTACGAGAGAAATCTGAAGCTTTATTTGAGTTTTTAAAATTGTGTAAGGAGTTACAAAGTTTGAAAAACCTACCAATCATTTCTATAAGAAGTGATCATGGTAGAGAATTTGATCAACTAAAGTTTGATTTGTTTTGTGCAAAATATGGTATTTCTCATAAGTTTTCAGTTCCTAGAACTCCTCAACAAAATGGAGTTGTGGAACGTAAGAACTGCACTCTTGAGGATATGTCTAGGACAATGCTTTTAGAAAATAATTTGCCAAAAAGTTTTTGGGCTGAAGCGGTAAACACTGCAAATTATATTTTAAATAGATGTTTAATTCGCCCTATTTTAAAAAAGACTCCTTATGACCTCTTTAAAGGAAGAAAGCCAAATATTTCATACTTCAAACCTTTTGGATGTACTTGTTTTGTTCACAACAATGGGAGGGATAAGCTTTGGAAATTTGATGCACGTAGTGATGAAGCTATATTCATAGGATATGCTTCAAATAGCAAAGCTTATCGAGTATATAACAAATGTACCAAAGTTTTTGAGGAAAGCATCCATATTATTTTTGATGAAAGCAATGATGGTACTTTGAGTGAGAGTTTTGTAGATTTAAATCTGAATAAAAGAGAATATCACATTTCGGATGAAGAAGAAGATCCTAAAGGTCAAGACAAGAATATGCAGGAAAAGATTCAAGATACCAAAGAAAACCCTCAAGACCTTGAAACACACCTTCAAGACCTTGAAACTTGAAACTGTGACAACAGAACTCCACTTCAAGGGCTTGAAACCCAACTTCAAGGCCTTAAGATTGGAACAACAGGTAATACATAAACGGTACCTGAATCGAGTCAAACATATATAGCTCAACCTTCTAGATCTACTTCATCTGTCAAAAGAAGAAAAGTTCAACACTCCTCGTATCATCCACTTGAGAATGTGATCTCAGATCGAAATGCTGGAGTTCAAACTAGATCTAAAGTGAACAATCTTTGTGCCTTCTCCACTTTTGTATCACTTGTCGAGCCAAAGAACTACATTCAAGCTCTTCAAGAACCAGACTAGATCATTGCCATGCAAAATGAATTAAATGAATTTGAGAGGAACAAGGTATGGACTCTTAATTCAAGACCAAAGCATCAATCAGTTATTGGCACGAAATGGGTCTTTCAAAACAAATTGGATGAAAGTGGCAAAGTCATACGAAATAAAGCACGACTTGTAGCACAAAGCTATAACCAAGAAGAAGGTATTGATTATAAGGAGACTTTTGCTCCTGTTTCCAAGTTAGAAGCCATACGTATGCTACTTGAATTTGCATCTTTCATGAGCATAAAACTTTTTCAAATGGATGTAAAATGTGCTTTTCTAAACGGCTTCTTAGAAGAAGAAGTCTACGTTACTCAACCTCCTGGTTTTGAAAATGATGAATTCCCGGATCATGTTTTTAAATTAGACAAAGCTCTTTACGGTCTTAAGCAAGCTCCTCGAGCTTGGTATGAAAGATTGTCTAAATATATTCTTGAAAACAACTTTAAAAGAGGTTTTATTGATAAAACATTGTTTATCAAAACTAGAGGCAACGACATTTTAGTAGTACAAATCTATGTTGATGATATATTATTCGGTGCTACTAATACTTCCCTCTGCAAGGAATTTTCAGATATTATGTGCAGGGAATTTGAGATGGGCTTAATGGGAGAGCTAAATTTCTTTCTTGGACTTCAAGTTACACAAGCAAAGAAAGGAATTTTCCTCAATCAAAGCAAGTGTACTAAATACTTGCTTAAAAAGTACCAAATGGATCAATCTAAGGTTGCAAAGACTCCTATGAGTTCAACACTTTCGCTAGATCATGACAAGAACGGCAAAAGTGTAGTACAAAAGGAGTATCGAGGTATGATCGGTTCATTATTGTATCTAATTGCTAGTCGTCTTGACATTATGTTTAGCGTGTGCATGTGTGCAAGATTTCAAGCTGATCCTAAAGAGTCACACTTGATAGCTGTGAAAAGAATTCTTCGGTATCTCAATGGCACTAAGGATCTAGGGTTATGGTAGCCACGTCAAAGCTCGTTTCATCTTGTTGGCTATTCAGATGCAGACTTTGCAGGTTATAAGGTCGATAGAAAAAGTACTTCTGGATGTTGTCAATTCTTAGGGTCATCCCTAATCAGTTGGCACTCCAAGAAGCAAAATTTTGTTGCCCTATCCACAGCTGAAGCTGAATACATAGTTGTAGGAGCTTGTTGTGCTCAAATTCTTTGGATTGCTCAACAACTTCGTGACCTTGGCTTTGACTTGAGAGGTATTCTTATAAAAAGTGATAATACTAGTGCTATTTCTATAACCAAAAATCCTGTGCAGCATTCAAGGACTAAGCATATTGATGTAAGACATCATTTCATACGTGATCATGTTGAGAAAGGTGATGTTTCGATTTCTTTTTTCTCAACTAACTTGCAGCTTGTTGATATCTTTACCAAGCCTCTTCCTGAGGAACAATTTAATTTTATTAGATTGGAGCTTGGTATGTTGAACAAGGAAGCATTAACGTAGGGGGAGTAAACGAGTTTTAATTGTTCCTACGCATGCAGCCCAATTGATGTTTTCAAGGGCCTTGAAATAAAATTCGAGGGGCCTTGAAACATAGTTAAAGGGTAAATTGACTTTACGGATCCTTTAAGAGTTAATATCTTTTAGATATTTTAATTCTTAAAATATTTTTAAATCTTTTATTTCAAATAGTTTTTATTTTGGTTTTAAAAGCCTGATTTGCTCAACAACTTTGTTATATCCCTGATAAAAAGGACCTACCTTCTCATCTTTTTATCTTTTCACAAGAAACCCTATTTCAAAATTCTTTGATTTCTCTCTCAAACCTTCCTCATGGAACCCAGAAGCAAGAGATATGCTCCTCCATCTTCCAAAAAGAAAGTTGTTCAGAATTCTTCAATCGCTAAAGGAGAAAAACCTTCTTAAGATCTGGATACATCTCAGATTACTGGTCTTCCCTCATCATGGTTCATTAATTTTCAAGCTTTTGGATCTTGGCTTGATGGTTTTCACAATCGACCGCTCTGTATGTGTGATTTGGTAGATACTGACTTTCTCGATACCCTCAAGATACCCTGCATAGACAAGCTGAAGAGTTCGATTATCTGGAAGGTTTTAAACCCTGGAGATTTTGCTTTTCCACGGCTCACGAGACTATTCTATGTTAATCTCACCACAAAAAGGGACAAAGGGTGTATTACTCTTGAATCTTCAGTCAAAGGTACTCCAATTTCACTCACTTCTTCTATTCTAAGTGAAATTTTAGGAATTCCTACATATGTCGTATTCAACTATCCTTCAAGATCAGAGAGTGTTCATATTGCTAAGGAGAATTTTCTGGTTCCAAACTCAAACTCACGTCAACTCACTCATACTTCTCTGACTTTAGAGGCTAAAATAGTGTTCACCATACTGGTTCGATGTGTAGTTCCACGTGCAAACTCAAGAGAGCTGTTGACTGATCAATCTCTGGAACTAATTCATTTGCTTATGACTAATGTGGCTATAGATGTGCCTAATCTGATTCTCAACCATATGCTGCATTTTGTTAACTCTAAGAGATCTATTCCCTTGCCCTATGGAAATTTGTTGCGTAAGGTCTTTGATTATTACAAAATTGATACATCCTTTGAGGAAAGACGGTCTATTAACAGCAAAATTGATGAGAATTGCTTAGAACGTCTCGGAATTGAGAAAACTCTTGCAGGAACATGGACTTTAAAAGGAAAAGGAGTTACTCAAAATCCAAATGAAGAAGTCAAACCTTCTCCTACTCCAGAAATCAGGTTAGAGGGTTGTGAAAAAGAAATAGCTTGTCTCAATCGTGAATTGTCTGATTTTCAGTTTGACGCCAAGAGGAGAATGGATACAAATTTCGAATTGCTGACTACCATCAATGCCAAAGTCATTGAGATGTATTGTATGAATGCTCTTACACTAACTACAATGGGAAGTATTTTGCCCATACCTGAAGATGTAACTCAACATACTCAAGAGCAGGTTGAGAATATGTTGATGAATTGTAAAAGGCGTGTCCAGAATAAATCAATTACGTACCCAACTCATAAAGAGCCAATGTTCTTGCCCAAAGTTCAGTATGAAGTAGTTAAACAGAGAAGAGCTGAAGAAAAAAGAAGATGTTTAGCAGTTGAAATGGATGATTGGCGTTATAAGAAAATTTCATCCAAAGGAAAGAGGAAGTTTTATGAGGAGTTTTAAAACTGACTAGTTTTTCTCTATGGGTTGAAAATACATTTGTTTTTGGGTTTGTAATCGTATTTTAAGACTTCCTGGTTTGACTGTTATTTTTCCCTTGTTGAAAGACAAAGGGGGAGAAATATGATCCGACATTTCGATATACTGCATTCTGCATTTTTAGTTTTGAGATTTTCATATGCATTGCTAAACTAACAAATGCAGGTACAAAAATTTGTGTTGTCTTCCATCAAGGGGGAGATTGAAAACTCCACCTTGATTAAAATGGTTTACAGGTGTTGATGATGGAAGACTTCACACAAATATAGTAGTTGGATATACTAACAATGTGCTTGATTATATTTCTAGATATTTGGTTGGTTTGAATTCAGTGCAGGTTGTATATCTACACGTCAAGGGCCTTGAAGTTGGACTCAAGAACAAAGGAAGATAACAAGTTCAAAAGGACGAAATCAAGGGCCTTGGAATCTAAGGTGCACGGAACAAGGATTCAAATATATTGAAGATTTTCGTTGAAGATTCTGTAACAAGAAGATCTCATCAACCAAAGATCTTGTCAACCGAAGGAAGATCTCAACCGAAGAATAGAGAATCTTTTCTATAAGATTTTCTAAACAAGAAAACGGAAAAAATATCTTCTCTCTCTTATCCAACAGAAGACGAGAAGATCAAGGAGTAAAAGACTCAACTTGTTCGTAGGGGCTGAAGACTTTCAACGTCTACCTTACAATCTTCATGGAAAAGAAGATTGATCTTCAAACGGTTATCTCTACAACGGCTAGAAGACCTTTCCATAGAAGATATAAATGAAGATGATGGTCGAAGAAGGAATAAACAAAAGCTTACATAGGAAAACATCTTTGCATCCTCAAGAAACCTAATAATCTTTATTCGTTGTTTTTCTTTCTCTCATTTCACGCAAAAGCTTTATCCCCTTAGAGAGAGAAAACACTAGAGCTCCATTGGAAGATCTAAATAGTGTTATAATAGAGTGTGTTACTCTGCGAAGTAACTAGACTATTATTGCTAGGTTAAGAGTTGGAGCCAGATCATAGCATTGACTACAGTGAGAGAAGAAGGGGATTTCTTCTAGTTTGTATCTAGGACTCTTTGAAGGTGATAATAGATAGTTAGATCCTACGGATATACCTGGGACGAAGAGTAGGCTATTTAGAGCCAAACTTCGTAAACATATCCTCGTATCAATCTTTTCAATTCCGCGCCATATATACTTTACTGTGACTAACTTTGTTTTGCAGGAGCAAGAAGTCTAGGCCCTTGAAATAGAGTTTCAAAGCCCTTGAAATCAAAGTTTCACTAGAAGCACATATTGACATCAAGGCCCTTGAAAGGAGTTTCAAGGCCTTGAGATTTGGTTTGCGAAAAGTTCTCATACTCTATTCAATCCCCTTCTAGAGTATTATTTATCTTATGTATATCACCTATCGGTTCTTCAAAAGAGATCGACCGATTTAAAAAAATATTGATCCAATTTTTGCTTTTGATCTCTTTCTATCTTTTAGTTCTGACTTCTATCTTCTCTTGTGATCTTTCCTCATATAGTCTTTGCTTTTTTAGCTCCCTTCTTCATCCTTAATGATGTCGTGCTCCATAATGCTCCATTTCCACACCAAATCTCCACCGTTTACCTACAATTTCACAAATAACATGTGTAGACCATTATTCTCGAAATATATATGAAAAAAGTCATACAATCCTCATCAAATGTATTTAATACTAAGGTGATAAACTCATATAATGCATGAATATGATGGTATATAATTTATGTCATCACGGTGACCTCACAATGGGTCCCAACCAACTCGGCGGCATAACAATGAAATAGAAATCAAGACGAATCCTCAAAAACGACAACCAACTCCAAAATCAAGTACACAAGTCTACATAACAATGAAATAGAAATCCATCTCCGTCCTATGATGTACAGAGACCCCGGCTGTCCATTCCTCCACCTCACTCGGCGACATCCCTAACCGACAGAGCATCTACAATAACCAGTTTAAAACCGTTAGCCAGCAATTTGAATATCAGAAGAACGATAGGGCACAAACACATATAACAAAGTAAAACACACAAAACATGCTGACTGAAGGTATTTCTATTGTCGTCTATACCCAATCAAAAGTAAATCCTGACTTAGCACTAAAACAAGTATAGTGGTTAAGTAAGGGTCGAACCCAAGAGAGTTAAGGTGTTTTACTAGATGAAATTATCGATTATAGTAACTAGTAACAAAGGGGGGGGGGGTTTGGTTGAATTGATGCACAAAGACTTATGACAACGATTAATGCGACAAGTAAGACAAGGAGGGGTGAATCTACACTAGGTTGATTCTAAGTATGCAATTGCTACTTTGATGAGTTCCTTTTACAAGTTTTCAAGTAATCTCCTGTCTCGATCATATATATGTGTTGAGCCAACCGGCATCAACACAACTTAACAGGTTAGTGTTCCGTAAACCTACAAGAACAAATAACAAGTTAGCTTTCAAACAAAGACTAAGGGATATAAAGAAAAGATTAAAACCGTTAAGCTTATCTTTATATTTGTGTTCCTTTTCTGTAAGTAATTACAACCCGTTATTACTTAAAGTTTATTACTAGATTAAAGACCCGAACCCGGAACCTATTAATCCTAGTTGTTTGCATGCACTTTAGAACCTAAGCTAATCAATCTCAAGTAATAGTAAAACATGCAATTAGGAAATGGAGATCAAGGAAACACAAAGCATTACTAAAGGAAAAGTTATATTAAAGAAAACTTACAACCAAAGTAACAACGCAGCTTCAAACCAACCCAATGTAGCAAGGGAGTTAGCAACTCATTACAAAGGTAACAAGATAATCTAAATGGGAAAAGTGGATAATTTGTTGGCTAAAAATTTGGATGATTCTATCAATCAACCAAGGACTATTTATACTACAAAAGACACTAAATAGGAGTAAATGGCCGGCCCATAACAGCCACCTTTAATGCCATAAAGGTGGTGTAAACAACCGAAGTAAAGCTTCTGACTTTAAACCGCAGGGGCGGCCTTCAGCTCCGCAGGGGTGGTGAAGGCAAAAACGTTTGATCTTCTTCATGGCCGCCGGGGCGGCTAGGCAATCCCGCAGGGGCGGATCTTCAATGCTCTTCAAACGTCTGACCTTTCAACTTCCTGCCGTTTCTGATGCCAAGCCGTCGGGGCGTCCCTATGTCAACGCAGGGGCGGCGCCGATGATGTGTGTCAAGGATGGCCACCACAGGGGCGTAAGGATGTCACCGCGGGGGCGGTGACTGGCATGTTGCAGGCGCAGGCCCAGCGCCGGGGGCGGCGCTAGGCATGGGTGTCAACGCAGGGGCGGGGATACCGAGCCGCAGGGGCGGTTTTCTTGACAGAGGCTCCTCTTCTTATTCCTTCGGGTTGCCTCTCGAGAAGCGCCTTTGTTTTACGTCGTTGGCTCGACGTAAGATCTTTACTTCTCTGACTGTGCTTCCTCCAACACCTTCTCATCAATCAGATCGTTATTGACTCCTTCAAGGTAAAGCTTTAGCCTTTGTCCGTTTACCTTGAACACCTTGTGCGTTTGGGATCATAAAGATCCACAGCTCTGTGAGGGTATACTTCGGCTACCACGAACGGCCCTGTCCATCTCGAACGCAGCTTACCGGCAAAGAGATTCAAACGTGATTGAAAGAGAAGTACCTTATTACCTACCTTGAAGTCCTTCCGGAGAATGTTTCGGTCATGCCATGCTTTGGTCTTTTCTTTGTATGCGGTAGCATGGTCATATGCATCTAGCCTCAGTTCCTCCATCTCTTGCAATTAGAGCTTCCGAAATTCTCCCACTTCCTCTATGTTCAGGTTGCCTTTCTTTACCGCCCACCAAGCTTTGTGCTCTAGCTCCACCGGTAGGTGACAAGCTTTCCCAAACACGAGTCTAAAAGGAGACATCCCGATAGGAGTTTTGTAGGCTGTCCGATATGCCCATAGGGCGTCATTTAGCCTTGCACTCCAATCCTTCCGTCCGGGAGAAACTGTCTTTTTAAGGATGGTCTTTATTTCCCGGTTGGATACCTCAACTTGGCCGTTTATTTGTGGATGATAAGTTGTTGATACTCTTTGGTGGACGTGGTAATTCTTAAGGAGAGTTGTGAT
Source organism: Fagopyrum esculentum (assembly GCA_033239045.1). Classification (NCBI taxonomy): domain Eukaryota; kingdom Viridiplantae; phylum Streptophyta; class Magnoliopsida; order Caryophyllales; family Polygonaceae; genus Fagopyrum; species Fagopyrum esculentum. The sequence continues at coordinate 97,510,073 of BSUD01000005.1, forward strand.
CGTCTTGTTGTAGAAATGGGTACTCCTATCACTGATTAAGGCTTTTGGAATTCCAAATCTTGCAAAGATATTTTCCTTAAGAAAAGCTGCAACCACTTTTGAATCATCAGTTTTGGTGTCCTTTCCTTCCACCCACTTGGAAACATATTCCACCGCAAGCAAAATATATGTGTGCCCGAATGAAGTAGGTAACGGCCCCATGAAATCAATTCCACAAACGTCAAATATTTCGCAAAATATAAGAGAGGATTGGGGCATTTCATGTCTCCTTGAAAGATTTCCTTCCCTTTTGGCATTTATCACACACTTTGCAAAACACAAAAGGGTCTCGAAAAATGTGTGGCCAAAAGAAACCGGCATCTAAAACCTTTCTTGCAGTTTTGTTTGCCCCAAAGTGCCCCCCAAATGCTTCAGAATGACAGAAGGTTAGGACAGATTGTACCTCATTGTCTGGAATGCAACGGCGAATTACTTGGTCACTGCAATGCTTCCAAAGGTAAGGATCGTCCCAAACGTAGTGTCGAGATTCAGCTTTTACGTTCTCTCATTGTGCTTTGGTGAAGTCTGGAGGATATTCTTTCCTGACAATGAAGTTCACAATGTCAGCAAACCAAGGTTTAAAAGATTGGAGCTTAAGACAAACCTCTGTCGACAATTCCGCAGGGGCGCCTAGACTGAGCCGCAGGGGCGGCTTGTGTGAGGCGCAGGGGCGGTTACACAACAGAGGGTTGTGTAAAATGTATCGTCTAGAAAGCTTCCAGCTATCTCCCTTCTTTTTCCTGGGTCCTCCTCTTCTTTCACTAACCGGCTCAAATGATCGGCCACCGGGTTCTCAACCCCCTTCTTATCCCTTATCTCTAGGTAAACTCACTTAGAAGGAGCACCCATCGAATCAATCGTGGCTTTGCTTCCTTCTTCGCCATGAGGTACCTAAGAGCTGCATGGTCAGTGAAGATAATTACCTTTACCCCAAGTAGGTATTGCCTGAATTTCTCAAGGGCAAAAACCACCGCTAACATTTCGTTCTCGGTGGTAGAGTAATTCCTTTGCGCTCCATTGAGTGTCATAGACGCATAATGGATCACATGGGAAGCCGGTCCGTCTTTCTGTCCTAAGACGGCTCCAACGGCGTAATCATTGGCGTCACACATGATTTCAAAAGGTTTCTCCCAATCCGGAGAACGGATGATTGGTGCGGTGGTAAGACATGCCTTCAAAGTGTCAAAATCGTTTTTGCAATTCTCATCTACTATGAAGGTGACGTCTTTCTTGAGCAATTCACATAGGGGTGCCGAGATCTTTGAGAAGTCTTTGATGAAACATCGGTAGAAACCTGCATGACCAAGAAAAGATCGGATTTCCCGAACATTAGTAGGATAAGGTAAATTTTGAATTACATCAACCTTTTTCCTATCTACCTCTATCCCTTTTGAGGATATTACATGTCTTAGCACAATTCCTTGTTCGACCATGAAATGACATTTTTCCGAATTAAGAACCAAATTGGTTTCAACACATTTTTCAAGAACAAGTTTCAAATGTCCTAAACATGCGTCAAAACTGTCTCCATGGACGGTAAAATCATCCATGAAGACTTCAATGAAATTTTCTATGTATTTGGAGAAAATACTTATCATGCACCGTTAGAAGGTGCCGGGTGTGTTGCAAAGTCCAAATGACATTCTGCGGTACGCAAAAGTGCCAAATGGGCAAGTGAACGTCGTCTTTTCTTGATCTTCTCTGCAATGGCTATTTGGAAATAGCCCGAATATCCATCAAGGAAACAATAGTATTGATGACCTACAATGGCTATTTCGTGTTACCTTGTTGAGCTTGCGGTAGTCAATGCAAACTCTCCATCCGGTTTGTGTTTTGCTCGGGACCATCTCTCCATGTTGATTTTCCACCATGGTGATGCCTCCTTTCTTTGGAACTACTTGGGGTGGACTAACCCACGTGCTATCCGAGATAGGAACGATCATATCCGCTTGGAGGAGCTTTAACACTTCCTTTTTTACCACATCCATCATCGGCGGGTTCAACCTCCGTTGCGGTTGCCTAGAGGGTTCAACTTCGTCCTCAAGTAAGATCCTATGCATGCAAGTGGAAGGGCTTATCGCTTTGATGTCCGCAATGGTCCATCCAAGGGCCGTCTTGTGCTCTTTTAGTACCTTCACCAAATTTTCTTCTTGACCGGTAGTCAACTTGTTGGAGATGATCACCGGCAAGGTATTGTTTTCTCCAAGGAAAACGTACTTGAGGTGTGATGGAAGGTCCTTTAATTCTATTTCAGGTGCCTGCACTATAGACGGAACAAGCTTCTCGCTTGGGGTTAGTAAAGTGGGCCCAATGGCCAAATTGGAGATAGGTAACCTTTTATGCCCATCTAATTGCGCTAGGACCTCTTTTATGCTGGATGTTAATACATAATCTACTTTAAACTCATCAATGTCATGCTCAATTACATTTTTCAATTCATCAACATCATAGTTATCATATACATCTTACACAAAAGGTTCAACAATGTCAATAGCACATAAAGAATGATCATCACTAGGAAATCTCACTGCATCATAGATGTCAAATTCCACTACTTCTCCATCAAACTCCATGGTCAATTTGCTACTAACACAATCAATTTTACTCCTGACAGTTTTCAGAAATGGCCTACCTAATAGAATGGGCGCAGCATGTGAATCATTTTCCATATCCATTACAAAGAAATCAGTAGGAAATATTAGGTTGTCTACTATTACTAATACATCTTCAATTATCCCTTTCGGGTACACATTAGATCTATCAGCAAGTTGTACTACAATCATAGTTTCCATTAATGGCCCAAGGCCAAGTGATTTGTAAATTGAATATGGTAAAACATTGATAGAAGCACCAAGATCAAGCATTGCTTTGTCAAAGCGGGTTTCTCCTATAACACAAGGAATGCTTACATGCCCGGGTCGCTGCACTTCTTGGGCATTCTCCGTTGGAAAACAGCCGGCACATGCTCACTTACTTGCACTTTTTGTTTCCCCTTCAGCTTCTGATTCCTCTTGATCGTGCAAAGTTCCTTCAAGACACGAGCATACTTAGGAATACTTTTCACCAACTTAAGGAGGGGAATGTTTACCTCGCATGAAAGTCTCAAAAAGGTCTTTGTCCTCAATGATTCTTCTTTCCTTCAGAAACTCAGGAAAAGGAGTTGGTGGTTTCTCAGAGTACAGTGACGGAAGTTAGGCCGGATGTAAGAATCCTTCTCAACAGAACCCTCTGTTGTGTTTTCCGCATGGGCGTTAGCTTGTATGTGCAGGGGCGGCTCAGGGGTTGTCACCGCAAGGGCGGGGACATCCTGCCGTAGGGGCGATGTCTGCTCTGTGTTGGGCGTAGTTGCAGCCGTAGGGGCGGCTGTGTGACCGAAGGTATTTGTATGGTCGTCTATACCCAATCAAAAGTAAATCCTTACTTAGCACTAAGAACAAGTATAGTGATTAAGTAAGGGTCGAACCCAAGAGAGTTAAGGTGTTTTAGATGCAATTATCGATTATAGTGGCAAATGACACAAAGGGGGGGGGGGGGTTGGTTGAATTGATGCACTAAAACTTATGAAAACGATTAATGCGACAAGTAAGACAATAATGGATGAATCTACACTAGGTTGATTCTAAGCATGCAATTGCTACTTTCGTGAGTTTCTTTTACAAGTTTTCAAGTAATCTCCCATCTCGATCATATATATGTGTTGAGCCAACCGGCATCAACACAACTTAACAAGTTAAAGTTCCGTAAACCTACAAGAACAAATAACAAGTTAGCTTTCAAATAAAGACAAAGGGATATAAAGAGAAGATTAAAACCGTTAAACTTATCTTTATATTTTTGTTCCTTTTCCTCAAGCAATCACAACCCGTTATTACTTAAAGTTGCTACTAGATTAATGACCCGAACCCGGAACCTATTAATCCTAGTTGTTTACATGCACTTTAGAACCTAAGGTGATCAATCTCAAGCAATAGTAAACATGCAATTTAGACAATGGAGATCAAGGAAAAACACAAAGTATTACTGAATGAAAACTTAGATTAAAAAGACTTACAACCAAGGTAACAATGCAGCTTCAAACCAACCCAATGTAGCAAGGGAGTTAGCAACTCATTACAAGGAAGCAAGACAATCTAAATGGATAATTTGTTGACTAACTAGATGATAAGATGGATGATTCTAGCAATCAACCAAGGACTATTTATACTACAAAAGACACTAAATAGGAGTAAATGGCCGGCCAAAAACCGCCACCTTAAATGCCATAAAGGTGGTGTAAACAGCCGGAGTAAAGCTTCTGGCGTTAAACCGCAGGGGCGGCCTTCAGGAAGCGCAGGGGCGGTTTAGGCAGAATCGGTTGATCTTCTTCAGAGCCGTTGGGGCGGCTAGACAATTCCGCTGGGGTGGATCTTCCATGCTCTTCAACGTCTGACCTTTCGCCTTTCCTGACGTTTCTGATGCCAAGCCGTCAGGGCGTCCCTATGTCAACGCAGGGGCGGTGACACAACCTTTTCGTCTTCTAGCTCCCATGTTGAGGCGCAAGCAGTCCCGCAGTGGAAGGCGCAGGGGACCTGGTCTTCGTTTCGTCAGTGGAGGACACCGCAGGGGCGCCAAGGAGTTGCGTAGGGGCGGTGATACGCTTCATGGTTGGCGCTGGTGAAAGCGCAAGGAGCGCTCCGAAGTAAGACGTCACCCGCAGGGGCGGCTGCAAGGATCCGCTGGGGCGGTGAGGCAACAGAAGCTTTGCTTCGTGATCGATCTTCACTCCTAAGTGCTTATAACTCCTTCTTTAGCTTCTTTTGATCTTCTTCTTCTGGACCAAGGAGTTAGTAGCATAAACCGACACTAATGTAATAAAAGATTCTAAAAACTACCCTAAATGATAGTGATTCCATCACCTATCAAACTCCCCCATACTTAGACCTTTTACTCGTCCCGAATAAAAACAAATGACATCAACTAGACTTGAAGGCCTCAGGAAGCATGAGTAAGTAGAAAGAACATGGAAAACAAGAGAAAAGCCAAGAAAGGAAGAAAGAAAAGGGAGGAAATGTGAGAAAAAGAATCACTACCATCCTTTTCGCTCCAAGAGTGGCCTACCCGAACAAACTCCTTATGACTCCCCTTCTTATGTCGCCAAAACGCCAGAAGGGAAACCTACACTCGGTGTCGCTCATTTTGCCAAGGCGCCCTTTCGGGTTTTTACCTTGTCACTCTTCTTCTTTTCTCACTTAAACTCACATCCCTCAAGTCCAATTTTGCACCAACCTAAGGTTGGACGGACTACCTTCTTTTTACCTAAACCGCCCTTTCGGGTTTTCGTTTTATCCAAGGATTTCCATGCCTTTTTTTTCACTTTTTTGGCTTTTTGTTTTTTTTAATATCAAACTGAATTTAACAATGCAAACACAAATTCTAAAACAACTCAATGAACTGTACAAGCAATGATATGTCCCTCCCCTATACTTGAAGTACACTTTGTCCTCAAATTGGAAATGAGTCAAAGATAAATGCGGGAGAAGGGAAAGAAATGTACCCCTCACTAGGGTGGTCCGGATGGACCACCCGGACCCTCCTTCGGTGGGTAAGGGAAGTGGCGGAAGAAGTGCTCCTACCGGCGGTAGATGTCATCAATGCGGTCCTGCTGGGCAGACATCCGGCGACCAAAAGAGGTCTCAAAACTGGCCTGCCAAGCCAGCTACTGAGCCTCTAGCTGCTGCTGCTGGGCTGCCTGCCAAGCCTCCTGCCTCTGGTCGAAGTGTGAGGTCATGGAGGTGGCAAAACTGGTTTGCCGGCTCTGCTGCTGCTCCAGCATAGTCCGCTGGTAATCGGACTGCCATGTCCGGTGCTGGGTCGTCATAGCCGCCGTCTGAGCTTGAAGGCTCGCAAGGGCCGGGTCCTCCTATGTTGCCGCCGTGGGCATCTCCTCGTCATCAGGGATGGGCAGGTGCTCCTCCTGGTGGGCACGGCTGGAGCTGGCAGCATGCGTCTCCACAATGGCCACTAGTGGCCTCCTCGGCACGAAAGGATCTGCCGGAATGTAGAGCTCGGACAGCTCACCTCCTAATGGTAAAGGCCATGGGAGGTAGGTGAGGTGGCTCCCATCTGCAAGGGAGATACAAAATAGGTTCTCCCCGTCCCGCCGGAGGAGCTTGCACCTCCTAAGCATCCGCTCAGTGTAGAGAGGAGCCGCCATCCAGTCCTCTAACTCGGACAGGTCTATCACTTGTGAGGCGATCAAAGAGATCACCCCACCGCCGACAATATCCCTCGGCTCATCCCTCCTGAGCCGCTTCAAAACGGCAAGGCAGAGAGAGGGCCAATCCATCACCTTCTCGCTCTGTGGAAGGCAAGAGTACAATAGTGGGAGGTCCTTGAGAGCGACCTTGTTTGCCTCTTTGTGTCCACAAAAGACACTCATGAGGATCTTTGAAATCAACCTCAAACTAGGGTGAGTGAGTTTGTTGGAGTACTCACCCCCAGCATGGAATTCCGACCAGGTAGCTGCTTGCCAGAACTCGCACAGGTCTGGGGCTGGGACTGGATCCCACCAGTTCTCAGAGGGGTTTAGATTCATCCCAAAAGCTTCCCGTAGATCGGCGTAGTCGAGAGTGTATTTTACCTTGTTGAACTTGAAGGTGAGGCCGATACACACATGGTCTTCCTTCTCCATTATGAAAGTGGAGATAAACTGTCTGTTGAGCTCCGGATATGTCGGAGCACTCTTCTGGAGGAAGTCTCCGAGCCCGGCATTCGCCAAAAACGCTTGCATGCTCTCTAGCATGCCCAGTTTCTCCAAAGTCGGGATATGCAGAAATCGAGTTGCATACACAACTCGATCCTGCACAATCCTATAATGCTCCTTCTCTGCGTCGGTCATCTTGTATTTCCTTGGGGTTCCATTCTTGAAAGTATTTGAAGCAAAGGATTAGCAAATGTTGAATCGAGGAAAAGAAAATGACCTCTCTAGTGTGATTTCCGCAGGGGCGGCTGTGCAGGCGTAGGGGCGGTGAGGCGCAGGGGCGGATGCTTGCAGCCGCATGTGTGGGAGAAGTGCAGAGGTGATTTCTGAGGAGCGATGGATATGGTGTTGCAGAGGTTGCTCCGGTGACGTCCTTGGTGGTGTAGCCTCGCCGGTGGTGTAGCTGGAGTGGAATGTGTGAAGTGAGTGAGGAGGAAGGCCGTATGGCTGTGAGAGAGTACTGGGGTAGTCGGAGGAGGTGGCGCAGGGGCGTTTCGACTAGTGGCTAGCTGTCGAAGGCGACGCAGGGGCGTCGGCGAGATGGTTGGTGGGCAGAGGGCGCAGGGGCGTTGAGGGTGTTTCTGAAGGAAGGGAGTTTGGAGGGTTTGTGTTTGGTGAAGAAGGTTGGTGGGTGGTGGGTGGTAGGTGTAGGCGTTTTTCGAGATCCTCTTTTTTTTCTTTTCTGGGTAAACCCGCTGGGCGGGGATTTGACACCGAAGGGGCGGCGACAAGGGAGAGGGGCACGCAAGCCCAGCGCCGGGGGCGGCGCTGGGAATTCGTGTCAAGGATGGCCGCCGTAGGGGCGTGGGGATGTCACCGCGGGGGCGATGACAGGCGTGTTGCAGGCGTAGGCCCAGCGCCGGGGGCGGCGCTAGGCCTGAGTGTCACCGCAGGGGTGGGATACAAAACTGCAGGGGCGGATTCCTTGACAAAAGCTCCTCTCTTTATTCCTTCGGGTTGCCTCCCGAGAAGCGCCTTTGTTTTACGTCGTTGGCTCGACGTAAGATCTCTACTTCTCTAACTGTGCCTCCTCTAGTACCATCTCATCAATCGGATCGTTCTTGACTCCTTCAAGGTAAAGCTTTAGCCTTTGTCCGTTCACCTTAAACACCTTGTGCGTTTGGGGGTCATAGAGATCCACAACCCCGTGAGGGTATACTTTGGCTACTATGAACGGCCCTGTCCATCTCGAACGCAACTTACCTGCAAAGAGTCTCAAACGGGATTGAAAGAGAAGTACCTTATTACCTACCTTGAAGTCCTTCCGGAGAATGTTCCGGTCATGCCATGCTTTGGTCTTTTCTTTGTATGTGGTAGCATGGTCATATGCATCTAGCCTCAGTTCCTCCAACTCTTGTAATTGGAGCTTCTGGAATTCTCCCACTTCTTCTATGTTCATGTTGCACTTCTTTACCGCCCACCAAGCTTTATGCTCTAACTCCACCGGTAGGTGGCAAGCTTTCCCAAACACGAGCCTAAAAGGGGACATTCGGATGGGAGTTTTGTAGGCTGTCCGATATGCCCATAGGGTGTCATTTAGCCTTGCACTCCAATCCTTCTGCCCGGGAGAAACCGGTTTTTCAAGGATGGTCTTTATTTCCCGGTTGGACACCTCAGCTTGGCCGTTTGTTTATGGATGATAAGGTGTTGATAGTCTTTGGTGAACATGGTACTTCTTAAGGAGAGTTTTGATGGTCTTGTTGCAAAAATGGGTACCCCTATCACTGATTAAGGCTTTTGGGATTCCAAATCTTGCAAAGATATTTTCCTTCAGAGTAGGTGCAACTACTTTTGAATCATCAGTTTTGGTGGCCTTTGCCTCCACCCACTTGGAAACATAGTCCACCGCAAGCAAGATATATGTGTTCCCGAATGAAGTAGGAAACGGCCCCATGAAATCAATTCCCCAAACATCAAATATTTCACAAAATATAAGAGAGGATTGGGGCATTTCATGACTCCTTGAAAGATTTCCTACCCTTTGGCATCTATCACACACTTTACAAAATGCAAAAGCGTCTCGAAAAATGTGTGGCCAAAAGAACCCGGCATCCAAAACTTTTCTTGCAGTTTTGTTTGCCCCAAAGTGCCCCCCACATGCTTCAGAATGACAAAAAGTTAGGACGGGTTGTACCTCACTGTCCGGAATGCAACGCCGGATCACTTGGTCACTACAATGCTTCCAAAGGTAAGGATCGTTCCAAACGTAGTGTCGAGCTTCAGCTTTTACCTTCTCCCGTTGTGCCTTGGTGAAGTCTGGAGGATACTCCTTCCTGACAATGAAGTTCACAATGTCAGCAAACCAAGGCTTAAAAGATTGAAGCTTAAGACAAACCTCTGTCGACAAATTCGCAAGGGCGCCTAGACAGAGCCGCAGGGGCGGCTGGTGTGAGGCGCGGGGGCGGTTACACAACAGAGAGTTGTTTATAAGGCATCGTCTGGAAAAATTCCAGCTATCACTTTTGTTTCTAGATCTTCCTCCTCTTGCATTAGTCTGCTCAGATGATCGGCCACCAGGTTCTCAGCTCCCTTCTTGTCCCTTATCTCTAGGTTAAACTCGCTTAGAAGAAGCACCCAACGGATCAATCGTGGCTTTGCCTCTTTCTTTGCCATGAGGTACCTAAGGGCTGCATGGTCAGTGAAAATAATTATCTTTACCCCAAGTAGGTACTGCCGGAATTTCTCAAGGGCAAAAACCACAGCTAACATCTCCTTCTCGGTGGTAGAGTAATTCCTTTGCGCTCCATTGAGTGTCATAGACGCATAATGGATCACATGGGTGGCCCGTCCGTCTTTTTGTCCTAAGACAGCTCCGACGGCGTAGTCACTGGCGTCACACATAATTTTAAAAGGTTTCTCCCAATCCGGGGGACGGATGATTGGTGCGGTGGTGAGACATGCATTCAAAGTGTCGAAAGCCTTCTTGCAATCCTCATCCACTATGAAGGTGACATCTTTCTTGAGCAATTCACACAGGGGTGTTGAGATCTTTGAAAAATCTTTGATGAACCGTCGGTAGAAACCTGCATGACCAAGGAAAGATCAGATTTCCCGAACATTAGTAGGATAAGGTAAATTTTGAATAACATCAACTTTTGCCTTATCTACCTCTATCCCTTTTGAGGATATTACATGGCCAAGCACAATTCCTTGTTCAACCATGAAATGACATTTTTCCGAATTAAGAACTAAATTGGTTTCAACACATTTTTCAAAAACAAGTTTCAAATGCCCTAAACATGCGTCAAAACTGTCTCCATGGACGGTAAAGTCATCCATGAAGACTTCAATGAAATTTTCTATGTATTCGGAGAAAATGCTTATCATGCACCGTTGGAAAGTGCCCGGTGCATTGCAAAGTCCAAATGGCATTCTACGATATGAAAAAGTGCCAAATGGGCACGTGAACGTCGTCTTCTCTTGATCTTCTGGTGTGATGGCTATTTGGAAATAGCCCGAATATCCATCCAGTAAACAGTAGTATTGATGACCTGCAAGACGTTCCAACATTTGATCAATAAAAGGTAATGGGAAATGGTCCTTTCGTGTTACCTTATTGAGCTTGCGGTAGTCAATGCAAACTCTCCATCCGGTTTGTGTTTTGCTTGGGGCCATCTCTCCATGTTGATTTTCCACCAAAGTGATGCCTCCCTTCATTGGAACTACTTGGGTCGGGCTAACCCAAGTGCTATCCGAGATAGGAAAGATCATATCCGCTTGGAGGAGTTTCAACACTTCCTTTTTGACCACATCCATCATTGGTGGGTTCAACCTCCTTTGAGGTTGCCTAGAGGGTTTGGCAAAATCCTATGCATGCAAGTGGATGGACTTATCCCTTTGATGTCCGCAATAGTCCATCCAAGGGCCGTCTTGTGCTCCTTTAGTACTTTCACCAACTTGTCTTCTTGTCCGGTGGTTAACTTGTTGGAGATAATCATCGGCAAGGTATTGTGTGCTCCAAGGAAAATGTACTTGAGGTGTGACGGAAGGTCCTTCAATTCTATTTCAGGTGCCTGCACTATGGACGGAACAACCTTCTCGCTGGGGTTAGTAAAGTGGGCCCAATGGCCAAATTGGAGATAGGTAGCCTTTTATGCCCATCTAATTGAGCTAGGACCTCTTTCATGCTAGACGTTATCACATAATCTGATTTGAAACCATCAATGTCATGCTCAACCACATTCCTTAATTCATCCATGGCAGAGTTATCAAAAACATATTGCACAAAAGGTTCAACAATGTCAATAGCACATAAAGAATGATCATCACTAGGAAACCTCATTGCATCATAGATGTCAAATTCCACTACTTCTCCATCAAACTCCATAATCAATTTATCACTAACATAATCAATTTTAGTCCTAGCCGTTTTCAAAAATGGCCTACCTAACAGAATGGGTGCAGCATGCGAATCATTTTCCATATCCATTACAAAGAAATCAGCAGGAAAAATTAGGCTGTCTACCATCACTAATACATCTTCAATTATCCCTTTCGGGTACACATTAGATCTATCAGCAAGTTGTACTACAATCCTAGTTTTCATTAGTGGCCCAAGGTCAAGTGATTTGTAAATCGAATATGGCAAGACATTAATAGAAGCACCCACATCAAGCATTGCTTTGTCAAAGCGGGTTTCCCCTATAACACAAGGGATGCTTACCAAGCCCGGATCGCTGCACTTCTTGGGCATTCTCCGTTGGAAAACTGCCGACACATGCTCACTCACTTGTACTTTCTGTTTCCCCTTTAGCTTTTGATTCCTCTTGATAGTGCAAAGTTCCTTCAAAAAACGAGCATACTTAGGGATACTTTTCACCAAATTAAGGAGGGGAATGTTTACCTCGCATTTGGAGAAAGTCTCAAAGAGGTCCTTGTCCTCTATGATTCTTCTCTCTTTCAAGGCTTCAGGAAAAGGAGCCGGTATTTTCTCGGAGTACAGCGGCGGAAAGTTAGGCCGGACGTAAGTGAACTTTTCAGCAAGACCCTCTGTTGTTTTTCCGCAGGGGCGTCAGCTTGAAGGCGCAGGGGAGGCTCAGGGGTTGTCACCGCAGGGGCGGGGGCAGCCAGCCGCAGGGGTGTCGTCTGTTCTGTGCTGGGCGCAACGGCAGCCGCAGGGACGGCTGTGGGTGCAGAAAAAACGACAAAATGCTTGCTTTGTGATTCTTTCGTTGGTTCTTGTTGGATTTGCTTCCCGCTCCTTAATGTTAGGGCACTAACATTCTCCTTGGGGTTTATAAACGTCTGGGAAGGCAATCCTCCGGAAAGCCTTGATTCGGTCCTTGAAATAGCATCCGCCATTTGACTAACCTGTTGCTTAAGGTTCTTGATGCTAGATTTTGTTATTTGGACATGGGTAGCAAAGTATTTAGTCAAAACCTGCAACATATCTTCAATTGAGTGATACTTACCTTGGTGGGGCTGCTGTTGTTGGTTTTGTTGATCCCTCCAACGAAAATTCTGTTGGTCACGCCAATTCGGCATGAAATTTTGTGCATAGGGATCGTTCCTAGGTCTTTGCTGTTGTGGTTGTCCATAACCCATTGCGTTTACTTCAACATCGTCATCCTGAACTTGTGGACACATGTCCGTTGGATGATACGGGTCAGCACAAACTCCACAAGCTTTGAGCTGTTGCGGTGTTCCCCTAAGTGTTAGTCTCTTCACCATTTTCTTCAATTCCACAAGCTCGGTGGAAATCTCACTCTTCCTGGAGCTCACAGCATGAACTCCTTTCTTAGCCGGGTCCTTCTAAAGTTCCGAGTTCCTTCCGCTAGTTCCTATATCTTTTCCAAAGCAAGGTCAGGAGTAGAGTTTAGAATATTACCTCCGCAAGCCGCATTGACGATCCTCCTTTCATTGTCTAGCAAGCCATTGTACAAGTACAAGACTAGATCTTGAGTTGAATATCCGTGAAAAGAACAGCTGGATCGGAGGCGTGCAAACCTTTCGAAGTACTCGTAGAGAGTTTCGGTTGCCTCTTGCTCGATGTTGCTTATAGCTTTCTTCAAGCTATTAGCTTTCTTAGATGGAAAGTATTTCTCCAAGAACGCATTATGAAGGTTCTCCCAAGTGTCGATACTCCCGGATGGAAGGTGGTAATACCAATCATCCGCGGAATCTTTGAGTGTGAAGCCGAATGCCCTCATCTTGATTTGTTCTTCGGTAAAGTTGGCCGGCTTCATGCTCATACACACAGTATGGAACTCCCCAAGGTGCTTGATGGGATCTTCCCCACTTAGCCAATGGAAGGATGGGAGCAAGTGGATGAGGTCCGGCTTGAGCTCAAAATTGACTCCTTCCCCTAGTGCCGGTATAGCGACCGCAAGAGGGTTTTGAGCCAAGGTGGGCTACGTAAGTTGATGAAGAGTACGTTCAGCCATCTCTTGTTGAAGTTGTTGTTGTCTTCATTGCCGGATGTGCGTCCTCTTAATTTCTAGATCAAAAGAAGCAAAGCCGGAATTAGTAGCACGGGTTTGAACCATAAAAATAGTTCAAACCAATAATCAATAATAACAATAAAGCACTAAAACTCCCGGGCAACGGCGCCAAAATTTGACCGAAGGTATTTCTATGGTCGTCTATACCCAATCAAAAGTAGATCCCGACTTCGCACTAAGAACAAGTATAGTGATTAAGTAAGGGTCGAACCCAAGAGAGTTAAGGTGTTTTAGATGCAATTATCGATTATAGAGACAAATGACACAGGGGGGGTGGTTGAATTGATGCACTAAAACTTATGAAAACAATTAATGCGACAAGTAAGACAATAATGGATGAATCTATACTAGGTTGATTCTAAGCATGCAATTGCTACTTTGGTGAGTTCCTTTTACAAGTTTTCAAGTAATCTCCCGTCTCGATCATATATATGTGTTGAGCCAACCGGCATCAACACAACTTAACAGGTTAAAGTTCCGTAAACCTACAAGAACAAATAACAAATTAGCTTTCAAATAAAGACAAAGGGATATAAAGAGAAGACTAAAACCGTTAAACTTATCTTTATATTTGTGTTCCTTTTCCTCAACTAATCACAACCCGTTATTACTTAAAGTTGCTACTAGATTAAAGACTCGAACCCGGAACCTATTAATCCTAGTTGTTTACATGCACTTCAGAACCTAAGGTGATCAATCTCAAGCAATAGTAAACATGCAATTTAGACAATGGAGATCAAGGAAAAACACAAAGTATTACTGAATGAAAATTTAGATTAAAAAAACTTACAACCAAGGTAACAATGAAGCTTCAAACCAACCCAATGTAGCAAGGGAGTTAGCAACTCATTACAAGGAAGCAAGACAATCGAAATGGATAATTTGTTGACTAACTAGATGATAAGATGGATGATTCTAGCAATCAACCAAGGACTATTTATACTACAAAAGACACTAAATAGGAGTAAATGGCCGGCCCAAAACCGCCACCTTAAATGCCATAAAGGTGGTGTAAATAGCCGGAGTAAAGCTTCTGGCGTTAAACCGCAGGGGCGGCCTTCAGAAACCGCAGGGGCGGTTTAGGCAGAATCGGTTGATCTTCTTCAGAGCCGCTGGGGCGGCTAGACAATTCCGCTGGGGCGGATCTTCAATGCTCTTCAACGTCTGACCTTTCGCCTTTCCTGACGTTTCTGATGCCAAGCCGCCGGGGCGTCCCTATGTAACCGCAGGGGCGGTGACACAGCCTCTTCGTCTTCCAGCTCCCATGTTGAGGCGCAGGCAATGCCGCAGTGGAAGGCGCAGGGGAGCTGGTCTTCGTTTTGTCAGTGGAGGACACCGCAGGGGAGCCAAGGAGTGGCTCAGGGGTGGTGACACGCTTCATGGTTGGCGCTGGAGAAAGCGCAGGGAGCGCTCCGAAGTAAGACGTTACCCGCAGGGGCGGTTGCAAGGATCCGCTGGGGCGGTGAGGCAATAGAAGCTTTGCTTCGTGATCGATCTTCACTCCTAAGTGCTTATAACTCCTTCTTTAGCTTCTTTTGATCTTCTTCTTCTGGACCAAGGAGTTAGTAGCATAAACCGACACTAATGAAATAAAAGACTCTAAAAACTACCCTAAATGATTGTGATTCCATCACCTATCAGTGTGGGTGTGGTAAAATCAACAGAAGGTTTGCTTTGTGATTCTTTTGCTGGTTTTTGTTGGATTTGCTTCCCACTCCTTAATGTTAGGGCACTAACATTCTCCTTGGGGTTTATAAACGTCTGGGAAGGCAATCCTCCAGAAAGTATTGATTCGGTCCTTGAAATGGCTTCCGCCATTTGACCAACCTGTTTTTCAAGGTTCTTGACGCTGGATTCTGTTGTTTGGACATGAGTAGCAAAGTGTTGAGTCAAAACCTGCAACATATCTTCAGTTGATTGATACTTACCTTGACGGGCCTGTTGTTGTTGGTTTTGTTGATCCCTCCAACGAAAGTTCTGTTGGTCACGCCAGTTTGGCATGAAATTATTTGCATATGGATCGTTCCTAGGCCTTTACTGCAGTGATTGTCCATAACCCATCGTGTTTACCTCAACATCATCATCCTGGACCGGGGGACACATGTCCGTTGGATGATATGGGTCAGCACACACTCCACAAGCTTTGAGCTACTATGGGGTTCCCATAAGTGTTAGCCTCTTCACCATTTCCTTCACCTCTGCGAGCTCAGTGGAGATCTCACTCTTCCCGGTATTCACAGCATGAACTCCTTTCTTGGACGGGGTCCTTCCAAAGTTCCATGTTCCTTCCGCTAGTTCCTGTATCTTTTCCAAAGCAAGGTCAGGAGTAGAGTTAAGAATATTACCTCCGCAAGCCGCATCGACGATCCTCCTTTCATTTTCTAGCAAGCCATTGTACAAGTACAAGACTAGATCTTGAGTTGAATATCCGTGAAAAGGACAGCTGGATCGGAGGCTTGCAAACCTTTCGAAGTACTCGTAGAGAGTTTCGTTCGCCTCTTGCTCGATGTTGCTTATAGCTTTCTTCAAGCTGTTTGCTTTCTTGGTTGGGAAGTATTTCTCCAAAAACGCCTTGTGAAGGTTCTCCCAAGTGTCGATGCTCCCGGATGGAAGGTGGTAATACCAATTATCCGTGGAATCTTTGAGTGTGAAGCCGAATGCCCTCATCTTGATTTGCTCTTTGGTAATGTTGGCCGGCTTCATGCTCATACACACGGTATGGAACTTCCCAAGGTGTTTGATGGGGTCTTCACCGCTTAGCCCATGGAAGCAAGTGAATGAGACCCGGCTTGAGGTCAAAATTGACTCCTTCCCATAATGCCGGTATAGTAACCGCAAGGGGGTTTTGAGCCAAGGTGGGCTGCGTAAGTTGACGAAGTGTACGGTCAGCCATCTCTTATTGAAATTGTTGTTGTCTTCGTTGCCGGATGTGTGTCCTCTCAATTTATGGTTCAAAAGAAGCAAAGCCGGAGTTAGTAACACGGGTTTGAACCATAAAAATGGTTCAAACCAATAATCAATAATAACAATGAAATAAAAACATTAAAACTCCCCGGCAACGGCGCCAAAATTTGACTGAAGGTATTTCTATGGTCGTCTATACCCAATCAAAAGTAAATCCTGACTTAGCACTAAAACAAGTATAGTGGTTAAGTAAGGGTCGAACCCAAGAGAGTTAAGGTGTTTTATAAGATGTAATTATCGATTATAGTAACTAGTAACAAAGGGGGGGGGGGTTTGGTTGAATTGATGCACAAAGACTTATGAAAACGATTAATGCGACAAGTAAGACAAGGAGGGGTGAATCTACACTAGGTTGATTCTAAGCATGCAATTGCTACTTTGGTGAGTTCCTTTTACAAGTTTTCAAGTAATCTCCCGTCTCGATCATATATATGTGTTGAGCCAACCGGCATCAACACAACTTAACAAGTTAGTGTTCCGTAAACCTACAAGAACAAATAACAAGTTAGCTTTCAAACAAAGACTAAGGGATATAAAGAAAAGATTAAAACCGTTAAGCTTATCTTTATATTTGTATTCCTTTTCTATAAGTAATTACAACCCGTTATTACTTAAAGTTTACTACTAGATTAAAGACCCGAACCCGGAACCTATTAACCCTAGTTGTTTGCATGCACTTTAGAACCTAAGGTGATCAATCTCAAGTAATAGTAAAATAGGCAATTAGGCAATGGAGATCAAGGAAACACAAAGCATTACTGAAGGAAAACTTATATTAAAGAAAACTTACAACAAAAGTAACAACGCAACTTCAAACCAACCCAATGTAGCAAGGGAGTTAGCAACTCATTACAAAGGTAGCAAGATAATCTAAATGGGAAAAGTGGATAATTTGTTGGCTAACAAGTTGGATGATTCTATCAATCAACCAAGAACTATTTATACTACAAAAGACACTAAATAGGAGTAAATGGCCAGCCCAAAACAGTCACCTTTAATGCCATAAAGGTGGTGTAAACAGACGGAGTAAAGCTTCTGATGTTAAACCGCAGGGGCGGCCTTCAGCTCTGTAGGGGCGGGGCGGCTAGGCAATCCCGCAGGGGCGGATCTTCAATGCTCTTCAAACATCTGACCTTTCAACTTCCTGCCGTTTCTGATGCCAAGCCGCCGGGGCGTCCCTATGTCAACGCAGGGGCGGTGACACAACCTCTTCATCTTCCAGCTCCCAAGTTGACGCGCTGGCAGAGGCGCAGTGGAAGGCGCAGGGGCGCTGGTCTTCGTTTCTTCAGGGAAAGTCACCCCAGGGGCGCCAAGGAGTGGCGCCGGGGCGGTGACACACTTCATATTTGGCGTTGGTGAAGTTGCAGGGAGCGCTCCGGAGTAAGGCGTCACCCGCAGGGGCGGTGACAAGGCTCCGCTGGGGCGGTGAGGCAACATAAGCTTTGCTTCGTGAACGATCAACATCACCTGTTGGACTGGTCCCAAGGTACCTCCCACTCATCCCATTTTGGATTAGACAAGCAGTCACCTCCCGTTATCATACACTTGGGCCAAAGCAATAAACACGTCCACATTCTAATCGGGTTAATAATTATGTCACAAATTATAAATGCACACACCACCTACACGTATCAACCAATATGCGAGAGCTGGCTAAGTTAGTTTGTGGACTTACCTCGTCTCCAAGCTAATAAGAATAACCGACCACAACTTCCCGTAGAATATAACCTCAGCCTGATCAACAAGAGGCACACATCATCACACTCTCGAACTCTCAAACTCAAAGATTTCCAAATCTAACAACCGAACACAAGTCCTAACAACATATAAGCTAGGAAACACTCCTAGACACCAAGAGGCCATAATCTCGATAGCATGTGAAAGGGAACAACAACAGCCCACACCCTATAGAAGACTAAACACCACCCCCAAAATGGAGTAAGATTACAAAGCAAGGAGAGACCATAAGGTCTACACAAACACAAGATTAACAAAACTTCCATCGAATTCTAAGGACGCCTGGGTTCCCAATCACTAGATGGCATTCACAACTACCCTAGGTCCACCCTAGGCATGCTACTATCATGTATAAACCTCTAACCAAAGGAAGGAACCAAGAACGAAGGAGGAGATAAGCCTACAGTTGAAGAAACTCATCCGTAAAAAGCAAACTGGCGCGCCTGCGGCCGGAGTGTCACCGCCCCGCGGGTCCAGGAGTTGCCCCTGTGGTGGCCTGAAGCCTTGTCGCCGCCCTTGCGGTGGCCTGGATCTGCCCTTGCGGCTCTGAAGATCCGCTCCAGCGGGCGACCTGCAGAAGCTCGTCTTCTTTGTCTTCGATTGTGGATCCTGGACTCCATTGGCCTCCTTCTCTTGCTGGGTCTTCTCCAAACACAAATTACAGTATCCAAGCTTGTCTCAACGACCTAACCTTGCTAGGAACACATGCATGCAAGGGTTTAAGAATAACCTTCTTTCAAAGCTCCAACCATGGAAATGGAGAAGGAGAGAAGGAGAAGAAGATTCTCAACAAGGAAGAAAGAGAGAGGGAGAATGAGAAGCTTAACAAACCAGATCTAATGCTCTTCTACTGTTGGCCACACCTCAGGAGATCCAAAGAGAAAAGGAAGAAGGAAGTACAAGAGGAAGAAGGGAGTGGAAAAACCAACGTGAATGACAAGAGTGATGAGTGATAGAAAAGACAAGCTGCATAGAGTGGGGAGAACAAAGGGTCAGCTGCCCAACTTGTCTCCTCAAGCTACAAACTGAGGGGTCGGAAAGCAAAGTTGGGATAACAAAGGGTCGGAACAGGATTTTGGAATAAATCCCGTCACTCAGCACCCCGTGCCTACGGAAAAAATCTGAATCGCGCACGCGAGAAGGTCGATAACCCGCTCAACAACTGGAATAAAAATTCTAGGCGTCACATCTAATCCCCCTAAAAACAAGTTTCGTCCCAAAACTTGATAGACGTAAAAACTCATGATCAAACACATCTCGATAACCGCACGGAACACATAAACGAGGCATTATCGGCCATCTAATCCAAGCCTACTCGCATAATCACATAAAGACCTCGCAAGGTACAAACAAAACTCATACGCAACACAAATAACATATCCCGTCATAAATCACATAAGCACAATCAAGGAAAGATCTCGGGACTAACCCAACGGTCCTATAGGTGTCACTAAATCTGCGTAAAACTCGGGATAGTTCCTCCAAATACTATCATCGGTCTCCCACGTAGCCTCATCGGCTCCTCGTCTCGATCATTGCACTCTCAGCATTGGTATCTCCTTCGACCAAAGGCGTCTTGTACTACGCTCGAAAACCGCTATCGGATGCTCCACAAAAGTATTGTTCGGCTCGACTACTATGTCCTCGTGGCTAATGATGTGCCTTGGGTCGTGTATGTACTCTACGCCGAGATACATGAAACACCGGGTGGATAAGCTCCAACCTTGGTGGCAATGCTAATCGGTATGTCACCTCACCGACTCTCTCCGGAATCTCGAATGGCATATCGGGGGCTTAACTTCCCCTTAATACCGAATCGCCGGACGCCCTGCGTCGGTGATACCCTCAACCAAACCTGAGCTCCTACCCTGAACTCTAGAGGCATACGCCTCCTATCAGCATACAACCTCTGGCGACTCTGCGCAGCCAACATCCTCTCTCGGATCAAAGCAAACCTATCCATGTCGTCCTGTACCTGATCTAGAGCTACAACACTGGAACTCCCCGGCTCGTCCCAACATAATGGGGCACAGCATCTCCGTCCATGCAATGCCTCATACGGTGTCATCCCAATCGAAGCGTACCAACTATTATTTTATGAAAATTCCACCAACGGAAGGTGGTTTGGCCATACCTGCCCCCAATATAATACACATGCTCGCAACATGTCCTCCAATGTCTAGATAGTCCACTTGGACAGGTCGTCTGCCTATGGATGGTAAGCGGTCGTGAAATGAAGACTCGAACCTAGGGCGGCATGTACCTGCTTCCAGAACCTCGAGGTAAATTGCCCGTCCCTATCTGAGATGATGGTCCTCGGTACCCCATGCAGTCTAACAATCTGTCGGGTGAACACCTCGGCAAGACGAATCACCGGCCACGTTTCCCGAATAGGGATGAAACGTGCGGTCTTCGTTAGCCGATCTACTACCACCCATATCGCATCAAAGCTCCTACTTGGTCTCAAACCGGTAACGAAATCCATGGATATGTTCTCCCACTTCCACTATGGCACAGGCAGTGGATGAAGCTCTCCTCCGGGTCTCTAGTGCTCGATCTTGACCTGTTGGCAAGTCGCACATCAGACCACATATCTATCTACATCGGGCTTGAGCCCGCCCCACCAATAAGACCTCATAATGTTCTAGTACATCTTACTCGTCCCTGGGTGCACCGAGTAAGGCGTAGAACGGGCCTCATGTAAAATTCGCTCTCTCAACTCTCGGTCCGACGACACACATATACGCCCCTAGTGTATCAATAGCCCGTCTGCCCCCATGGTAAACTACGGTGCCTCACGTCAGAACATCTTGTCCCGGATCCTCATCAAAACAGGACAACTCTCCTCCTTCTACCGGATCTCTCCGGACAAGTCAGGTAAAACCTCTAACTCGGATAAACGACAATCCGTATCAGGGAACCGAATATCCATCTCTAACTCAATCAAATGCATCCGCAACTGAGGCTTAATTGTAAGCCGAGCTATCGCCTCCTCTCGATGCGTCCTCCTACTCAAAGCATCAGCGACTATGTTCGCATTCCCTAGATGGTACAAAGTCTCCAAGTCAAAATCCTTAATAAACTCTAATCATCTCCTCTGACGGTTATTCAACTACCGCTGAGTGAATATACAATTCACACTCTTATGGTCCGTGAAGATCTGACACGTGGCCCCATACAAGTAATGTCGCCAGATCTTCAGGCATGAATCACTGTCTCTAGCTCAAGATCATGGGTAGGGTAGTTCTCCTTGTACTTCTTCAGCTGCCGAGACGCGTACGCAATAACCCTACACTTCTGCATCAAAACGCACCTTAAGCCTAGCTTGGAGGCATCACTATACACTATAAATCCTCGACGCCCTAGGACTATGCTAAAATGGGAGCGGAGGTCAACCTCATCTTCAGCTCCTCAAAGTTGCACTGACATGGCTCGGACCACACAAACCTAGTAGACTTCCTTAGCAAGGAAGTGAGTGGCCGGGAAATCACTGAGAAGCCCTCAACAAACCGGCGATAGTACCCCGTCAAACCCAAGAAACTATGCACCTCTTGACCGTCCTGGGAAGCGGCCATGAAGAAAAGGACTCTATCTTCGCTGGGTCAACCATGACACTCTCGGCGGAAACTATATGACCTAGGAATGCCACCTCGGGCATCCAGAACTCGCACTTAGAGAGCTTAGTGTAAAACTCTTTATCGTGAAGGACTCGAAGCACCATCATCAGGTGTCCCGTATGCTCCTCCCTACTCCGGGAGTAAACTAAGATGTCATCGATAAACACTACAACGAATTGGTTCAAGCAGTCGATGAAGATTCCGTTCATCAACTTCATGAAGACGACGGGTTTATTCATGAGCCCAAATGGCATCACGACAAACTCATAATGTTCGTATCTCGTCTTGAATTCCGTCTTCGGCACATCCTCCTCTCTCACCCTCAGCTGGTGATATCTCGACCTCAAATCAATACGTTAAAAGAACGAGGCACCCTTAACTGGTCCAACAGATCATCAATTCGAGGTAACGGGTACTTGTTCTTGATAGTGAATTTGTTCAACTCTTAGTAATCTATACATAGCCTCAAAGATCCATCCTTCTTCTTGACAAAGAGGACCGGTGCACCCCAAGGGGAAATGCTCGGGCGTGTTAAACCCCTCTCTGCTAACTCCTCAAGCTGTTTCTTTAGTTCCAGCATCTCGATCGGCGCCATGCGGTGTGGAGCCTTGGAGATCGGCCTAGTGTCGTGCTCCAAATCAATGGCAAAATCAACGCTCCTCTGCAGTAGTAGACCGGGTGGGTCCCCAAAAACGTCCTCAAACTCGCATGCCACGGGTATCTCCTCTAGTGACAGACTCGTCTTCTCCTTCATGGCATCACACCAGAAGGCCTCGCATCCTGCCCGATAAGTCTCGCGGATCAGACCTTACTGATGACTGTACTAGCCTTTCCGAGGTCCCAACCTCGGAAAATCACCTCGTGTCCTGTTTCCATGGTAACCGTCACAATCCTCCGGATGATTTCCAAAACGGCTCGATGGCGGTCCATCCAATCCATCCCTAGGATGACTTCTTCATGCACTAAGTGCATGACATAGAAGTCGGCTAACCAATCACGGTTTCCCAAACGAATGGGAAAACCGTGTACCTCTCATTTACCACTAACCTTACCCCCATCGAGTAACCCTATCATGAAGGGCCTACCCTCTACCGTAACTAAGGACAACCTAGCTACACCATCATCGGATATAAAGGAGTTCATTGCACCCGTATCAAATAATACCCTCACATGGAAGCCGTGTATTTGAATAATACTTGTGACTGCCGGCACTACGGGGTGAACTACGCTCCTCAACTCGAAGACCTTGGCCAGAGTGCCTCTGGTCTCCGTGGTGCCTTAACCATGTCCCTTACCTCTACTCTGCCTTTGGGTTGAACTTTGTGCCTATGGATTGCCTGAGGCTCTTTGATGAGGCTGGCTATGTGTCGATGCTAGGGTGGCCTCAATCCACCACTAGGAATACAAATAGGTGAAGAACCCTATTGGGACGGTGCCGGACCCTAACAGAAAAAGATGACTCGATGTCCCGGTCTACCACAAACATTACAAGTCATTGTAGTCCTCGGGCACGCAGCTCGTATATGCCCGTACCCGCCACATTTGTAACACTGACGACTCCTATCTAATGCCTACATAGACTGTTGGGGACCAGAACGTCCCTGAGTTTGACTACGTCCCTGCCCTGAGGCTCTTGCTCCTGAACCAGTCGGTATTGTCCTCTACCTCTTGTTTGGCCATCCGGACTGTGCCACTCTTCTAGACCCTAGTCGGTCTTTCTCGTATGCAGAAGCTCGGTCCTAGTACTCCGCCAGCGAGTCACATCGGAATACCACCAGGTAAGCACGGGTGGACTCCCTCAACCTCCGTGAAAAAAAATAGACGTGTTGGTCCGCCGGAGGTGCAGCGAGACCCAACAAGGCCAGCTCCTCACGGAACTGTCAAATAGCTTCAATGACCGGGACATCCTCAAATCCCGCCTTTAAGAAGTCATGCACCATATCCCTTCTCAGTGAAGTTGGGAAAAAGCTCTCCCTAACGAGGCTCAACATCTGGTCCATCCTCGTAATACCGCCTCGAACTGTCCTCCACAAATACTGGTCTGGTCTTGGAATAATTTCCGGACTATCTCTACATGTCGGTCCTCCGGGCAACGGATCGCCTCTAAGGCGAACTCCAAGTGCCCAATCCATTGCTCGACCTCTAACCCTACCTTCTCGTCAAAGTAGGGTACATGTTGCTGGTTGAAAGCCTTCAACCATGAATTAGGCGTCGTTGACCTAGGCTCATCTCTTGCTCTACCAACATCAGCAACAACCTTTGCTGCAACTGTGCGAGACCTCAACTGATCTCACAGATACGAGAGAGCCGGGAGGTTGTGCCCCCGTCCAAAAGGCCTCCTCAACTCGCTGGACATACTCTCTAAACACGAAAGCTCTTATGGACGCTCCCCCGGTTTCAGCTGACGGAGAACTTTGCGCTCCAAACCTCATTGCGGTCTTATCCCGAGTCTTGGGAATGACACTCTCTATAACGTCCTTTACGGGAACATCTACCGCTGGCGGATCCGCAACTGGCGGGTCCTCAATGGGGATACACCCCCGACCTCTTGCTCCTAGAGGTCTCCATACCCGTCCTCATCTCGGGACGGTAGGAGGAAGAGGGGGTCTACCCCTTGCTGGTCCTACGTATGCGGTAGCTCTCGTGTGTCCCATCTCATAGCGTATGGCCATTATTTATATAAATATATATGACTTATGATTTTGGTACGGTACAAACTGTAGAAGCGTAATAGTAGCATGATCCATATACATAACTAAGGCATATAAAGTCCAACATCCTAAGGCCACAAATACATAACTATGTATATATAAATCCAAATCGTCCTAAGTCCACATATATACACCTATACATATACATGTATATCAAATCCAATGAACTACGTCGCCGAGGTCCGCGGAAGGAGCGATGGCCCCGTACATTCTATCCCAAACCGGACTCATGCATATGATTTTGAAAACGAAAAGTCAGAACCCTTGCGGGTTCTGTTTATTCCTCATTCGGCCTGTAGAAGATTGCGAGTGTCATTGTTGTCAACCTAGGGCTCTGATACCATATAGTAACACCCGAATCCGCAGGACTCAAGATGCTACGGGCGGTGACCTCACAATGGGTCCCGACCTTTAGCCTAACAACAATTTCACCGGACCTTTCCAACAAAGTGGAAACTCAGACGAGTCCTCAAAACGGCAACCAACTCCAAAATCAACTACACAAGTCTACATAGCAACGAAATAGAAATTCATCCCCATCCTATAATGTACGGAGACCCCGGTTGTCCACTCCTCCACCTCACTCGGCGGCATCCCTAACCTGCAGAGCGTCTTCAACAACCGGTTTCAAACCGTTAGCTAGCAATTCGAATAGTAGAAGAACGATAGGGAACAAACACATATAACAAAGTAAAACACATAAAACATGCTCACACGAAAGTCCAGTGGAATGAAAATAATGGAATGTAAATATCGGAAGATACGAACCAAGATGTTCCTGCAAAGAACCGTGATCAATTATGTATCAAAATCCCTTAACGAAGAGCTAACTTTAACCCTCACTTCTTTACCCTTACACAAGCCTTCGAAATGAGACAAGCACAAGGAGGGACTAGAATTGACTAGGAGCACCAACCTTTAAGAAGATTAGCACACACAAGCACAACCTTCCAAGGACTCACAACAATTTAATCAAAGTCTCTCTCTTCTGATTGAATAGATGAATAAAACACTAACTCCATGAGCGAAGCAGCGAGATCACACAATATAGTGGAAATAATAATAATATTGAGTCTACCTATTAATCTTCCCCTCTAAGGCTAGTTATAGGGAAGATTCTAAGAAAAGATAAAATCTACAGCTAAAAGATAATCCTAAAAAGATAGGATCAACAAATACTTGTAAGAATATTTAAAAACTTTAAATGTATTAAAATATCAAAATTATCTATGACTAATAAGATCACGGTTGGATCTTATAACTCTCTCCAGGAGCCAAATGGCGGTCAATACTTGTGAAAATCTGGGGCGAGATTTTGGTCTTCAAGGCCGAGGTTTCTTCTCTAGAATTCTTTCTTCGTTCTAGCCACCTTTTATGTTTGTTGGATCTTCTTGGCCCTTGCTTGGTCCTTCCATGGTAGTCAATAATGTCACCAAAGCAGACCTAAGTGTGAGTAGGGTCTATTCTAGTGATGGCTCCTTCCATAATAGGGCTTGAAGATGTTGTGGTTTTCTCGTCCTTCATGTAACACCCCGAATCCGTGGGAATCGGGAATGCTACGGGCGAGACCTCACAATGGGTCCCGACCCTTAGCCTGACAACAATTTTACCGGGCCTTTCCAACAAGGAACAAATAAAGGCAAACTCAAAAACGTTTATAATGTATGTGCGAGAATGAAAAGTATAATACAAGGTAGAAACTCAGCCCAGTCCTCAAAACGACACAACTCCAAATACGTAAATCCAACATACAACATAACAACATAATCCAAAAACATAAAGACATAAAAACAACCCCGTCCTATAATATACGGGGGACCCCGGCTATCCACTCCTCCACCTCACTTGGCGGCGTCCCTAACCTCTAGGGCATCAACAACAACCGGTTTAAAACCGTTAGCTAGCAATTCGAGTATAAGAAGAACGATAAGGTACAATCACATATAATAATAAAGTAAACACACAAACATGCTCACATAGAAGTCCGATTATTATCTTTTAGTTATGTGATTCCCTTACTATTTCCATTTTATTATGACACGGAAATAACAAGGATCCCGCCCTTGTCCCCTTTCACCAAACAGGTTTGACCAGATGCGAATCAACATCACCTATTGGACTAGTCGCAAGGCACCTCCCAGCCACCCCATTTTGGGCCGGACAAGCGATCACCGTCCGTGATCATACACTTGGGCGAAATAAACAATAATCAAGCCAACATACTAATCCGGTTAATAGTTACATCATGATAGTCAAAGAAAGAACACACACACCACCCGCACGTCACAACTCATATGCGAAAATTAGCTAAGTAAGTCCGTAGACTTACCTATTCTCCAAGCTAACAATAAAAACAATCACAACTCCCCGAAGGAAAACAAGCCCTGCCTGATCCATCAAAGGTACGGATCATCAAACTCTTGAACATACGAACACAAGGGCAACCAATACC
Organism: Fagopyrum esculentum; assembly: GCA_033239045.1. NCBI lineage: Eukaryota > Viridiplantae > Streptophyta > Magnoliopsida > Caryophyllales > Polygonaceae > Fagopyrum > Fagopyrum esculentum. The sequence goes on from BSUD01000005.1 coordinate 97,536,772, forward strand.
ATAACTGAACACAAAACCTTGCAATATGCAAGCTAGGAACGCTCCTAGACCTTAAGAAGTCGAAAACTCAGTAGGAATGGAAAACAAGCCACAAAATCCCCCAACCTAAACAAAGCTAAGAACCACCCTCAAACTAGAGTAAGATCACAAGATAGAAGAGAGACCACAAGGTCGTCACACACATAAGATCAACAACGATTCCAACGAGTTCTAAGGGAACCTAGGTTCAAAACCACTAGATGGCATTCTCATCTATCCTAGGTCCACCCTAAGCATGCTACTACCATGAATCAACCTCTAAACAAAGGAAGGAACTAAGATGAAAGGAGGAGAGGAACCTTTTGTCGAATAAACGCAGGCGTGGAGTCAAGCTGGCGCCCCTGCGAAGCCCAGTCACCGCCCCTGCGGTCTCATGGTGCCGTTTGTTGACACGATTTATGACGTTAATATAGGCATTCATTTAGATAGTTTTTCCCAGTTTTCATGCATGGTTTGGTATTAGTTCATGACGTTTGCGTTTAATTCATGCATATTGTCAAGATAGACGTCTACACGGACTTTTGTCGGTTTTGTAGGTACTTTGGGAAGCTTTAGGACTCAATCGACACATCCGAAGATCATTCCTCGTGATGGCACACTTCCGGACTCGTTAAGGAGCAAGCTAGGAGCAAAGGAGAACACATAGAAACTAGTTGGTGCATGCCTTGCACCAACTCATGGCTAAATGATCCATGGAGAGTTTTTGGAGCAAAACCACGGCCAGAGACCTGAACCACGGCCATGGAATCTACCCGTGGTTTCTGTCTGGACCACGTTGTCACGTGTCCCACGATCTCTTTGGATGACTCTTGCTCTTGGTGGGTATTTAAATGATCTTACAGGCTGTAATTAGGGGATCAAAAAAAAATCTCTCTTCCCTTTTTGACCTAGCTTCTTCCCCAAAACACTTCTTCATGGTAGCCTCTCTTCCAAGCACCCTTGTGGGTGTTCTTGGAAGAGATTAGTGTAGATTTTCATTTTGAAGTGAGATTAGAGTGGTTTTGAGTGAGGTTTCCATTGTTGACAACTTGGAACAGCTCTTGGAGCCTTTGTAAGATTCGGTAACTTCTATTCTAGCTTTTAATGTCTTTTCTTTGGATTATTCTTCATTATCTAGCCATGACTTGCAAGAATGCTCTATTTGTGAAATTTGATCTTGAAAAGTATGTTGTTGGCTGAATAGATGTGATTCTAGGGTAAAGGAATAATGTTTATGCTTTGGACTATGATTGTATAGACTTCCATGTTAGCTTAGGATCGATTTGTGTTTGAAATCCCAACTCAGACCCAAACCACGGCCTGTTCTTCATGCTTCCACGGCCGTGGTTGTGCATGATCCACCCGTGTTTTGTTCTGTTGTGCTTATGTTGATGAACTTGGATGTTAGGATGTTAGATTGTTGAAATCTTAGTGTTTGTTGAGTTAGATCTACCTTAGGGTGACCTAATGTTAGCACATTTTTGAGGAATGAGACTTACCCGGTAATTTCCTCTCTTAGATACATAAGATGATGAACTCTAGGTAGTAGTGAACCAAAAAAGACGCTATTGGATTGAGTGTGCTAGGATTGTTGCCTAAGACTTGCCTTTTCTAAGACTTACCCGGTAAGGAGGGGTTTGACCCTTAGGTAGTGGTCGGTTTGTGTCGAATTTCCGTCCTTAGGTTCCTTGAGACTTACCCTGTAATAGGACCTTAGGTTCGAGACTGGTGGAGCATGAGACTTGCCCGGTAATTGCTCCCATTAGAGAAACACCCAACTCTAAACAACCACAACCTTCCATTGATATTTAGAAGCATGAGTCCATTGTCATAATCGGAACTCCGGATCTCTAGAATCCGCTTTCTTACCTCTTATCTCCCATCTTTGTGTTTGTGTGTTTGTGTTGCTTGTTGTGTTGATATATTTGTGATCCTTGTTTGATCACCCAAAACCAACCAAAAGTATTGTGTTTTGCACTTTCTTTATTCCTCATATCATCTTAGTTTAGATTTACACTATCTTTGATCATTGAATGACTTGATTTCACCTCAGTCCTTGTGTTCGACCTCGGAATACTTTCCTTCCTACATAACGATCCGTATACAGCGGGTTTCGCTAGGTAGTTTAGGAATATAGATCGAGTCTATAAATGTAAAGCTTTTTGTGCTACCTTTCTAGCATAACAAGTCTTTGTGTTCGACCTCGGAATACTATCCTCAGTACAAAACGACTCATACATTGTGGGTTCACTAGGAGTTAGGAAAAATATATTGAGTTATAAATTTAAGACTTTTGCGTGTCACGTTTCTAGCGTAACAATTTTTTGGCGCCGTTGCCGGGGACTAGGTTAAGATTAAGTCATTTGCTTTTGATTGTTTTTAGTGTTTATCTTTCTTGTTACTTTTGATCTTGTGTTGTTTTTGTCTTTGCCTTTTTCATATTTGCCATGGACGGATTGTACTTCCAAGACTACCTTTACAACATGGAGTATGAGGGATGGATGACAAGCCAAGATCTAGGACCTCTCCATGATGAGTTCGAGTATTGGGAGGAGTTTAATGCATATCATGAGTCCCATGATCAAGCTCACGTGACTACATTACCTCATGAGGAACCTCACCATCAACTTCATGAAGATCGATTGGAATCAATGCTAGAAGAAATGTTGAGGAAGATGGATGATCTAGCGAGTAACCTTGCCTCCACTTTGAGTTCCCACATGGTGCTTGAAGCGGAAGTACTTCAACAAGAAGAGGTTCACCATGAGGAGATCCAAGAATTGCCCGAATCAACCATGATCATTAAGGAACTTCAAGAAGAGTTGGATGAAGCTTGGGAGCAAGTGAGGCTAAGGGATTTGGCCCTGAAGGATGAAAGAAGATTGAATGTCGAGAGAGAGGAACAAATGAGGAGGGAGATTGAGGAGATTAGGAATGCTCTTATGCTAGGAGATCCTACCATCATTCAAGGCTTACCTCCACCTCCTTCACCTTTGGAGGAGTGCAATGAAGTGCTCTCACCCCTAGACATCCTTGCCATCAACCCCGGATCCATACTTGAAGAGCTCACGAGGGAGGAAGAAAACAGAGACTTCCACGGCCTATCTGGCACTTCCACGCCCGTGGATTTGACCGTGGAAAGGTCTGTTGAAGAGAATCCTAAGCTAACTTCAACTCTTTCTAATCCTTCCTTGCTTGCCCGGAGTACATACGAAGATTGGAGTCCCTTTCCTAAGGAATCTCCCGTATTGAATGATGGAGGCAAGCATGATGGATCCATGATGGTTATGAAGCACTTCAATGAAGGATTCTTTCCTAGAATCGGCTTTCTTCGGATCATAGAGGATGAGGATGACATGCGTTTCACCGGTGTGACCGCGGAGTATAAATTGCCTAAGTATGGGGAGGCATCTACGGTTGCAACTCCATACTATCATCAAGGGAGCGGTGATGAAGGAGTCTACTACTCACCGGTGAAGAGAGAACTTAAAGCTTATTTGGGCATCAAGTGGCCCATGCTTGTCATCATGGATTCCGGTAAAACATGGTTGCTTGGACTCCTCAAGCAAACCATGGTATTCGAGGTGGATTGACATATCCACGGAGTTTGGTCAAGCTAATGACCTAAAAGAAGCGCTTAATGGGAGGCACCCCATTGGTACAACTCTTTCCCTTTTCTCTTTTGCTTTTGTTTTGTTTTTGTGTGTTTTTGTGTTTTGTGTTTGTGTGGTAGATTTTAGGTAATGAGGAAGCCTTGCAAGGCGAGTTGATGACGATGATCCCGTTTTCAACCATGGGTGGAGCGGACGTGAGACTTGGACGGCTTGAGGTGTCTTTGTTGGATGGAAGAGCTCCCATCTCGCATACACCTTGGCGCGGGTCTCGACGCCGGGATGACTATGAACAGCTCTCTACCATGCTTGATCGATCATCCATCACCACCACTCCACACGAGTTAACCCAAGTACCGAAGACACTACATTTTTACATTGTGAGGACTTCTTTCACTCTTCTTTACTTGATTTGCACATTGGGACAATGTGTTTTTAAGTATGGGGTGGGGTTTTCATGATTCTTAGCATGGCATGATCGCATCTAGGATAGCTTCGTTTTATTTTCACGCGTTTCTTATCATGTTTTTGCATTGTACATATACATTTCAAAAATTCAAAAAATCGAAAAATTTAAAAATTTTGTGCTTCCTAGTTGGATATGACCCTTATGATGAGATTGTTTTGTGAATTGGCTATGGATGGCCTTGTGTGTTGAATGGATTTATGCATATGTGGACTTGAAATACTTCTCTTGAATCCTATGTATGAATTGTGATTACGATGTTTGACTTGATTGGATTGAGGATTGATGGTCGAAATTACATGCTAGTTCTTGCACACATCTAGGAATGAATAAGGCAATTCATTTTCCTCTACTTCTCATCTTGATCATGTTGTTTGAGCACCTCAATTGATATGAAAATTTGGCCTCTTTTGACCCATCCGGGAATAGGAGCATGCTAGTGTGTTGAGTGTGTGAAAAGCAAGTATGGGGCGGTGAAGTTGGTGTTTGAATTTTGTGAATGAAGTTGTTGAAAATGTGTTGTGAAAAGTGTAGAAAAAAAAGGTTTGGGGACTTTGGTTTTGATGACGAGTAACTCGGCACCATTCACATGATCACGTGTTTGTGCCTTGCCAAAGTCGGATAAACCGAATGTCCTAACGAGCCTTGGTATGTGTGCCCGGTGTGAGGCACCTCGGAAAAATCCCGAGGTCCTCTAATCACCAAGGTTTTGGCTTTTGTACACCAATGCCATTGTCTCAAAAATAAGTGAAAGAAAAAGAAAATGAAAAAGAAAAGAAAAGAAAGAGAAAAATACACTTTGGTGGATGAAGTATAAATGTGAAGTTGTGGTTGTTTAGTTCCTTTCCCGGATTCGCACCACATGACCTTAGAAAATTCCCACCTTAACATCACGTTTCTTGGCCTCTTCTTTCCTAAGTCCTTAAGACCTATTTGCTTATGTGTATGACTTAGTGATCTAGATTGGATATTCTCATGATCATCTTGATTTCATCATTCTTACCTTTCATGCATGCTTTCGAGTTAGATATGATTGTCTTTCCGTGCCTTCATTCATTTAGTACATGATTGCTTGTCCATTGCCATGAAACATCACTATGAAGGTGATCCATTTTTAGAAGCACAATTCCAAACATATTTTTCTGTTTTCTACATTCATAAATCATGTCATCTTGTAACCTATAGTTGGGCCTTGTTCGGGGACGAGCAAGTGCTAAGTATGGGGTATTTTGATGACACGATTTATGACGTTAATTTAGGCATTTATTTAGATAGTTTTTCCCGGTTTTCATGCATGGTTTGGCATTAGTTCATGACGTTTGCGTTTAATTCATGTATATTGTCGAGATAGACGTCTACACGGACTTTTGTCGGTTTTGTAGGTATTTTGGGAAGCTTTTGGACTCAATCGACACATTCGAGGATCATTCCTCGTGATGGAACACTTCTGGACTCGTTAAGGAGCAAGCTAGGAGCAAAGGAGAACACATAGGACCTAGTTGGTGCATGTCTTGCACCAACTCATGGCTAAATGATCCAAGGAGAGTTTCTGGAGCAAAACCACGGCCAGAGACCAAAACCACGGCCATGGAATCTACCCGTGGTTTCTGTCTAGACCACGTTGACACGTGTCCCACGATCTCTTGGATGACTCTTGCTCTTGGTGGGTATTTAAACGATCTTGCACGCTGTAATTGGGGGATCAAAAAAATCTCTCTCTCTTCCCTTTTTGACCTAGCTTCTTTCCCAAAACACTTCTTCATTGTAGCCTCTCTTCCAAGCACCCTTGTGGGTGTTCTTGGAAGAGATTAGTGTAGATTTTCATTTTGAAGTGAGATTAGAGTGGTTTTGAGTGAGGTTTCCATTGTTGACAACTTGGAACAGCGCTTGGAGCCTTTGTAAGATTTGGTAACTTCTATTCTAGATTTTAATGTCTTTTCTTTGGATTATTCTTCATTATCTAGCCATGACTTGCAAGCATGCTCTATTTGTGAAGTTTGATCTTGAAATGTATGTTGTTGGCTGAATGGATGTGATTCTAGGGTGAAGGAATGATGTTTATGCTTTGGACTATGATTGTATGGGCTTCCATGTTAGCTTACGATCAATTTGTGTTGGAAATCTCAACTCAGACCCAAACCACGGCCTGTTCTTCATGCTTCCACGGCCGTGGTTTTGCATGATCCACCTGTGTTTTGTTCTGTTGTGCTTATGTTGATGAATCTGGATGTTAGGATGTTAGATTGTTGAAATCCTAGTGTTTGTTTAGTTAGATCTACCTTAGGGTGACCTAATGTTAGCAACCTTTTTGAGGAATGAGACTTACCCGGTAATTTCCTCTCTTAGATACATAAGATGATGAACTCTAGGTAGTAGTGACCCAAAAAAGCCGCTATTGGATAGAGTGTGCTAGGATCGTTGCCTAAGACTTGCCTTTTCCGAGACTTACCCGGTAAGGAGGGGTTTGACCCTTAGGTAGTGGCCGGTTTGTGTAGAATTTCTGTCCTTAGGTTCCTTGAGACTTACCCGGTAATAGGACCTTAGGTTCGAGACTAGTGGAGTATGAGACTTACCCGGTAATTGCTCCCATTAGAGAAACACCCAACTCCGAACAACCACAACCTTCCTTTGATCTTTAGAAACATGAGTCCATTATCATAATCAGAACTCCGAATCTTTAGAATCCTCTTTCTTACCTCTTATCTCCCATCTTTGTGTTTGTGTGTTTGTGTTGCTTGTTGTGTTGATATAATTGTGATCCTCGTTTGATCACCCAAAACCAACCAAAAATATTGTGTTTTGCACTTTCTTTATTCCTCATCTCATCTTAGTTTAGATTTACACTATCTTTGATCATTGAATGACTTGATTTCACCTCAGTCCTTGTATTCGACTACGGAATACTTTCCTTCCTACATAACGATCTGTACACTGCGGGTTTCGCTAGGTAGTTTAGGAATTTAGATCGAGTCTATAAATGTAAAGCTTTTTGTGCTACCTTTCTAGCGTAACAAGTCTTTGTGTTCGACCTCAGAATACTATCCTTACTACAAAATGACCCATACACTGTGGGTTCGCTAGGAGTTAGGAAAAATATATCGAGTTATAAATTTAAGACTTTTGCGTGTCACGTTTCTAGCGTAACACCGTCCCTGTGCCTTGGTGCCACCCCTGCGGTGGCTCTGGTCCGCCCCCACGCCTCTGAAGATCCGCCTCCGCTGTTTTAGCAGCAAAACGTCGTCTTCTTCGTTTTTAACTATGGATCCTTGGCTGCAATGTCCTTCTCTTCTTGTTGGGTCTTATCCAAACACCAAACTCTGATCTTAGGCTCCTCTCTACGACCTAATTGAGCTAAGAACATGCACATGCAACAGATCTAAGGAAAAGCTTCCTCAAGAGTTTCATCCATGGCAATGGATGAAGGGAAAGGAAAGAAGGGATATTCAGTAAAGAAGGGGAAGAGAGGAAGAGGAAGAAACTTACCAAACAAACTCTGATTCTTCTCCACTGTAGCTCACACACAAGAAAAACTCCAAGAGAAATGAGGAAGAAGCACAAGGGAGAAGAGTGAATGGAGAAAGAAGCGTGAAATGAAAAGTGAGAAGAGAGGGAAGACTTTGGCTGAAAAGGTTGGAGGGAAACAAGGGGTCAGCTGACCTCTTGTTACTTTAGCTGGGAACGAGGGGTCGGAAAGCAGAAAGGGGAAACCGAAGGGTCGGCGCAAGATTTTGGGGATAAATCCCGGCACTCAGCACACATGCCTGCGGAAAAACTGAGCAACTGGCGCGGGAAGATCGATAAACCTCTCGACAACCGGAATAACAATTCCGGATGTTACAACTAATCCCCCCAAAAACAAGTTTCGTCCCGAAACTTGCTAAACGTGAAACTCACAAACCGCACAACTCGAAAACCGTACGGAACATGTAACGCTAACCATCGCTCTCAAACCTAAAAGTCACCAACATAACCACATCAATGCCTCGCATGGTAGCCACACACACACACATAAATAGCGCAAGATACATATCACATCACAAATCACATAGGCATAACCAAGGGAAAGAGCTCAAGACTAACCCGATTGTCCTATCGATGTCTCTAAACCAGCGTAAAACTCGGGATAGTTCCTCCGGTACTACCCTCCGTCTCCCGTGTAGCCTCAATGACTCCTCGCTCGACTACTGCACTCTCAACATCGGTATGTCCTTCTATCGAAGGTGTCTCGTACTACGCTCCAAAACCGCTATCAGGTACTCCACATAAGTATGGTCTGACTCGACCACTAGATCCTCGTGGCTAATGATGTGCCTCGGGTCGTGGATGTACTCTCTCAACTGAGATACATGGTATTCCGGATGTATACCCTCCAGTCGCGGTGACAACGCCAAAAACTTGTTCGCTCCAAAAGGTGTGTGCAAGCTTTAAATTTATAACCCAAGAAGTATGCTTAAAACAAGGATGCGAACCCGCAGTGTACGGGTCAATTGTACTAAAAAGCAAGAATTTCAGGGGTCGATCATAGGGACTTAGGTGAAACAAAGCAAGTATAGGTTGTCTATATTGCAAATAACCACAAAAGCGATTAAAACAATCAAAGATGATAATAAGGTCAATTAAAGGAAATATGCAAATTCTAGGGATTAAAGCATCCAGTTGTGGTTCCAACTTGAGATCTCAAGATAAGCGGACAAAGCTCAGGTTTTGCAAAGGAAAGGTGTTACTAAAGTGGAATAGATCACCGGGTAAGTCTCACTACTCACTAACTCCAAACTAAAGAACCTATTACCGGGTAAGTCTCAAGGTACTAAGGAAATGAATTATAATCTCAAACCAACACACCAACTAAGGGAATAGAATCAACCTTTACCGGGTAAGTCTCAGGCTAACTCACAAAGATGGGATGAAGGAACACTCAAACCCCAATAAAGGATAAACCTTTATTACCTACACTTATGATCTTGGGTAAACAAACAAAGGAATTACCGGGTAAGTCTCACCCTAAGCTTGCATTGAACAAGGAAAGGTGTAATAAGAATAGGATTTGGCAAACTCTAACACTTAACACTCAGTTTCGGATCAGAAAGGGTCACCTCGGTCAGTCAAGTTCCTCCCCGGCCGAGATGTTCATCGACTGAACGAGATGTTCTAGGGTTAAGGATAAAGACTCGAGCTTTCAGGGTCCTACTGGGATTAAGATTATTCTATCATCGACTTTCCCACAACTTTCAGCCAATCACCCTAGAATCGCACAAAGAAATTAGCCACTCATCATCATGAAAGCAATAATCAAATATATAGGGAAAGAATGAATATTTGAACACAAAAACCTTAAGAACATGGCTTCAATAACTGAATCAAATATCAAACAAATCAGCGTTCCTTGGATCACAAATCCAACAAGACAATCAAACAAAGGGGAATCTAACAAAGTCTTACAAATCCCCTCAAAAGCTATATCCGAACTATCAATCCTTCCTTGATTGATCTTCAATCTTCCTTCCTTCCTTCAAAGCTCCGGAAAAATCCCTTAATTGTTGGATGCTCTCAGCCTCTAAGCATACCTCCTATTGTGGAAAATCCAATCCTTTATATAGGAGAATTATCTTCCAAAGATAAAATATCTTAAAAAGATAATTTCCTAATAAAATATATCCATATCTCTAAAATAGATCTCCCAAATATATGATCTTCCTTCCAGAAATCCAGCCCAAAAATATAAGATCTCTCCTTCCAAAAATAAAAGATCTCAGCCAAATAAAATATATCTCGCCGCGTCAGGGTATTCGCCTCGGTTGGGGCGCTCCTCTAAATCACCTCGGTCGAGGTGACTCTGTGGTCAACCGAGGTGACTCTCAGCTGTAGGTGAAATCTCTTAAATCTGGTCCAAAGTGAATCTTCTTTGTTAATTCCAAGCTTCTTGGGTTTTCTTTTAAGCTCCTAAATGTAGCTCCAATGACTCATTTGCTCCTTAGCTCCATTTTGATGCAAAACGTGCCATTTTACCTATGATTACAATGAAACTTGGTGTAGACCTCGATTCCTGCAAAGGTAGATGAAATGACAATATAATCTTATAATATACATTCAAACATGCTGATTATTGAAGATAAAACGTCTAAACAAGTCCCAAAATATAGGCTATAATTCATGCTATCAAAGGCGTCTCGTACTACGCTCCAAAACCGCTATCAGGTACTCCACATAAGTATGGTCCGACTCGACCACTAGATCCTCGTGGCTAATGATGTGCCTCGGGTCGTGGATGTACTCTCTCAACTGAGATACATGGAATACCGGATGTATACCCTCCAGTCGCGGTGGCAATGCTAACATGTATGCCACCTCAACGCCTCTCTTCACTATCTCGAATGGCCCGGCGTATCGGGGGCTTAACTTCCCGTAATGCCAAATCGCCTAACGCCCCGCGTCAGTGACACCCTCAACAATACCTGAGCTCCTACTCTAAACTCTAGGAGCCTACGCCTCCTATCCGCATATGACCTCTGACGGCTCTACGCAGCCAACATACTCTCTCGGATCAAAAAGACTCTAGCCATGTCCTTTTGTACTTGATCTAGGGCTACAACGCTAGAACTCCCCGGCTCGTCCCAACATAAGGGAGTACTGCATCTCCGTCCATACAGTGCCTCATAAGGTGACATCCCAATCGACGTGTGCCAGCTTTTATTATATGAAAACTCCACCAACGGGATGTGGTCTGGCCATACCTGCCCCCAATCTAACACACATGCTCGCAACATGTCCTCTAAGGTCTGAATAGTCCGCTCGAACTAGCCGTCGGTCTATGGATGGTATGCGGTGGTTAAATGAAGACTCGAACCTAGGGCGGCGTGTAAATGTTGCAAGAACCTCGAGGTAAAATGCCCGTCCCTATCTCAGATGATAGTCCTTGGTACTCCATGTAATCTCACAATCTGGCGGGTAAACTCCTCGGCTAAACGACTCACCGGCCACGTTTCCCGAATCGGGATGAAACGTGCAGTCTTCGTCAACCGATCCACCACTACCCATATCGCACCAAAGCTCCTACTCGATCTTAAACCGGTAACGAAGTCCATGGATGTATCCTCCCACTTCCACTATGGCACGGGCAATGGGTGAAGCTCTCCTCTGTGTCTCTGGTGCTCGATCTTGACTTGCGGGAAGGTCAAGCATCGGGCCACATATCTAACTACATCGGGCTTGAGCCCCCCCCCCCCCACCAATAAGATCTCCTAAAGTCCTGGTACATCTTACTCGTGCCTGGATCCATATAGTAAGGTGTAGAATGTGCCTCATGCAAGATCCGCTCTCTCAACTCCCGATATGACGGTACACAAATATGCCCCTGGCGTCTCAAAAAGCCATCTGCTCCTACGGTAAACTGCGGTACCTCTCCTCTGGACATCCTATCTTTGATCCTTGACAAAACGGGGCATCCCTCTTGCTTCTTCCAGATCTCTCCGGACAGGTCAGGTAATAACTCCAACTCGGACAAACGACAGTCCGTATCCGGGAATCGGATATTTATCTCTAACTCTATCAAGTCCCTCTGCATTTATGGCTGAACCGTAAGCCGTGCTATAGCCTCCTCTCGAGGTGTCCTCCTACTCAAAGCGTCGGCGACCACGTTCGCCTTCCCCGGATGGTACAAAATCTCCAAATAAAAATCCTTCATCAGCTCTAACCATCTCCTCTGGCGGTTATTCAACTCCCGCTGAGTGAATATATAATTCAGACTCTTAAGGTCAGTTAAGATCTGGCATGTGGCCCCATACAAGTAATGTCGTCAGATCTTCAGGGCATGAATCACTGTCGCTAGCTCAAGATCATGGGTAGGGTAATTCTCCTCGTGCGGATTCAGCTTCCGAGAAGCATACATAATAACCCTACCCCTCTGCATCAAGATGCACCCCAAGCCTAGCTTGGATGCGTCACTATATACTACAAAATCCTCTACGTCCTAAGGTTGGGCTAGAACGGGAGCGGAGGTCAACCTCCTCTTCAGCAACTCCAAGTTGCGGTGACAAGAACATGGTGGATTTCCTTGTCAAGGAAGTAAGCGGCCATGCAATCACGGAGAAACCCTCAACAAATCGGCGGTAGTATCCCACTAAGCCCAAGAAACTACGCACCTCCTTGACCGTCTTAGGAGGCGGCCATGAAGAAACGGACTCAATCTTCGCCGGGTCAACCATGAAACCCTAGGCGGAAACTATATGACCCACGAATGCCGCCTCGGACATCCGGAACTCGCACTTAGAGAGCTTTGCATAAAGCTCTCTATCCTGAAGGACTCGAAGCACCGTCCTCAGGTATCCCGCATGCTCCTCCCGAATCCGGGAGTAAACTAAGATGTCATCAATAAACACTACTACGAATTGGTCCAAGAAGTCGATGAAGATGTCGTTCATCAACTCCATGAAGACGGCGGGTGCGTTCGTGAGCCCGAATGGCATCACAACAAACTTATAATGGCCATATCTCATCCTGAATGCCGTCTTCGGCATGTCCTCCTGAACTCAATTCAATACGTGAAAACACGGATCCTCCCTGCAAGTGGTTCATTAAATCATCAATGCGCGGTAACGGGTACTTGTTCTTGATGGTGACTTTGTTCAACTCCCAATAATCATTGTCTAGTCTCAAATATCCGTCCTTCTTCCTGACGAAGAGGACTGGCGCACCCAAAGGGGAAACGTTCGGCGTATGAAGCCCCTCTCTGCCGACTCCTCGAGGTGCTTCTTCAGCTCCAGCATCTCGATCGGCGCCATATGGTATGGAGCCTTGGAGATCAGCTTCGTGCCAGGCTCCAACTCAATGGCAAAATCAACACTCCTCTACTGTGGTAGCCCGGGTGGCTCCCCGAAGACGTCCTCAAACTCACAAGCCACGGGAATCTCCTCCAATGAAGGACATGTCTCCTCCTTCATGGAATAAGACCAGAAGGCCTCGCATCCTTGCCCGATAAGTCTCGCGCCTCGGACTGCGCTAATGACTATACTGGCCTTTTCGAGTTCCCAACCTCGGAAAATCACCTCGTGCCCAGTCTCTATGGTGACCATCACCGTCCTCCGGCTGATGTCCAAAACGGCTCGGTGTCGGTTTATCCAATCCATCCCTAAGATGACTTCTTCATGCACCAAGTGCATGAGATAGAAGTCATCTAACCAATCACGGTTTCCCAAGCGAATAGGCAACCGCGTACCTCTAGGGTACCACTAACCCTACCCCGTCGGGTAACCCCACAATGAAGGGTCTCCCCTCTACCATAACTAAAGACAAGCTAGCTACACAATCATAGGATATAAAGGAGTGTGTAGCACTCGTATCAAACAAAACTCGGACCGGAAAGCCGCCAATCTAAATAGTACTTGTGGTTGTCGGTGCTACTAGATCAACTACACTCCTCAACTCGAATACTCTAGCCTGGGTGCCTTTGGTCTCCGTGGTGCCTCCATCACGTCCCCTACCTCTACCCTGCCCTTGTTCAGAGCTTTGTGCTTGTGAATAATCTAGGGCCCTCTGCTGGTACTGACTTTGTGTCTGACGTTGGGGTGGCCTCTGCCCACCACTAGGAATACCAACAGGTGAAGAACCCTACTGAGCCGGAGTCGGGCCCTAACGGAAAAAAGTGGCTCGATGACCAGGTCGGCCACAAACATAACAAGTAATTGTCGTCTTTGGGCACGAACTCGCATATGCCCGTACCCGCCACAGTTGTATCACTATTGATCTCTATCTGATACCCACATAGATTGTTGGGTTCTAGAATGCCCTTGAGTCTGACTACGCCCTATCCTGGGCTCCTGCTCCTGAACTAGATGGTAGTGTCTTCTGCCTCTTGTTTGGCCCTCCGGACTGTGACACTCTCCTAGACCCTGGTCGATCTCTCTCATAGGCCGAAGCTCGGTCCTGGTACTCCACCAGTGAATAACAACAAAATCCCGCAAGGTAAGCACGGGTGAACTCCCTCAATCTCATGGAAAATAGGTAAACATGCTGGTCCGCCGTAGGTGCGGTGAGACCCAACAAGGCTAGCTCCGTCCGGAATCGTTTAATCGCCTCGATGACTGGGACGTCCTCGAATCCTACCTCCAAGAAATCGTAGACTCGTTCTCTCCTCAGTGAATCCATGCAAAAGGTCTCCTAACGCGGCTCAGTAGCTGATCCATCCTGGTCACACCTCCTCTAAGTGTCCTCCACCAATATTGGGCATGCTCTCAGAATAAGGTCTGGACTATCTCAACTTGCCTCTCCTCTAGGCAACGGATCGCGTCTAATGCCGACTCTACATGCCCAATCCAGTACTCGACCTCCAACCCAGCCTTCCCGTCGAACTTCGACGGGAAGGCTGGGTTGGAGGTCGACCCAACAAGAATTAGGGTACATGCAGCTGGTTGAAAGCTTTCAACCAGGAATTAGGTTTCGGAGACCTCATCTCGTCTCTCTCCCTAACAACATCCATAACCGGCTCGGGTGCAATTACCGCTGGTGCAACTATCTCTGGTACTGCTATCTCTGGTGAAGATCTTACCTGAATCACCCTCTACGAAACCTCAGCTGATCTCGCAGGTGTAGGTGCACGTACCGGTGGTGCGGGAGGTGGTGCTCCTGTCCTAAACGCCTCCTCGACCCGCTTAACATAGTCCCTAAACACTGAAGCTCCAATCGATGCTCCTCTAGTCTTGGCGGATGGAGAACTCTGTGCTCCGGACCTCACAACTGTCCTATCCCTAGCATCGGGAATGATGCTCTTTGCGACGTCCTCAACGGGGACCTCTACTGCTGGTGGGTCTGCAATGAGGATACACCCCCGACCTCTCGCTCTTGGAGGCCTCCCTACTCTTCCCCATCTCGGGAGGGTAGGAGGAATAGGGGGTCTAGCCCTAGCTGGTCCTACATATGAGGTAGCTCTCGTGCGTGCCATCTCATATTGTATGGTTTGCATTCATATAAGTACATATGCTCACGTTCTCGGGTGGCGCGAAATGTTGAAGCATAATATAAACGTGTTCCAGGTACATAACTAAAGTGTGCAAATCCATAAACGCCCTAAGGCCATATGTACATAATTACGTATATATATACAAATTAAAAAACATCCTAAGTCCACATACATAGATATCTATACATATACATATATATCAAATAGGATAAACTATGTCGCCGAGGTCCGCGTAAGGAGTTGTGGTCCCGTACATTCTATCCCAAACCCGACACATGCATATGATTTTAAAACGAAAAGTCAGAATCCTTGGGGGTTCTATTTATTCCCTATTCGGCCTTTAGAAGATTGCGAGTGACATTGTTGTAAACCTAGGGCTTTGATACCACTTTGTAACAGCCCGAATCCGCAGAAATCGGGAATGCTATGGGCGACTCACAATAGGTCCCTACCCTTAGCCCGACAACAGTTTCACCGGACCATTCCAACAAGGAAGAAATAAAGGCAAACTCAAAAACGTTTATAATGAATGCACGAGAATGAAAAGTAAAATACAAGGTGGAAACTCAGCCGAGTCCTCAAAACGACACAACTCCAAATACGTAAATCCAACATACAACGTAACAACATAATCCAAAAACATAAAGCCATAAAACAACCCCGTCTTATAATGTACGGGGGACCCCGGCTGTCCACTCCTCCACCTCACTCGGCGGCATCCCTAACCTTAGGGCATCTACAACGACCGGTTTAAAGCCGTTAGCTAGCAATTCGAATATAAGAAGAACGATAAGGCACAATCACATATAATAATAAAGTAAACACACAAACATGCTTGCATAGAAGTCTGATTATTATCTTTTAGTTATGTGATTCCCTTACTATTTCCATTTTGTTGTGACACGGAAATCACAAGGATCCCGCCCTTTTTCCCTTTCACCAAACACGTTTGGACCGGATGCGAATCAGCATCACGTGTTGGACTGGTCGCAAGGCACCTCCCGGCCACCCCATTTTGGGCCGGACAAGCGATCACCGCCCGTTATCATACACTTGGGCCAAATAAAAAATAATCAAGTACATATCCTAATCCGTCTAATAGTTACATCATGATAGTCAAAATAAGAACACACACCACCCGCACGTCACAACTCTTATGCGAAAACTAGCTAAGTAAGTCCGTAGACTTACCTCTTCTCCAAGCTAACAATAAAAATGATCACAACTCCCCGAAGGAAAACAACCACAGCCTGATCCATCAGAGGTACACATCATCAAAACCTCGATCATATGAACACAAGGGCAACCAAGACCATAACCGAACACAAAACCTAGCAACATGCAAGCTAGGAACGCTCCTAGACCTTAAGAAGTCGAAAACTCGGTAGGAATGGAAAAGCAAGCCACAACATCTCCCCAACCTAAACAAAGCTAAGAACCACCCTCAAGCTTGAGTAAGATCACAAGATAGAAGAGAGACCACAAGGACTTCACACACATAAGATCAACAACGATTCCAACGAGTTCTAAGGGAACCTAGGTTCACAAACACTAGATGGCATTCTCATCTATCCTAGGTCCACCCTAAGCATGCTACTACAATGAATCAACATCTAAACAAAAGAAGGAACTAAGAAGAAATGAGGAGAGGAACCTTATGTCGAAGAAACTCAGCCGCAGAGTCAAGTTGGCGCCCCTGTGAAGCCCAGTCACCTCCCGTGCGGTCTCTTGGTGCCGCCCCTACGCCCTGCTGCACCCCTGCGGTGGCTTGAGCCACCCTTGCGGTGGCTCTGGTCCGCCCCCGCACCTCTGAAGATCCGCCCCCGCGGTTTGAGCAGCAGAACGTCATCTTCTTCGTCTTTAAATATCGATTATTGGCTGGAGTGTCCTCCTCTTCTTGTTGGGTCGTCTCCAAACACCAACCTCTGATCTTAGGCTCCTCTCCATGACCTAATCGAGTTAAGAACATGCACATGCAATGGATCTAAGGAAAAGCTTTCTCAAGAGCTTCATCCATGGCAATGGATGAAGGGAAGGAAAGAAGGGATAATCAGCAAAGAAGGGGAAGGGAGGAAGAGGAAAAAACTTACCAAACCAACTCTGATTCTTCTCCACTGCAGCTCACACACAAGAAAAACTCCAAGAGAAGTGAGGAAGGAAGCACAAGGGAGAAGAGTGAAGGAAGAAACAAGCGTAAAATAAAAAGTGAGGAGAGAGGGAAGACTTGAGTTGAAAAGGTGGAAGGGAAACAAGGGGTCAACTGACCTCTTATCACCTCAACTGGGAATGCGGGGTCGGAAAATGAAAAGGGGAAACAAAAGGGTCGGCGCGGGATTTTGGGGATAAATCCCGGCACTCAACACACGTGCCCGCGAGGAAAACTAAGTTGTTGGCGCATGAAGATCAATAAACCTCTCCACCACCGGAATAAGAATTCAGGATGTTACACTTCAATGCCTTCGCCCTTTATCTAGTATTTTGTCCTTGAGGTAAAGTTTGGGATGATCCATCATCACACTCCCCTTCTTGAGAAGGATTCGAACTCGAATCACCAACATGCTCATCTTTAGACTCAAAAGGAATCAAGTCTCCTACATTGAAGGTCTTGCTTACTCCATTATCAGTTGGAAGCTCCAAGACATGAGTGTTGTCACTCACTTTCCGATTCACACAAAATGGTACATCTCCTCTTGGAGACAACCTAGACTTCCTCTTCTCCGGAAATCGCTCTTTCCTTTGGTGCAACCAAACTAGATATCCTTGTTTGAATAGCACTTCCTTGCTATTCCTATTTATTTTCAATGCCACATCTTTCCGTTTGTCTTCTAGCCTTATGTGTGTCTTTTCATGCAATTACTTAATGAGTTCAACCTGTTTTCCTGCAATAAAATTTACTATCTCCTCTATAGGCAATGGTATAAGATCAAAAAAAGTCAAAGGATTCAATCCACAGACACATTCAAAAAGTGTTAGATTAGTAGATGAATGCAAGGTGCGATTATAAGCAAATTCTACATGTGAAGAAACATCCTCCCAAGCATTCAAATTTTCCTTCAAAATACCTCTCAAAATAGTGGCTAAAGTCCTATTAATGACTTTCGTTTGAACATTCGTTTGAGGATGACTAGAGGTTGAATATTACAACCCTGTACCTAGTTTTTCCCAAAGAGTCTTCCAAAAGAAACTAAGGAATTTAACATCCCTATCGCTTACAATAGCTCGTGGTACTCCATGCAAACAAATAACTTCATAAAATAAAAAGTTAGCCACATTATAAGCATCATCAGTTTTATGGCAAGCAATAAAGTGATCCATTTTAGAAAAATGGTCAACAACCACAAAAATAGAATCTTTCCCCTTCTAAGTCTTCGGTAATCCTACAACAAAGTCCATACTAATATCAAGTCATAGTGAAGTAGGTACAGGTAATGGAGTATACAAACCATGTGGTTTTGATCTAGACTTAGCTTTCAAACATTCAATGCAGCTCTTAAGCATATTTTCAACATCTTGAAGCATATGAGGCCAATAGAAATATGAATGCAGCATATGATAAGTCTTATCTATACCAAAGTGTCTCATTAAACCTCCTATATGAGCTTCTTTAACAAATAATAATCTCAGAGAACATCTAGGAATACAAACTTTATCCTCATGGAACAGAAAGCCTTCGAAAATATAGTACTTTTCTCGCAATAGTGCAATATCTTGGTCAGGATCTCGGCCGAAATTCTAGAATATGGCCGAGATTTACATTGCGTATAAATATCACCAAGATCAATATCATCCACGTATATATATTTAATATGATGGACACATAAGACCTTAGAATCCATAGTGGCGATCAAAGTATACCTCCTAGAAAGGGCATCAACAATAACATTATCTTTTCCTTTTTTTATTTGATGATATATGGAATGGTTTCTATAAACTCCATTCATCTACCATGTCTCCTATCAAACTTATCTTGACTCCTAAATTGATTTAGAGACTCATGATTAGTTCTAAGGATGAATTCATTAGACCAAAGATAATGTTGTCATGTCGTGAAAACTTGAAATAAAGCACATAATTCCTTATCATAAGTCGAATAACTCAAGCATGATCCTTTCAATTTCTCACTAAAGTAGGCAAGTAGTTTACCTTCTTGCATGAGCACCCATCCAATGCCAATTCCTGATGTGTCACACTCAACCTCGAATGTTTTGGTGAAATCCGGAAGTGCTAGAAGTGGTGTATTCGATAATTGCTTTTTCAACTCGTTGAATGCTTTCTCTTTAGCTTATCCCCACTCGATTTGTACTTGCTTCTTTGTGAGAGATGTGAGAGGGGATGCAATAGTGCTGAAGTCTCGTACAAAGCGCCTATAAAACGTAGCTAGTCCATGAAAAGATCGGACATGACTGATTGTGGTAGGTGTAGGCCATTCTTGGATGGCTTTGATCTTCTCCTTGTCCACCTCAAGACCTCTTGTGCTTACTACAAATCCAAGGAAAATAACTTGATCAGTACTAAACTCACATTTTTTAATATTAGCATATAAATATTATGTTCTAAGAGATCCAAGTACTTCCCTCAAATGTTCCTCATGTTCCTCAAGGGACTTGTTGTAGATGAGGATGTCGTCGAAGTAGACAACCACAAACTTTCCGATGTGATGACGTAAGACATGATTCATTAATCTCATGAAAGTACTAGGGTTATTAGTTAAACCAAAAGGCATAATCAACCACTCATAAAGACCAAACTAAGTCGTAAATGCCGTCTTCCATTCATTACCTTCCTGCATTTGGATTTGATGGTATCCGCTCTTAAGATCAATCTTGGAGAACCATGTTGCTCCGCTAAGCTCATCTAGCATGTCACTAATCTGGGGATGGGGTGACGGTACTTGGTAGTGTTGTTATTGATTGCTCTACAATCAACACACATCCTCCAAGTATTGTACTTCTGAGGCACTAATAGAACTAGGACCGCACAAGGACTCAATGTTTCCCGAATATAGCCTTTATTCAAAATCTCTTTCACTTGATCCTGAATTATCTGACTTTTTTGTGGACTCGTCCTGTATGTTGGACGATTAGGAAGTGTCGAATCTGGAATGAAATGAATTCGTTTCTCAATGACTCGAAAAGGTGGAAGGCGTGTAGGAATCTCATCCCGGAATACATCACGAAACTCATCCAAATCCCTTAAAATGTTTTCAGGTAAGGTAGCCTTGACTTCATCACTCAAAGTCATAAGGCTTTTACATAGACTCTGTAAAACATTATCGAAAGGAACAAAATCACTAAGAAATTCCCGTTTGGATGCTAAAAGGACTCGATGAGGCTCTAGAGAAGGAATCTCGGTCTGGAAATCTCGGACGAGATTTGTGTGTCAGGGCCGATATTTCTCACTGGAATGTGATTTCTCTGAATTGGGGCGAGATTCAACAGATCTCGCGGGAGGTTTCTCTGTTTTGCCCGAGATTGCTTCTCTAGAAGGTGTTTCTCGCTACTTTTCATTGTGTTTCTCCTTCTTGACGTAATGTTTTGCAATCTACAAGGGAGTCATAGGTTTAAGAGTAATTGCATGTCCATTGAACTCAAAAGAATGTTTGTTAGTAAAACAGTCATGTTTGGCCTTTCAATCGACGGACGTCCTAATAAAATATGACAAGCTTGCATGGGCACCACATTACAAACAACAGCATCCTCATATTTCCCTAAGGTAAACGCAATCTTATCTTGACTATTAACTTTCAGTTCTCCACAATCATTCATCCAATGCAATTTCTAAGGTCTAACATGATATAAAGCAATGATTTGCAACTTAGTGATTAATTCCTCACTAGCAATGTTGTAATAACTACCACCATCAATAATCATGTTGCACACCTTTTCTTGAACAAGACATCTAGTATGAAAAAGGTTTTCCCATTGATTATCCTCACATGGGGATTTTATTGGAAATTTCAACATTTCATATCCACATGCATTTTATAGCAATTAAAGACTCTCCACGTGCATACTCACAACCTTCATCACTTTCACTATTGCTATCATGTTCATATAATGCATTGCGATGGGTATGATCATTTCCATGCTCTTCTTCACTTTCATATTGTCCTTGTTGATTCAAAATCAAAACCCTTTTATTAATACAATCTCTCATGTAGTGACCCCTACCTACTATATCTCTAGAACGTAAAGTAGAGTTAGAAGTGCTCCCTTTATTATCCTTTGAAGGCTCATTCAAAGGGTGAGATTGAGTAGAAGATTTCTGGGCTGCTAGATCCGAAGGGGAACATTTTCTTCGTCTTTCTGGGAATCTCGGGTGGAATCTCGGCCGAGATTTGGTCGATTTGGCTGAGATTTCCTCTCTGCAGTCCACAAACTTGATCCTTGGTTCCGTCTTTTGATCTTCTTCTCTACCTTTTTACCCAAGTGCAGTAAGTTAGTCATTGAAGCATATGTATACAAATCAATTTCATTAGCTAATGAAGGATGGAAAATTTTTAAAAACTGAGCCATAATAGACTCCTCATCCTCTTAAAAGTTAGCTTTCACCATCACCATCTGCATGGTGGTATATACTTCTTCTACTATCATGGAACCTTTCTTGAGATTCTCTAATCGTTGCCTCACTTCCCTAGCATAGTGTTGAGGCACGAATCTAACTTTCATTAAGGCCTTCATTTGTTCCCAAGTGCTAATGTCTAGATCTAGTGTTTGTCTCCGTTCTTTGACAACATGATCCCACCAAACTAAGGCATATACTTAGAACTCCAACACAATAAGTTGGATCTTCCTTTGCTCACTAAAATTATGGCAATGCCAAATTTGTTCAATTTTATTCTCCCATTCCATGTAAACGTTAAGATCGCATTTGCCTACGAAACTTGGAATTGTAAATGACGAAACATTTTCATTCCGATTAATTCCGTAGCAAACCGGATTTCGATCTTTTGACCCTATCTGCCTACTTAGTCGGACACAGTATATAAAAATTTTATCATTTTATGTACCCTCACTTCACATAAAATGATAAAATTTTTATAGCAAACCCAAATCCATTGAACCCTATTTTTAAAACGTGACTTGTCTTTGACAAGGTCATGACGTCCTAGTGACGAGATTAAGACAAGCCCAAGACGAGTTATGACGAGACCATGACAAATTTGTGACAAGGCCATGCAATCCTGGTGATGACATCACCAGGATTGCCTTAGTCCAAGAGCGAATGTTAGCAGCTCAGAGTCGTCAGAAATACTACGCCGACAAGAGGCGTCGACCTCTAGAGTTTAGAGTAGGTACTCAGGTGTGGTTGAGAGTGTCACCGACGAGAGGCGTCCGGCGTTTTGGCATTAAGGGGAAGCTGAGTCCCCGATATGTCGGCCCATTTGAGATTTTGGAGAGAGTCGGAGAGGTTGCCTGCCGATTAGCACTGCCACGGAGATTGGAGGGGGTCCATCCGGTCTTTCATGTATCTCAGCTGAGAGAGTACATATCGGATCCCAGACACGTCATCAGCCATGAGGACCTGATAGTTGAGCCAGACCACACTTTTGTGGAATATCTAGTAGCCGTCCTAGAGCGCAGTACTAGACGTCCGCGTTCTAAAGAGATACCGATGTTGAGGATCCAGTGGTCTAGACGAGGAGTCGATGAGGCTACCTGGGAGCCAGAGGAGAGTATCAGATGTAGCTATCCTGAGTTCCTTGCGGAGTTAGCCGCTACTTCTGTACCAATGAGTTAGTATTGTGATATTGCTTTGTTGGACCCTTATGAGTTATATTGGATTGTGTGATGGTGTTTCTTTTAATTATAGTCTGATTATGATGACTGAGTGGTTGCATGTTAAGAAACTAAATTTAACTATTATTGAGACCAAATAATACTAATCTTTTTGAGAAATAGTTTAATTAGATACCTTACTCTAAGTTTCGGGACGAAACTTATTTTAAAGGGGGTACTGATGTAATATCCGAAAAAATTTTATTCCGATTAATTTTGTAGCAAACCGGATTTCGATCTTTTGACCCTATCTGTCTACTTAGTCGGACACAGTATATAAAAATTTTATCATTTTATGTACCCTCACTTCAGATAAAATGATAAGATTTTTATAACAAACCCTAATCCATCGAACCCTATTTTTAAAACGTGACTTGTCTTTGACAAGGTCATGACGTCCTAGTGACGAGATCAAGACAAGCCCAAGACGAGTTATGACGAGACCATGACAAATTTGTGACAAGGCCATGCATAGGTTTTGACATTTGACAACTCAGCCCACTTTTGTTTTTACAATTTTAGCCCACTCTCTCTACATAGTCAGCCCAGCCCTTTGGCCTACTCCAGCCAACATTTCCTATGCTTCCGCCAGTTGTGTCTTCATTGTGTGCTAGCCCAGCTGCTGTCCAGCCCAACGTTTCCCTTGTGAGCGTTGGACCCAGCAGCACGTCCAGCCCATCTCTCTTGCTTGTATTCAACCGGACTGCTTGTACACTCAGCCAACAGGCCCGTCGAGAATCGGCCCAACGAACATATGTTGCTACTCCCTTACGTACGCTAAGCTGGAGAAAAGGAAGATCCCTACGTAACGCTCCCACCAATCTCGCCACAGAAGACGCTCTTTTGCTCCCCATCTCAGCACTTCACTTCCTATTTAACGTCCACGTTCAGTACCTCCCTACCATCGCTTTCTTCTACAACGAATCATCCGTATCAGCAAGAGATCATCATCTTCCGCTCCCCATCTCACAGCCAGAGCGACTGGTTCCGCCTCTCCCCTCTGTCGCCTCCGGAGTAGGGCGCTGAAGCCGGCTGTCATCCTAGACAAGTGCACGCCAGAAGGTTCAACAAAGTCGGACACAGTTGGATCTGAATCTGAAGCTGCACCTCTCTGTCGACAATCCATAGTCTCAGTGTGAGCATGTAATTAATCTACCCCTTAGAACCTTGCTTTCCTATCTGCTACTCGGCTACATGAATACACAAAAGCCTTGTTCGCCTAGACCTTGTCACAGTAGGCAAGCAGCTTCACCCCTCCTGCTGTCGACACTTCCGGAGTAGCATTTGAGTGTTGGTAAGTTCCGTCAACCCTCTCTGCTCTAGGACAATCAGTAGCCCATCTCGATCCACTTGCTTTGACCTCGTTTTGATACCTATAGAAGGCTCCTTTTTGCAGCAGTTCAGCGTGCCCAGACCCTCCCGACAGATCCGTTCTCACCAACCACAAGGAGAACGCTTCCCTTAGAAATCGAGCCACCAAGGACACTCTGCAGCCCTCAAAGCTTGGTGAGGGTTCCTTGTCTTAGTTCAATTTTTGTAAAGGTAGAGAATTGATGTTTGATCCGGTTAGGGTTGGTGGTCAAGTGTAGGACATGGACTTAAGACCTTGGATTAATAAGTAGTTGGATTAGAAGAGTGTATCAAAATTTGTAGAATCAATTTGCTGTAAATAAATGGTGTTTTCTTCAGTTTTGAGAGTGGGAAACTGTCAGTATCGCAAGCCAATGTTAAAGAGTTTGAGTGAAGATCCACCGTTGAAACTTTGAGAGATCATAGATGGATATATGTATATTACTGTGTCAAAATTTGAGAATAAATGAACGGTCGGATTACATGTTATATGACTTTGAAGTAGGGCAGTGGAGCTGTTTTCCAGCAGTAAAAATTTGACTAAGTATAGAATTTGTGTTAGTGTTGTAACCAACTTTAGAAATTTATGTAGAAGTAATGGTTGAACAGTTTTAAGAAATTATTGATCCTATGAGTAGATTGGATATCATAGATGACCTGCGGAATTATTTTAGAATTTTTATAAGTTTATTCGAAATTTATATTTGAAGGTGAAGTTGGACCTTAATGACCTTTCGGAAAATAGGAAAACGTGTAAGTTGCTAGTTTGTAACCAAACTCATCTTTAGGAGTTAGAATAGGGCTTTTTGGTCTCAAATAAGAGTATAATTATAAATTAGGCAATTTTTGGAAGTTTTGGGACCAAGGGTAAAATAGTCATTTTATCGTAAATTAGTATTGTAATCGTTTTTGTTCTAATAAGATCTACTATCTAAGAAGTCTTAGACTTCTAATTTCCTTGGAAGTGTGCTGATGCACTTACCCCTTTGACAGGCAACTGAGTTGCTACAGTTACAGCACGAGTTTTGTTTACAAAGAGTTGAGACTTGTATCAGGTAAGTCCTTTGGGCTTACTTAGCTAGCTGTCAGATATGAGTGTGAATGATGATAGTAGTGTTTGAATGATGTGTGTACTAGTGTATTGCATAGTAACCATCAACTGACTTACATATCTGGCCTAAGAGTAACGGGCGGTAGCATTCTGCTCAGTTAGCCCGAGGGCGCTGGAGGTTTCTTTCGGGACTAATCCATACTTGGTTTGCGGGGACGCCACCGGCGGAGGTGTGCCAAACCATCACCAGTTGGATAAGGAACGGAGGCGAGAATCTTAAGATTTCTCGTGGTACAACTTTTAAAACCGGATGAAGTGAATCACATAAGTTGTCAGATAATAACCGGATTGTGTGCCAGCATGTGGAGTGTTTATATTTTTCTTCCGTGTGCTTGTGTTATTTATCTTTTTACTTATATTTGTTTAGTTAGCTAACGGTTTATCCGTGTTGTAGACATTGTAGAGATAAACAGTTGTAGAGAGATTCGGGATTAATGGTCAGCCGGGTCCACGTACTCATTAGATGGGGACGGGGGAGTCTTCCATACGGCATGCATGTTATGTATCTATATATATATGTTTGTAAGGCTGTCACATGTGTACATTCATACCATAAAAACATTATGTTTTGAAATTGTTTTATATACATTTGTGCCTTGTTGTAAGATCCTAGTAAAATTGTTGTTAAACCAAGGTCGGGACCCATTGTGAGGTTCTAACCAGTAGCTCCCCGAGTTCCAAGAACTTGGGGTGTTACAACATGGTATCAGAGCTCTGGGTTGGCAACCATGGCACTTGGAATCTTCTGAAAGACCGATTGTAGAAAATAACTAGAACCCGAAAGGGGTCTAAAAATTTCGAAATGAATTTCTATTTCAAAATCATGTGCATAGTCGGGTTGTTGGGTTAGTAGTATGTCGGACCACCATCACCTCCGTGGATCTCTGCAACTTGATAGGATTAGTAAAACAGTATATGGACTTATAAGATTGTACACTTATGTATGTTATATGGATATGTACATATATACATGTAGCATGTTAGCACCCTAAAGGATAATTCCTATTATCCTATAGTTGAGATATCACGATGTTGACATTGCCTCGTGATAAAATGTTAGTAGTTTACGAGTATCAATACAAGATAGTGGAATCAGACCTCGGAGCAGAATACTAGATCTAGCATACACTCTGGTGACTCTTACAAGTATTCCGGAGGATGGGTGGACAAGAAGGTGAAGATTGTGAGACGATTCTTAACAACAATAACAATTAGATGAGAAAGAATAGCATATCAACTCAAAAAGAAGTAATATGAAGCCATTCAAGGGACTTAACGGATTGAAGGCGAGAAATGAAACTCCAAGATGCATATAAGGACTGATAAGAAGCGCAGATGGAAGAGGACAATATCGGAATACAAATGAAGTAGGGTAGAGTACAACTACACTTGGCGGGTAAAATGACAATGCAATCAAGGTGGACGACGTCATAGGCAAATATGGGCCTAAGAGTACAAAGAAGAGATGGTGTTGACCCCGAGGTGAAGAATTAAAGGAGTACAAAGACAAATGAGTTTAAAGACTTGAAATAAATTTCATCATAATAGAGACGGTTGGACTTACTCAGAGATGCAAGAGTTTGCAAGAAATCATGACATAAGTATCAAATATAGGAGAAGCCTGAAATTAAGACAACGGAATTCTATAAAGGTGGCATTACAACTCAACACCAGACTAAAGGAAGAATGTGGGAAAGTGATTTTGGTGGACTAGAGAGTCCACAATAACTTCTCATTTAAATAAAGATCTAAGTTACCAACATTAACGGTTATATCAGAGAACCGCAAACAGACGATGAACAAAGTAATAAGAATTGTGAAAACTTAATAAACTCAGAAGAGTATAGTGACCCCATAAGAGAACAAGAGAAGTGCAGACTTGGAAGGAGCTAAAGGGTATTAACAAAGAAACTAGAGGAGATAGATTTTTACCAAGTTATCAAACTTCAAAAGAGATAGAAGAACAATAAGTCCGTGATCTTATAGAAGGTCAACTACGGACTAGTTGGTAATAATTGAGACATAACACGTGCTGGTCAACTAGTGGTAACCGGTTGGAAGATAAGGAGAATAACTATAGACTTATGGAAGAATTTTATAGACATCTGGAGGACCCTTCAAGAGATCAATGATGACAAATGTGAAGCTAAATCGATACAAGTGCTAGTACCCTTACTAGTAACATGGAGTGAGTTCGAGCCAGTAACTCTAATTAAGAACTTAAAAAAAAGAACTAGACGGCCAGGAATGACCCTCTTATGTCATTTGAGACTAAGGGGATTGTGTGAGTGATTTACTACCTACTGGCTAGGAAAAGAGTACATATCACAACCGGTAGAGATGGATTGTAAAAGAAGAACTGGAGGCGTAAGAAGTATATAATTTTGATAAGGTTCTATGTCAATCCAGACAGAGGATGTGTGGCATTCCATACTAGATAAACCGCAAGTGGATGAAAGTTAAGGTCATGAGAGTCGTGTAGACTTGCTTATAAGATATAGTGGGAGACCAAGAAAGGACCATTGATGTCAGATGGACGACACAGTTGGAATCGAGAAATGGAGTTAGCTCACGGAGGAATTGGAAGTTTGAAATGTAGAACGATCCAAAGGAGTATAAAGGGATGAGCTCGAGTAAGTAGTGCTCACCAGAAAACTCAATGGCAAAAGAGTTATGTGAAAAGTTATCCGGGAAATTGAGACAAGTCCATTATAGACTAAACGACATCAACCGAGGACGTGCAAGTGTTGTTTGGTATTGACGAGTTATGTGACGTCAAGAAGAGATAATTGTGACTGTGGACCTATGGAGTAGCTTTACCGACCCCTTAGAGGATTTCCTCAAATAGGTAACGGAAACCTTCTTGAGTGAACTAAAGTTATAAGAGAATCGGGTTATAGATTCCTTGCTGGCTAGTTAAGATTAAACTTCGGTCGAGTCTGGGAGTTTGGATCCGGGTTAAAAGAATTAAGAAAGTAAACAGAAAAGTTCGTCTTCCAACCGTTATATTATTCCCTAAGCTAAGTAAGGAAGGTATTTGATACTTCACCCGGTTAGGACTTATGGTGTAATTGGGAGAAAAAGTTTTGAGGTTAATCAGTTTGGAGTAGTAGGAAAGGTCTTTATCACAAGTGGGTGGCAACAACATAAATCGGAGTAGCGCAACATAAAACGTGGTGAATCCTAACCCACGGAGCAAGAAGTTCCTTGGTATAGAAAAATAATGTGTCGAGTTTAAGATGATAGTAGTTATGGAAATACATTTAGTTGGAAGGAACCCGAATTAGGCTATATTCACAACCAGTAACCACACTTATAGAAAGAATAGTCTCGGAGTGGAGTACGTGGAATTTAGTATCGGAATGGAGCCGAGTTGCGTTTGGCGTCCGAGGAATATTCTGGGTCCAGTAAACGTGGAGATATAGAAGTACAATATTGATGTTGTATTAGCATTTCTCGAGTAGTTATGATCAAATGATAGTGATGTGAGATCACCTTGTGTCTAGTGTTGTCATTCCGGACACACTCTATGTCACGTAAGATCTTGGATATGGCGTAAGCAGTTTGGGTTGAGCTAAAGATTTATAAATAATATGATGACGTCGATAGAACACAAAGATAGACAATTGGATTTTGATTGTTAAGTTATATCAAGTTTAAGATCAAAAATGAGCAGATGATGATTCTTCAATAGAGGAACCATATGACTGAGTCATATTAAGAGACAAGACCACGTGAGTTGTGATACAACTAGCCTTAAGCACTTAATAAAGTGTCGGGAGATGTATAAGGGTGATATCCGGGATCGGATACTCGGAACTCGGAGGTGAGTTGTGTAGGACAATCATTTGAGACTTTAAAGCGGTTTAGAAGTGTAACCCATTTTTTATACGGATTCTGTGGAGAGATACCTACCACACACAATTTAGGTCATCAAATTAGAATATCAAATTGTTGAGCCGAATGATACTGGTGAAATATCAGGTAACCACTCTAGAACATGGTAGCAAATGCTTGTGACCTGAGTACATGAAAAGATTTGAGAGTCGATGGTTTATGAAAAGCCAACGAGGCTACATGGGATATGGCGTATAGTATGAGACGTAACCTTTTAAAGATCTATGCCAAGATAATCTCAACCTCAAGAACGACGAGTTAGGGCTTGGCCCTGTATTTGGATGGTAGTAGACCGTTTGACGAAGACCGCACGTTTCATTCTGATTAAGGAAACGTGGCCGGTAAACCGGATAGCTGAGGAGTTTACCAGACATATAGTGAGACTCCATGGAGTACCGAGGACTATCGTCTCCGACAGGGATGGACGTTTCACCTCGTGATTTTGGCGGCATGTACATACTGCTTTGGGGACGAGTCTCCATTTTACCACTGTTTATCATCCACAGACCGACGATCAGTTTGAGAGGACCATCCAGACGTTAGAGGACATGCTATGGGCTTGTGTACTGGATTAGGGACATGCATGGCCCGATCACCTCCCACTTGTAGAGTTTTCTTATAATAACAGTTGGCACGCGTCTATTGGGATGGCCCCTTATGAGGCTTTGTACGGGCGGAGATGTCGTACACCATTGTGTTGCGATGAGCCCAGCAAGGCTGATGGAGTAGCTCCAAATCAGATACATGATGGCATCACCAAGATTGCCTTAGTCCGAGAGCGAATGTTAGCAACTCAAAGTCGTCAGAAATACTACGCCGACAAGAGGCGTCGACCTCTAGAGTTTAGAGTAGGTGCTCAGGTGTGGTTGAGAGTGTCACCGACGAGAGGCGTCCGGCGTTTCGGCATTAAGGGGAAGCTGAGTCCCCGATATGTCAGCCCATTTGAGATTTTGGAGAGAGTCGGAGAGGTTGCCTACCGATTAGCACTGCCATGGAGATTGGAGGGGGTCCATCCGGTCTTTCATGTATCTCAGCTGAGAGAGTACATATCGGATCCCAGACACGTCATCAGCCATGAGGATCTGATAGTTGAGCCAGACCACACTTTTGTGGAATATCTAGTAGCCGTCCTAGAGCGCAGTACTAGACGTCCGCGTTCTAAAGAGATACCGATGTTGAGGATCCAGTGGTCTAGACGAGGAGTCGATGAGGCTACCTGGGAGCCAGAGGAGAGTATCAGATGTAGCTATCCTGAGTTCCTTGCGGAGTTAGCCGCTACTTCTGTACCGATGAGTTAGTATTTTGATGTTGTTTTGTTGGACCCTTATGAGTTATATTAGATTGTGTGATGGTGTTTCTTTTAATTATAGTCTGATTATGATGACTGAGTGGTTGCATGTTAAGAAACTAAATTTAACTGTTATTGAGACCAAATCATACTAATCTTTTTGAGAAATAGTTTAATTAGATACCTTACTCTAAGTTTCGGGACGAAACTTATTTTAAGGGGGTAATGATGTAATATCCGAAAAAATTTTATTCCGATTATTTCTGTAGCAAACCGGATTTCGATCTTTTGACCCTATCTGTCTACTTAGTCGGACACAGTATACAAAAATTTTATCATTTTATGTATGTTACGTCTAGGAATAGATGCGCAAAAGCCTTAAATTTATACTCGTTATATTTTTCCTAACTCCTAGCGAACCCACAGTGTATGGGTCGTTTTGTAGCAAGGATAGTATTCCGAGGTCGAACTCGAAGACTAAGGTGAAATCGAATCAACAAGTGAGCATAGATAGTGTAAAACTAGTCTAAGAAAAGAGAAAGGAATAATGAAATGAAAATCTCAATGTTTTTGGTTTGGTTTTTAGGTGATCAAACAAGGATCACAAAATATGCAAAATACTAATTCAAACTAACAACTCAAGCTAGCAAAACAAACAAGTAACACAAACACAAAATATGTGATCAAAAAGAGAAAAATGGATTCTAGAGGTCAAGATTTCCGGTTATGGCATTGGACTCAAGATTCTAAGGATAACGCTGCGGTGTTGGGAAAGGGTGTTTCTCTAGTGGAAGCAATTACCGGGTAAGTCTCTCACTTCACTAATCCCACATCAAACTCCTATTACCGGGTAGGTCTCAAAGGGTTAAAGTAGGGAATTCTACACAAACCGGACACTACTTAAAGGGTAAACCTTTCCTTACCGGGTAAGTCTCGGAAATGGTAAGTCTCAAGCAATAATCCTAGCACACTCAATCCAATAGCGGCTTGTGAGGCTCACTACTACCTAAAGTTCATCATCTTAGATATCTAAGGTCGGAAATCATCGGGTAGATCTCTTCCCTCACTTAGGTTGATAGCATTAGGTGATCCTAAGCTGAATTATGCTTAATAAACACTAGGATTTCAACAACCAAATATCCTAACATACAGATTCATCAATTAAAGAGCAACAGAGAGAAAAATCGGGTGGATCATTGCCTAAATCGGCCGATCTGTCTGAAGAACATCCCGATTTTTTTGTCTGGGTTAGGTTTCGTGCATACAAATCATCCTAATCTAACATATAAGTCCATTCTATTATCACCCAAGCCATAACCATCAATCCATCACTCTAGAATCACAATAAACTAGCCAATAATATGCATATTAAGATCCAAAATCATCACACAAGCATACATGGTTCTCATAGATGGATGATGAAAGATAAGCAAGTAAAAACAATAAATCTCAGCTGAATCTAAGTTTTAGTAAGACTTACAACCCTTCAAATGAAGTTCCAAAACGTTCCTAACAATCCTTACAATGGTTCCTCAATCAAAGACTCCGAAAATCACTCAAAACCTCACTATCACTCTAAGATTGGTGTTCTTCTTCTTCCTTCAATTTGAGAGAGTTTTTCTTCTTCTCCAAGTCTATCCCCCATGGAATGAGCTGTGAATGAGAGAATGTGGGAGAGGAGAGATGCTCAGCAACAGCTTGCAGGCCCACTTATATTCTCCACCAAGAGCAAGGCCGGACTAAGAGATCGTGGGACACGTGGCTTAAGCTGTTGAAGGCCAAAAAATCGACCCGGTCAGGAAAATCGGCCGATTTTCCTGAGTGATGGTCCGATTTTCTTCAACAGAAACATGTTATGATCGTCCAGCCATGAGTTGCTCCATTGCTTGCACCAATAGTGGTCTTTGTGTCCTTTGTTGCTCCAATTATGCTCCTTCAAAGCTTTAGATGTGTACCACCATGAGGCATTACCCTCGAATGCATCGATTAATGTCCAAAAGACCCCCGAAATACCTACAACACCGACAAAAGCTCGTGTAGACGTCTTTTCTAGAATTGTGCATGGAATGAGTGTAAACGTCGTGAACTAATGCCAAACCGTGCATGAATAATGGGAAAAACTATCTAAATGTATGCCTATACTAACGTCATAAATCACTGTTCGCTCCAAACGGTGTGTGCAAGCTTTAAATTTATAACCCTAGACTTAAGCTTAAAACAAGGATGCGAACCCGCAGTGTACGGGTCAATCGTAGTAAAAGCAAGAAAATTCCAGGGGTCGATCACAGGGACTCGGTGAAACAAAGTCAATACGGTGTGCTTATGTCAATACTAACCACAAGAGCAATTAACACAATCAAAGATGAATAAGAAGTCAATAAGCAAACATGCAATTCTAGGGATTAAAGCATCTAGTTGTGGTTCCAACTCAAGATCTATAGATAAGCGGACAAAGCTGAGATTTTTGCGTGGGGAAGGTATTACTAAAGTGGAGTAGATCACCGGGTAAGTCTCACTACACACTAATCCTAAACCGTAACTCCTATTACCGGGTAAGTCTCAAGGAATCAAGATAAAGAACTATAACCTCAAACTAACATACCATCTAAGGGAATAGAATCAACCTTTACCGGGTAAGTCTCAGGCTAACTCACAAAGATGGGATGGAAGCACACTCAAACCCCAATAAAGGATAACCCTTTATTACCTACACTTATGATCGTTGGTAAACAAACTAAGGAATTACCGGGTAAGTCTCATCCTAAGCTTGCATTGAACCAGGAAGGTGTAATAAGAATAGGATTTAGCAAACTCTAACACTTAACTTTCTGTTTAGGTTCGGATAAGTCACCTCGGACAGAAGAATTCCACCCCGGCCGAGATGTTCATCAACCGAACGAGGTGCTTAGGGTTAAGGTTAAAGACTCGAACTTTCAGGATCCTACTGGAATCTAAGATTATTCTATCATTGTTTTTCCCACAACCTTCAGCTAATCACCCTAGAATCACACAAGGAAATTAGCCACTCATCATCATAATGAAAGTATTAAATATATGGGAAGAAGGTGAATATTTGAACAAAGAAGAATTTAATAAAAAGACTTCAATAACTGAATCAAATATCACAACAAAGCGTTCCTTGGATAATAATCCAAAAAGTTAAGTCAACAAGTAAGGGAATTGAAGACAATCTTACAAAACCCTCCAAAAAGCTATAAAAGCTATGAACTTCAATCTTCCTTCAACCTTCAAAAAGATTCTTCAAAACTCCCAACTGGAGTATGTTGCTGCTGCTGCGTTTACGGGATCTTCTCGTAAGCAAGATGTTGGAATTGTGGAAATCCAACCCTTTTTATAGGAAAATAACTCTCCAAAGATAATAAATCTTAAAAAGATATTTTCCCATAAATATAGGTAAAATATATGATCCTGCATATCTCCTTCCTTCCAGGAGCCAAGCCCAAAAATATAAGATCACTTTCCAAATTTAAAAGATCTCATCCAAGAATAAAATATTCTCGCCGCGTCCTAGGTGTTCGCCTCGGTCGAGTCGGCGTCTCTGGATCACCTCGGTCGAGGTGAATCAATGGTTAACCGAGGTGAGTCAGAACAGAATGTGAAATCTCTTGAATCTGCTCCAAAGTAAATCTTTAATCCATGGCTATGCTCCCTGGGTGTAGCTCCAAATGACTCATGACTCCTTTCGCTCCTTTTTGATGCAAAACGTACCAAATTACCTGCAATTACAACAAAACTAGGTGTAGACCTCGATTCTCGCAAAGGCAGATGAAATGGTAGTAAAATCACATAATGCACATACAAACATGCAGATTATGAAAGATAGAACGTCCAAACAAACCCTAAAATATAGACTATAATTCATGCTATCAAAATACCCCATACTTAGCCCTTGCTTGTCCCCAAGCAAGCTCCTCATATAGAAGACAAGATAGAATGGATTATAAGTCAAGAAAATCAATGAAAAAGTCTTTCAAAAACATTTTATGGTGTGCAACTATCATAGATTACTCTAAGAGAGTACTTCCTGGAATTAAAAACTCAATATGATCAAAACATTTTATAAATATAAGAAAGTTGTTCATCTTTGCATAAAATCATAGAATGCATAATAAATCATAATTATCAAAATTAATCATGAATAATTCAGTTTAAACCACTAAGTCAATCAACAAGCTCAAGGTCTCAAGGGCTTCCCAAAAGAAAAGGTTAAGAAACGTGTAGGGTAGGGATGTATGTAAGGTAATGTGGTGCTAGAATCCGGGAAAAGGATGAACTTCACTTTCACTTTGACTTGCAACATCTTCCACCAATAAGCTTTGCTTATCTCACACTTTTTCTTTTACTTTACTTTTTGGGATGCATGGACAGAGGTGCACAATAACCGAAGCCTAGGAAATCTGCAATCATCAATTTCTCGAGATGCATCAAACCCTTGATGCACATACCATGACCCGTTAGGAATATCGCTCAATCCGACTTTGGCAAGACACAAACACCCGGCTATGTGAATGGTGCCGAGTTACTCATCTTCATGATTGACTTCCCCAAACCTATTATTGCTTTCTAGCGCTTTCACTTCCAGCCACTTCTCAACTTTACTTCACTTGCTTTTACCACTTCGCTTGCTTCCAAATTCCCGGATAGGTAAAGGGAGGCAAAATGTATATGAGGGGCTAAGCATGATCAAGAAGAGGAAGAAGAAGATGAATTGCCTTGGTCTTTCCAAGAAGAAAGTGAGAGAACTTAACCTGCGGTGTCAACCTTCAAATTCAACATAATTTGGATAAAAACAAAGTATTAAACATGCTAATAATTTCATGCAAAGCATTTAGCAACTTAAACATATTATAAAACCTTTCAAAAACATAAAGAATTTAAAACCAGTAAGTAAACAAAATCTTCACTGAGATCATATCCAGATAAGTAACACAAAATTGTTTTCGAAAACTTTCTGTTACGCACCTCGGTCGAGATGTTCTTGGTTCAACCGAGGTGGAATGCCTCGTTTGGCCAGAATCTCTGCGGTCAAGGTCAAAATAATTTTTATTATTATTATTATTTTTTTTTTAAAACCATTTTTTTTCGGTTTCGACGTTTTTCTCAATCAAATAACCTGTAGGTATGCATGTAATATCAGATAATCATATAAATGCAGAAGTGAAGCATAAATAAAATATCCGATAAAATATAATACATCAAAGGTAGTCGAATAAAATACATCACGTAGTCAGATAAGTACAAATACCCCATACTTGGGACACACTGTCCCAGTGGGTCAAATAAAAAGTCTAAAAATGAGAGAACTCACCGGATAAATAGCTGAACTGCATAAAAATATAATAAGAAAATCCTGCAGCTCCTCAGTAGTCCTGATCCGGTGGTGGTGGTGGCACGTACGGATACTGCGTCGGGTCGAACGGATACCCCATAGTCTGCTGGAACTATAGCTCCATCATCCGGCGCTGATAGTGCTGCTCCTCTAACATCTGATGAGTCCAGCGGTCAATGCGTCGGTCCTGGGCAGCAAATCTCTCATGCATGTCCATTGTAAGGGCAGCATAAGAGTCTATCATCTGATCTGTCAGGTCGTCGATCCGGTGATGAACCTCAGAATCTCTGTGACGGCGTGTCCGACGCCTAGCATATCTAGCAGGAGGTGCAGCAGGTGCAGGCTCAGTATCCTCCTCATCATCCAAGTCGATGATCGGTGGTGCGCTCGTGCCTGCAGTATCCGTCCCTGTATCCATCGGGACTCCACCATCTCTCTCGTCCATCGTCTCCTCATCGTCGTCGTCATCCTGCTCAGCCTCAGCAGGGGCAGTTGCTGCCTCTCTGTGATCCTCCATCAGTGTAGCCCAAGCTGTCTGCCAGTAATATGGATCAAAGACTGTGAACTGTGCAGACCAGCGGATCCCCTGAGGTGCAGTCCGCTCCCAAGGCATGGCGACGTATGGAGTGGTCAAACCACGGGGAACTAGAATCCTCCGTGTGATCATCTCCTGTAATCCCAGCGGCTTCGGAGCCGCCGCCATCGTGCAAACACTGAGGTCCATCCCGTGGTAGGTAGCGATATGGGTGACTAGACCTCCGCAGCAAATGTCTCCCTTCGCCTTGGCCTTGATGTCGTGCAGATCCTCTGCCAGGAGCAAGCCAAAGTCTGGGAAACCTCCTGTCACCATGCAGTAGAGGCTGAAGAGCTCGCCCTGTCTGATCTTCTGGGGCGTCTCAGTACGCGCTAGAAGTGTCTCGCTAAAAATCCTCTGGGCTAGTCTGAAGGCCGGATGAAAGATGACCTTCTCCCTGGAATCTCCAGGGCGCCATCTGTCTGCATGCTCAGTAATATGGGTAATCTGCCCCCAGAACTCCCTAGCTACGGATCGGGAGGGGAAGTCGGTGGAGGTGGGCTCAGAAAAGCCAAAAATCTCTCTCCATATCTCTAAGGGAACTATGAAGTTCCGGTTCATCAACCAGTACTTCACAGACCGGTCTATGGGGAGGTAGGAGAAGGAGCTAACAAACTCTAAGGTCGGCTCCAAGTAAGCTGGGGCTCGGATCTCAGAAAATTGATCTAGCCCGACAGTAG
The DNA here is from genome assembly GCA_033239045.1 of Fagopyrum esculentum. NCBI lineage: Eukaryota > Viridiplantae > Streptophyta > Magnoliopsida > Caryophyllales > Polygonaceae > Fagopyrum > Fagopyrum esculentum. The sequence continues at coordinate 97,573,846 of BSUD01000005.1, forward strand.
CAATCATCCTCCTAAGGTCAGCATCTAACCCTAGGCAATCAAAGGCCGACACGTCCAGAAATCGTGGTGCGATAACTGGACGGCTAGCTATCCGCTCATAGTCGACCCGGCATCTCTCGTGGATAACCGGGCGGTAAGGACGGGAAGAAGAGGAAGAAGGGGAGGGTGAGGATCTGTCTCTAAGGGCTAGGCGACGATCTGAACTCATTTTCACTCAGCTCTGTCAGACTACCTCGGTCACTAACAATCTCCAAGAATCACCTCGGTCGAGATGCAGTTCGACCGGACCGAGGCGCAGCAGTTACGATTCCAAATCTCAAAAATTCAGTTCTTTTCCCCCCAAAATCACTACAATTGCTTCCTAAGGGGTACTTAAGCCTTTCCTCAACAAAAGCAGGGGCAACCAAAGCCCAAATCAAAGCGAACGAACGAGTTAGGGTTTTGATTTGTTTTACCTCGTTTCGGTCGATTCGCTCGATTTCTTTGCAGATCTGTTGTTGCAATCGGTTCCTCTACCCTTCAATTACAGTTTAGAAGCAGAAATCTTCGAAAACGAGCAAGATTTGAGAGAGAGCGAAATGGTTTGTCGCCGCGGTCGAGGTGAAGAAGATAAAAAGGTAAAAATAAATTTTTTCCCAATTTATACCGTTCCTGGATCTGCTGTCACCTCGGTCGAGATGGTCTCGACTGGACCGAGGTGGTACGGACCGAGGTGGTTCTGCTGAAACCCTAGTCGCCTCGGTTGCTCAAGAATCAACTCGGTCGAGGCGTTCTGACAGTGACCAAGATGCTTCTGTCTTCTCAAATTCTCGAACTTCTGTCCTTCCAGTTATGCTCCTTCCTTAGATATTCCCTGTTGTCTGTCCAGAACGCCAAAGACAAAGCAAAGCAAAGCAAAAACAAAAAACTATCTAAGCTAGACTAGAAAACGGGAAAAGAAAGCAATACCTTGGGTTGCCTCCCAAGAAGCGCTTGATTTAAGGTCGCTAGCTGGACCATGATGCGTCTCAAACGAGGTGGGAGGTGCCCTCACCCCATACTTCACCTCCATCATGGGGTGAAGTAAGTAGATCCATCAAACGCTCCAACAAGTGTAAGTGCTCATCGGGGAACGAATCGTCTATGGGTGGGTTATTCGTCTCGCGGGAGGATTCCGGTAGCCGGCTGAGGTGATCCGCAACTGAGTTCTCGGATCCTTTCTTATCGCGGATCTCTAGGTCAAACTCCTGGAGCAAGAGAATCCATCGAATAAGGCGTGGCTTTGCATCTTTCTTAGCCAATAAGTAACGAATGGCTGCATGGTCGGTGTAGACAACGACTTTCGCCCCCAATAGATAGGAACGAAACTTCTCGAAAGCATATACAACCGCCAATAACTCCTTCTCGGTGGTAGCGTAGTTGCGTTGTGCTTCGTCTAGCGTCTTGCTAGCATAATAAATGGCGGTGGTTCGTCCATCTTTCTTCTGTCCAAGCACCGCTCCTACGACTACATCACTAGCGTCACACATGACCTCAAAGGGCAAGGTCCAATCAGGAGGTTGGATAATGGGAGCGGAGATCAACGCTTCCTTAATCCTGTAAAACGCATCAAGACACTCCTGCGAAAACTCAAAAATAACATCTTTATTCAAGAGGTTAGTTAGAGGTTTAGAAATCTTAGAGAAGTCCTTGATGAATCTCCTATAGAAACCTGCATGCCCGAGAAAACTCCTCACACCTTTAACAGAACAAGGAGGAGGGAGTTTCTCAATAGTTTCGATCTTAGCTCGATCGACCTCAATACCTCGATTAGAAACGAGGTGTCCTAGCACAATGCCTTCATTAACCATAAAATGACACTTCTCCCAATTTAAAACAAGGTTAGTGTCTTCACATCTTTTAAGCACTAGAGAAAGGTTAGATAGGCAATAATCAAAAGAGGAACCATATACAGAAAAGTCATCCATGAATACCTCCATGATCTCCTCTATGTACTCGGAAAAGATAGCCATCATGCATCGCTGGAAGGTAGCGGGTGCATTGCACAATCCAAATGGCATCCTCCGATAGGCAAACGTCCCCCAAGGACAAGTAAAAGTGGTCTTCTCCTGATCATCCGGATGGATAGGAATCTGGAAGAATCCACTATAGCCGTCCAAGTAGAAGAAGTGTGAATGCTGGGCCAACCATTCGAGCATTTGATCGATGAAGAGAAGCGGAAAATGATCCTTCCGAGTTGCCGTGTTCAGCTTCCTATAGTCGATGCAAACTCTCCAGCCCGTAACGGTCCTTGTTGGGATCAACTCGTTGTTCTTATTCGTCACAACGGTCATCCCTCCTTTCTTTGGAACGACATGCACCGGGCTAACCCACTTGCTGTCCGAGATAGGATAAATAATACCTGCATCCAACAACTTAAGAACTTCCTTCTTCACAACCTCTTTCATGATCGGATTTAACCGTCTTTGAGGTTCCCGTGAAGTCTTATGATTATCTTCCATTAGAATTCTATGCATGCAGAAAGAAGGTTTAATGCCAATAAGATCATCCGTGGTGTAACCTATAGCTTTTCGATGCTTTCTCAGGACATGCATTAACTTAGATAATTCAGAATCGGAGAGGAAAGCACTAGCAATAACGGGATAAGTAGAATCCGGCCCAAGAAAGATATACCTCAAGTGACTAGGGAGTTGTTTAAGCTCCACAACTGGGGGTGCTTTCTAAGAGGGATCTCTGCTTCCTCTTTCCAGTGGAGTGTTGTCAGAAACTGGACTCGATGCAGTGTCAGTTAGAATCGTCTCGCTATCGACTTCGGTCGAGGCGCATAGGCGTTGACCGAGAAGTTCTTCGGTCGCCTCGCTCTGTCCAGAAAGTGCCTCGGTCGAGGTACTGCTACTGGATCCGAGACTGGAGATCTTCGTCTCCTGGATTAGCTTCTCAGTTGTAGCTCTTGGATCCTCTTCCAGTGCCTTCAAGCTCCGTATATCTGCATCACAAGAAGCATCTATACCTTCCTCCGTTAAACTGAAGCTAATAATTCTTTCGAGTGGGTCGTTAATAAGGATAGAGCTCACCAATTCTCGTGATTCTTCTTCATCATAGATGTTGAGGATATCATCAGTTAGCTGCTCCCCTTTCATGGCCGCGAGTAGTGCGAACTCCACCTCATCGCCACCAACGTTGAATTTCAACTTGGCGTTCTTGCAATCCACGTTGCAACCCGAAGTTGCTAGAAACGGTCTCCCGAGAATAATAGGAACAGGATAATCTGCGGGAATGTCAAGTACAACAAAATCTATAGGTAGATAGAAGTTACCTAACTTGACCGGAACGTCTTCCAAGATGCCCACGGGATGGGTAATGGAGCGATCCGCCATATAAAGTCGGATCTTGACCGGCTTGGGCTCTCCAAGACCGATCTTAGTGCATAGCTCCAGCGGGATGATGCTCACGCTGGCTCCTAGATCACAAAGGGCTTCACAAGTGACATCCCCAACTTGAATGGGAATACAAAATGAGCCGGGATCTCGTAACTTAGGTGGCATCTTTTCCTTCATGATCTTGATAAGTTCCGAAGATTTAGATGTCATCCTAACTTCACCAACATCCTCCAACTTCCTCTTCCTTGATAAGATTTCTTTTAAGAACTTCCCATAGGCGGGCATACCTAAAATAGCATCAAGGAAAGGAATATTAATATGTAGCTTATTCATCAAGTCAAGAAACTTACCAAAGTGCTTGTCTAGATGTGCTCTGGCTCTGGACTGAGGGAATGGAAGTGGTGGCTTATATGCAGGAGGTGGAACATAAGTTTCTGTCGTCCCTCCTGCTTTCTGTTGCTCCGCCTCGGTTGGCATCTCGGTCGAGGTGTTCTTCGACTGGATCTGGACCGAGGTGGTCTGCGTCGAGCGAGGTACTGGATCTGCAGTTTTAAGTCCACTCCTCGTCGTTATGGCCATGCACTGGCCCTTAGGGTTAGTTTCCGTCTTCGCTGGAAGCTTCCCTGGATCTCTTGGCGCTTCATTCGCCATATTAGCAAGTTGTTGTTCGAGGGACTTTTGGGCCCTCGAAAATGAAGTCATAGAATTCTCCATAGCGCTAAGCTTGATCAAGATTGCCTCCAGAACTGCGTCTTTCTTTTCTGGTTGAGACGAACTTGATCCTTGCCCTTGGCTCTTTAATGGAGTAGAAGAATAAGAAGGGGAAGAGAGGAAAGGGTTAGAGGAATCATTAGAGTTGGAGTTTGAATAATTGTTACCGTAGTTTTGGTTATTCGCCCTCCAGTTGTTGCTATTGGATCCTCTATTGTTGTTGTTGTAGTTGTTGTTTCGGGGACCGTTGTTGTTGTTACGGTACCTGTTATTGTTGTTGTTCCTTTGCCCTTGCTCTTCCTTCTTAGTTTGAGCCATCAAGAGCTCCTTCAATTGCTTCACGTCATTCTTCAATGACGTGAGTTGATTGTTGTTGGATTGAGTCTCTTGAAAGTTGACTCTTTTAACTCCACCTTCAGCTCCTTGGTGGGTATATTTCTCCATGTGCAAGGCTTGCTTTTCAATGAAGTCCCAAGCCTCGTCAATCGCCATGTCCATGAAGGTACCGGCGGAGAGTAGTTGGAGATTGAACTGGGTGCTTCCGTCCAGCCCTTTGAAGTAGATCTCCAACAACTCGATCTTTGGAATCCCATGATGTGGGCAATCCAAAAGGATATCCTTGAACCGCTCCCAAGATTTGGACAAGCTCTCCTTGTCCTTCATGATGAAAGCATTGATCTTCCCTCTCATTTCAGCGGTCTTTGAGGGGGGAAAGAATTTGGTTAAGAATTCCGTGGTCATCTCCTCCCATGTGCTAATTTTTCCTGGAGGAAGAGATTGATACCAAGTAAGAGCTCTATCTTTTAAAGAAAAGTAAAAAGGTCTTAGCTTGTAGTTGTTATTTTCAATTTTGGAAGGTCGCAAGGTTTCCATCAAGATCTCGTAGTTTTGAAGATGTTGATGCGGCGACTCCTTCTCTAGCCCTCCGAATTGGCATTGGCGAATCATGGATAGAACTTGCGGTCGAAGTTCGTAGTCATGATCCGCTGGATCTCCTAGATTCACCCCTGGACGCCTCAGCTGTTGATAGGGTCCATTCTTTGACCTAGGGTTTGTGGGATTCCTGCAAGAAGAACATCTCGGACTGGCATCCGAGGTGGAAGTACATCGGCCGGGGCGTCAGGTACTGGAATCTGCCTCGGTCGCTGGTCAACTATTGGATCCTGCATCGGTCGAGGATCAACGGGAGGATCTTCCCTCGGTCGAAGTAGAATCTGGTCTCGTATGACTGCTATCTCAGCTTCGATTGCTGCAGTCTTGGTGCGATTCTCTTCTTTCTCTTGCCTGAGTTCTTCCTTGCTGAGGCGTAGCAGCTCTAGCGCCTCTTTCAATTGGGCCGCAAGATCGCGATCGTCTTGTTGGGCCATCTTCGCTTCTCTTAAGCGTCGCTTGTATGTCTTTTCTGGTTCGGGATCGTAAGGAACGATTTCCTTCCCAGCGCGGGTCCTTCGCATATACCTAAGAAAGACCCTGCAAAAGCTGTCACTCAAGTAGAGTGGTTAGATGAAACGGGGCAAGCGCCCCAAGAGCAAACCGTACCGGCTTGGTCTAGACCAAGTCCCCGGCAACGGCGCCAAAAACTTGTTCGCTCCAAACGGTGTGTGCAAGCTTTAAATTTATAACCCTAGACTTAAGCTTAAAACAAGGATGCGAACACGCAGTGTACGGGTCAATCGTAGTAAAAGCAAGAAAATTCCAGGGGTCGATCACAGGGACTCGGTGAAACAAAGTCAATACAGTGTGCTTATGTCAATACTAACCACAAGAGCAATTAACACAATCAAAGATGAATAAGAAGTCAATAAGCAAACATGCAATTCTAGGGATTAAAGCATCTAGTTGTGGTTCCAACTCAAGATCTATAGATAAGCGGACAAAGCTGAGACTTTTGGGTGGGGAAGGTGTTACTAAAGTGGAGTAGATCACCGGGTAAGTCTCACTACACACTAATCCTAAACCGTAACTCCTATTACCGGGTAAGTCTCAAGGAATCAAGATAAAGAACTATAACCTCAAACTAACATACCATCTAAGGGAATAGAATCAACCTATACCGGGTAAGTCTCAGGCTAACTCACAAAGATGGGATGGAAGCACACTCAAACCCCAATAAAGGATAACCCTTTATTACCTACACTTATGATCGTTGGTAAACAAACTAAGGAATTACCGGGTAAGTCTCATCCTAAGCTTGCATTGAACCAGGAAGGTGTAATAAGAATAGGATTTAGCAAACTCTAACACTTAACTTTCTGTTTAGGTTCGGATAAGTCACCTCGGACAGAAGAATTCCACCCCGGCCGAGATGTTCATCAACCGAACGAGGTGCTTAGGGTTAAGGTTAAAGACTCGAACTTTCAGGATCCTACTGGAATCTAAGATTATTCTATCATTGTTTTTCCCACAACCTTCAGCTAATCACCCTAGAATCACACAAGGAAATTAGTCACTCATCATCATAATGAAAGTATTAAATATATGGGAAGAAGGTGAATATTTGAACAAAGAAGAATTTAATGAAAAGACTTCAATAACTGAATCAAATATCACAACAAAGCGTTCCTTGGATAATAATCCAAAAAGTTAAGTCAACAAGTAAGGGAATTGAAGACAATCTTACAAAACCCTCCAAAAAGCTATAAAAGCTATGAACTTCAATCTTCCTTCAACCTTCAAAAAGATTCTTCAAAACTCCCAACTGGAGTATGTTGCTGCTGCTGCGTTTACGGGATCTTCTCGTAAGCAAGATGTTGGAATTGTGGAAATCCAACCCTTTTTATAGGAAAATAACTCTCCAAAGATAATAAATCTTAAAAAGATATTTTCCCATAAATATAGGTAAAATATATGATCCTGCATATCTCCTTCCTTCCAGGAGCCAAGCCCAAAAATATAAGATCACTTTCCAAATTTAAAAGATCTCATCCAAGAATAAAATATTCTCGCCGCGTCCTAGGTGTTCGCCTCGGTCGAGTCGGCGTCTCTGGATCACCTCGGTCGAGGTGAATCAATGGTTAACCGAGGTGAGTCAGAACAGAATGTGAAATCTCTTGAATCTGCTCCAAAGTAAATCTTTAATCCATGGCTATGCTCCCTGGGTGTAGCTCCAAATGACTCATGACTCCTTTCGCTCCTTTTTGATGCAAAACGTACCAAATTACCTGCAATTACAACAAAACTAGGTGTAGACCTCGATTCTCGCAAAGGCAGATGAAATGGTAGTAAAATCACATAATGCACATACAAACATGCAGATTATGAAAGATAGAACGTCCAAACAAACCCTAAAATATAGACTATAATTCATGCTATCAAAATACCCCATACTTAGCCCTTGCTTGTCCCCAAGCAAGCTCCTCATATAGAAGACAAGATAGAATGGATTATAAGTCAAGAAAATCAATGAAAAAGTCTTTCAAAAACATTTTATGGTGTGCAACTATCATAGATTACTCTAAGAGAGTACTTCCTGGAATTAAAAACTCAATATGATCAAAACATTTTATAAATATAAGAAAGTTGTTCATCTTTGCATAAAATCATAGAATGCATAATAAATCATAATTATCAAAATTAATCATGAATAATTCAGTTTAAACCACTAAGTCAATCAACAAGCTCAAGGTCTCAAGGGCTTCCCAAAAGAAAAGGTTAAGAAACGTGTAGGGTAGGGATGTATGTAAGGTAATGTGGTGCTAGAATCCGGGAAAAGGATGAACTTCACTTTCACTTTGACTTGCAACATCTTCCACCAATAAGCTTTGCTTATCTCACACTTTTTCTTTTACTTTACTTTTTGGGATGCATGGACAGAGGTGCACAATAACCGAAGCCTAGGAAATCTGCAATCATCAATTTCTCGAGATGCATCAAACCCTTGATGCACATACCATGACCCGTTAGGAATATCGCTCAATCCGACTTTGGCAAGACACAAACACCCGGCTATGTGAATGGTGCCGAGTTACTCATCTTCATGATTGACTTCCCCAAACCTATTATTGCTTTCTAGCGCTTTCACTTCCAGCCACTTCTCAACTTTACTTCACTTGCTTTTACCACTTCGCTTGCTTCCAAATTCCCGGATAGGTAAAGGGAGGCAAAATGTATATGAGGGGCTAAGCATGATCAAGAAGAAGAAGAAGAAGAAGATGAATTGCCTTGGTCTTTCCAAGAAGAAAGTGAGAGAACTTAACCTGCGGTGTCAACCTTCAAATTCAACATAATTTGGATAAAAACAAAGTATTAAACATGCTAATAATTTCATGCAAAGCATTTAGCAACTTAAACATATTATAAAACCTTTCAAAAACATAAAGAATTTAAAACCAGTAAGTAAACAAAATCTTCACTGAGATCATATCCAGATAAGTAACACAAAATTGTTTTCGAAAACTTTCTGTTACGCACCTCGGTCGAGATGTTCTTGGTTCAACCGAGGTGGAATGCCTCGTTTGGCCAGAATCTCTGCGGTCAAGGTCAAAATAATTTTTATTATTATTATTATTTTTTTTTAAAACCATTTTTTTTCGGTTTCGACATTTTTCTCAATCAAATAACCTGTAGGTATGCATGTAATATCAGATAATCATATAAATGCAGAAGTGAAGCATAAATAAAATATCCGATAATCATATAAATGCAGAAGTGAAGCATAAATAAAATATCCGATAAAATATAATACATCAAAGGTAGTCGAATAAAATACATCACGTAGTCAGATAAGTACAAATACCCCATACTTGGGACACACTGTCCCAGTGGGTCAAATAAAAAGTCTAAAAATGAGAGAACTCACCGGATAAATAGCTGAACTGCATAAAAAATATAATAAGAAAATCCTGCAGCTCCTCAGTAGTCCTGATCCGGTGGTGGTGGTGGCACGTACGGATACTGCGTCGGGTCGAACGGATACCCCATAGTCTGCTGGAACTGTAGCTCCATCATCCGGCGCTGATAGTGCTGCTCCTCTAACATCTGATGAGTCCAGCGGTCAATGCGTCGGTCCTGGGCAGCAAATCTCTCATGCATGTCCACTGTAAGGGCAGCATAAGAGTCTATCATCTGATCTGTCAGGTCGTCGATCCGGTGATGAACCTCAGAATCTCTGTGACGGCGTGTCCGACGCCTAGCAGATCTAGCAGGAGGTGCAGCAGGTGCAGGCTCAGTATCCTCCTCATCATCCAAGTCGATGATCGGTGGTGCGCTCGTGCCTGCAGTATCCGTCCCTGTATCCATCGGGACTCCACCATCTCTCTCGTCCATCGTCTCCTGTTCGCTCCAAACGGTGTGTGCAAGCTTTAAATTTATAACCCTAGACTTAAGCTTAAAACAAGGATGCGAACCCGCAGTGTACGGGTCAATCGTAGTAAAAGCAAGAAAATTCCAGGGGTCGATCACAGGGACTTGGTGAAACAAAGTCCAGTACAGTATGCTAATGTCAATGCTAACCACAAGAGCAAGTAATACAATCAAAGATGAATAAGATGTCAAATAAAGCAAACATGCAATTCTAGGGATTAAAGCATCTAGTTGTGGTTCCAACTCAAGATCTATCGATAAGCGGACAAAGCTGAGATTTTTGCGTGGGGAAGGCGTTTCTAAAGTGGAGTAGATCACCGGGTAAGTCTCACTACACACTAATCCTAAACCGTAACTCCTATTACCGGGTAAGTCTCAAGGAATCAAGATAAAGAACTATAACCTCAAACTAACATACCATCTAAGGGAATAGAATCAACCATTACCGGGTAAGTCTCAGGCTAACTCACAAAGATGGGATGGAAGCACACTCAAACCCCAATAAAGGATAAACCTTTATTACCTACACTTATGATCGTTGGTACACAAACTAAGGAATTACCGGGTAAGTCTCATCCTAAGCTTGCTTTAAACCAAGAAGGTGTAATAAGGATAGGATTTAGCAAACTCTAACACTTAACTTTCTGTTTTAGGTCGGATAAGTCACCTCGGTCAGAAGAATTCCACCCCGGCCGAGATGTTCATCAACCGAACGAGATGCTTAGGGTTAAGGTTAAAGACTCGAACTTTCAGGATCCTACTGGAATCTAAGATTATTCTATCATTGTTTTTCCCACAACCTTCAGCTAATCACCCTAGAATCACACAAGGAAATTAGCCACTCATCATCATAATGAAAGTATTAAAATATATGGGAAGAAGGTGAATATTTGAACAAAGAAGAATTTAATGAAAAGACTTCAATAACTGAATCAAATATCACAACAAAGCGTTCCTTGGATAATAATCCAAAAAGACAAGACAACAATTGAGGGAATTGAAGACAATCTTACAAAACCCTTCAAAAAGCTATAAAAGCTATGGTCTTCAATCTTCCTTCAACCTTCAAAAAGGTTCTTCGAAAACTCCCAAATTGGAGTATACTGCGGCTGCTGCGTGTGTAAACCCTGATCGACGGTATAGCGTGATGTCGGAATTGTGGAAATCTAACCCTCTTTATAGGAAAAATAAACCTCCAAAGATAATAAATCTTAAGAAGATATTATCCCATAAATATAGGTAAAATATATATTCTGCATATCTCCTTCCTTCCAGAAGCCAAGCCCAAAAATATAAGATCACTTTCCAAATTTAAAAGATCTCTTCCAAGAATAAAATATTCTCGCCGCGTCCTAGGTGTTCGCCTCGGTCGAGTCGGCGTCTCTGGATCACCTCGGTCGAGGTGAATCAATGGTCAACCGAGGTGAGTCACAACAGAATGTGAAATCTCTCGAATCTGCTCCAAAGCAAATCTTTAATCCATGGCTATGCTCCCTGGATGTAGCTCCAAATGACTCATGACTCCTTTTGCTCCTTTTCGATGCAAAACGTACCATATTACCTGCAATTACAACAAAACTAGGTGTAGACCTCGATTCTCGCAAAGGCAGATGAAATGGTAGTAAAATCACATAATGCACATACAAACATGCAGATTATGAAAGATAGAACGTCCAAACAAACCCCAAAATATAGACTATAATTCATGCTATCAAAATACCCCATACTTAGCCCTTGCTTGTCCCCAAGCAAGTTCCTCATATAGAAGACAAGATAGAATGGATTATAAGTCAAGAAAATCAATGAAAAAGTCTTTCAAAAACATTTTATGGTGTGCAACTATCATAGATTACTCTAAGAGAGTACTTCCTGGAATTAAAAACTCAATATGATCAAAACATTTTATAAATATAAGAAAGTTGTTCATCTTTGCATAAAATCATAGAATGCATAATAAATCATAATTATCAAAATTAATCATGAATAATTCAGTTTAAACCACTAAGTCAATCAACAAGCTCAAGGTCTCAAGGGCTTCCCAAAAGAAAAGGTTAAGAAACGTGTAGGGTAGGGATGTATGTAAGGTAATGTGGTGCTAGAATCCGGGAAAAGGATGAACTTCACTTTCACTTTGACTTGCAACATCTTCCACCAATAAGCTTTGCTTATCTCACACTTTTTCTTTTACTTTACTTTTTGGGATGCATGGACAGAGGTGCACAATAACCGAAGCCTAGGAAATCTGCAATCATCAATTTCTCGAGATGCATCAAACCCTTGATGCACATACCATGACCCGTTAGGAATATCGCTCAATCCGACTTTGGCAAGACACAAACACCCGGCTATGTGAATGGTGCCGAGTTACTCATCTTCATGATTGACTTCCCCAAACCTATTATTGCTTTCTAGCGCTTTCACTTCCAGCCACTTCTCAACTTTACTTCACTTGCTTTTACCACTTCGCTTGCTTCCAAATTCCCGGATAGGTAAAGGGAGGCAAAATGTATATGAGGGGCTAAGCATGATCAAGAAGAGGAAGAAGAAGATGAATTGCCTTGGTCTTTCCAAGAAGAAAGTGAGAGAACTTAACCTGCGGTGTCAACCTTCAAATTCAACATAATTTGGATAAAAACAAAGTATTAAACATGCTAATAATTTCATGCAAAGCATTTAGCAACTTAAACATATTATAAAACCTTTCAAAAACATAAAGAATTTAAAACCAGTAAGTAAACAAAATCTTCACTGAGATCATATCCAGATAAGTAACACAAAATTGTTTTCGAAAACTTTCTGTTACGCACCTCGGTCGAGATGTTCTTGGTTCAACCGAGGTGGAATGCCTCGTTTGGCCAGAATCTCTGCGGTCAAGGTCAAAATAATTTTTATTATTATTATTATTTTTTTTTAAAACCATTTTTTTTCGGTTTCGACATTTTTCTCAATCAAATAACCTGTAGGTATGCATGTAATATCAGATAATCATATAAATGCAGAAGTGAAGCATAAATAAAATATCCGATAAAATATAATACATCAAAGGTAGTCGAATAAAATACATCACGTAGTCAGATAAGTACAAATACCCCATACTTGGGACACACTGTCCCAGTGGGTCATATAAAAAGTCTAAAAATGAGAGAACTCACCGGATAAATAGCTGAACTGCATAAAAAATATAATAAGAAAATCCTGCAGCTCCTCAGTAGTCCTGATCCGGTGGTGGTGGTGGCACGTACGGATACTGCGTCGGGTCGAACGGATACCCCATAGTCTGCTGGAACTATAGCTCCATCATCCGGCGCTGATAGTGCTGCTCCTCTAACATCTGATGAGTCCAGCGGTCAATGCGTCGGTCCTGGGCAGCAAATCTCTCATGCATGTCCATTGTAAGGGCAGCATAAGAGTCTATCATCTGATCTGTCAGGTCGTCGATCCGGTGATGAACCTCAGAATCTCTGTGACGGCGTGTCCGACGCCTAGCAGATCTAGCAGGAGGTGCAGCAGGTGCAGGCTCAGTATCCTCCTCATCATCCAAGTCGATGATCGGTGGTGCGCTCGTGCCTGCAGTATCCGTCCCTGTATCCATCGGGACTCCACCATCTCTCTCGTCCATCGTCTCCTCATCGTCGTCGTCATCCTGCTCAGCCTCAGCAGGGGCAGCTGTTGCCTCTCTGTGATCCTCCATCAGTGTAGCCCAAGCTGTCTGCCAGTAATATGGATCAAAGACTGTGAACTGTGCAGACCAGCGGATCCCCTGAGGTGCAGTCCGCTCCCAAGGCATGGCGACGTATGGAGTGGTCAAACCACGGGGAACTAGAATCCTCCGTGTGATCATCTCCTGTAATCCCAGCAGCTTCGGAGCCGCCGCCATCGTGCAAACACTGAGGTCCATCCCGTGGTAGGTAGCGATATGGGTGACTAGACCTCCGCAGCAAATGTCTCCCTTCGCCTTGGCCTTGATCCTGTGCAAATCCTCTGCCAGGAGCAAGCCAAAGTCTGGGAAACCTCCTGTCACCATGCAGTAGAGGCTGAAGAGCTCGCCCTGTCTGATCTTCTGGGGCGTCTCAGTACGCGCTAGAAGTGTCTCGCTAAAAATCCTCTGGGCTAGTGTGAAGGCCGGATGAAAGATGACCTTCTCCCTGGAATCTCCAGGGCGCCATCTGTCTGCATGCTCAGTAATATGGGCAATCTGCCCCCAGAACTCCCTAGCTACGGATCGGGAGGGGAAGTCGGTGGCGGTGGGCTCAGAAAAGCCAAAAATCTCTCTCCATATCTCTAAGGGAACTATGAAGTTCCGGTTCATCAACCGGTACTTCACAGACCGGTCTATGGGGAGGTAGGAGAAGGAGCTAACAAACTCTAAGGTCGGCTCCAAGTAAGCTGGGGCTCGGATCTCAGAAAACTGATCTAGCCCGACAGTAGCAATCATCCTCCTAAGGTCAGCATCTAACCCTAGGCAATCAAAGGCCGACACGTCCAGAAATCGTGGTGCGATAACTGGACGGCTAGCTATCCGCTCATAGTCGACCCGGCATCTCTCGTGGATAACCGGGCGGTAAGGACGGGAAGAAGAGGAAGAAGGGGAGGGTGAGGATCTGTCTCTAAGGGCTAGGCGACGATCTGAACTCATTTTCACTCAGCTCTGTCAGACTACCTCGGTCACTAACAATCTCCAAGAATCACCTCGGTCGAGATGCAGTTCGACCGGACCGAGGCGCAGCAGTTACGATTCCAAATCTCAAAAATTCAGTTCTTTTCCCCCTAAAATCACTACAATTGCTTCCTAAGGGGTACTTAAGCCTTTCCTCAACAAAATTTGGGGCAACCAAAGCCCAAATCAAAGCGAACGAACGAGTTAGGGTTTTGATTTGTTTTACCTCGTTTCGGTCGATTCGCTCGATTTCTTTGCAGATCTGTTGTTGCAATCGGTTCCTCTACCCTTCAATTACAGTTTAGAAGCAGAAATCTTCGAAAACGAGCAAGATTTGAGAGAGAGCGAAATGGTTTGTCGCCGCGGTCGAGGTGAAGAAGATAAAAAGGTAAAAATAAATTTTTTCCCAATTTATACCGTTCCTGGATCTGCTGTCACCTCGGTCGAGATGGTCTCGACTGGACCGAGGTGGTACGGACCGAGGTGGTTCTGCTGAAACCCTAGTCGCCTCGGTTGCTCAAGAATCAACTCGGTCGAGGCGTTCTGACAGTGACCAAGATGCTTCTGTCTTCTCAAATTCTCGAACTTCTGTCCTTCCAGTTATGCTCCTTCCTTAGATATTCCCTGTTGTCTGTCCAGAACGCCAAAGACAAAGCAAAGCAAAGCAAAAACAAAAAACTATCTAAGCTAGACTAGAAAACGGGAAAAGAAAGCAATACCTTGGGTTGCCTCCCAAGAAGCGCTTGATTTAAGGTCGCTAGCTGGACCATGATGCGTCTCAAACGAGGTGGGAGGTGCCCTCACCCCATACTTCACCTCCATCATGGGGTGAAGTAAGTAGATCCATCAAACGCTCCAACAAGTGTAAGTGCTCATCGGGGAACGAATCGTCTATGGGTGGGTTATTCGTCTCGCGGGAGGATTCCGGTAGCCGGCTGAGGTGATCCGCAACTGAGTTCTCGGATCCTTTCTTATCGTGGATCTCTAGGTCAAACTCCTGGAGCAAGAGAATCCATCGAATAAGGCGTGGCTTTGCATCTTTCTTAGCCAATAAGTAACGAATGGCTGCATGGTCGGTGTAGAAAACGACTTTCGCCCCCACTAGATAGGAACGAAACTTCTCGAAAGCATATACAACCGCCAATAACTCCTTCTCGGTGGTAGCGTAGTTGCGTTGTGCTTCGTCTAGCGTCTTGCTAGCATAATAAATGGCGGTGGTTCGTCCATCTTTCTTCTGTCCAAGCACCGCTCCTACGACTACATCACTAGCGTCACACATGACCTCAAAGGGCAAGGTCCAATCAGGAGGTTGGATAATGGGAGCGGAGATCAACGCTTCCTTAATCCTGTAAAACGCATCAAGACACTCCTGCGAAAACTCAAAAATAACATCTTTATTCAAGAGGTTAGTTAGAGGTTTAGAAATCTTAGAGAAGTCCTTGATGAATCTCCTATAGAAACCTGCATGCCCGAGAAAACTCCTCACACCTTTAACAGAACAAGGAGGAGGGAGTTTCTCAATAGTTTCGATCTTAGCTCGATCGACCTCAATACCTCGATTAGAAACGAGGTGTCCTAGCACAATGCCTTCATTAACCATAAAATGACACTTCTCCCAATTTAAAACAAGGTTAGTGTCTTCACATCTTTTAAGCACTAGAGAAAGGTTAGATAGGCAATCATCAAAAGAGGAACCATATACAGAAAAGTCATCCATGAATACCTCCATGATCTCCTCTATGTACTCGGAAAAGATAGCCATCATGCATCGCTGGAAGGTAGCGGGTGCATTGCACAATCCAAATGGCATCCTCCGATAGGCAAACGTCCCCCAAGGACAAGTAAAAGTGGTCTTCTCCTGATCATCCGGATGGATAGGAATCTGGAAGAATCCACTATAGCCGTCCAAGTAGCAGAAGTGTGAATGCTGGGCCAACCGTTCGAGCATTTGATCGATGAAGGGAAGCGGAAAATGATCCTTCCGAGTTGCCGTGTTCAGCTTCCTATAGTCGATGCAAACTCTCCAGCCCGTAACGGTCCTCGTTGGGATCAACTCGTTGTTCTTATTCGTCACAACGGTCATCCCTCCTTTCTTTGGAACGACATGCACCGGGCTAACCCACTTGCTGTCCGAGATAGGATAAATAATACCTGCATCCAACAACTTAAGAACTTCCTTCTTCACAACCTCTTTCATGATCGGATTTAACCGTCTTTGAGGTTCCCGTGAAGTCTTATGATTATCTTCCATTAGAATTCTATGCATGCAGAAAGAAGGTTTAATGCCAATAAGATCATCCGTGGTGTAACCTATAGCTTTTCGATGCTTTCTCAGGACATGCATTAACTTAGACAATTCAGAATCGGAGAGGGAAGCACTAGCAATAACGGGATAAGTAGAATCCGGCCCAAGAAAGATATACCTCAAGTGACTAGGGAGTTGTTTAAGCTCCACAACTGGGGGTGCTTTCTGAGAGGGATCTCTGCTTCCTCTTTCCAGTGGAGTGGTGTCAGAAACTGGACTCGATGCAGTCTCAGTTTGAATCGTCTCGCTGTCGACCTCGGTCGAGGCGCAAAGGCGTTGACCGAGGTGTTCTTCAATTGCCTCGCGCTGTCCAGAAGGTGCCTCGGTCGAGGTACTGCTACTGGATCCGAGACTGGAGATCTTCGTCTCCTGGACTAGCTTCTCAGTTTTAGCTCCTGGATCCTCTTCCAGTGCCTTCAAGCTCCGTATATCTGCATCACAAGAAGCATCTATACCTTCCTCCATTAAACTGAAGCTAATAACTCTTTCGAGTGGGTCGTTAATAAGGATAGAGCTCACCAATTCCCTTGATTCTTCTTCATCGTAGATGTTGAAGATATCATCAGTTAGTTGCTCCCCTTTCATGGCTGCAAGTAGTGCGAACTCCACCTCATCACCACCAACGTTGAATTTCAACTTGGCGTTCTTGCAATCCACATTGCAACCCGAAGTTGCTAGAAATGGCCTCCCGAGAATAATAGGTACTGGATAATCTGCGGGAATGTCAAGTACGACAAAATCTATAGGTAGATAGAAGTTACCTAACTTGACCGGAACGTCTTCCAAAATGCCCACGGGATGGGTAATGGAGCGATCCGCCATGTAAAGTCGAATCTTGACCGGCTTGGGCTCTCCAAGACCGATCTTCGTGCATAGCTCCAGCGGGATGATGCTCACGCTGGCTCCTAGATCACAAAGGGCTTCACAAGTGACATCCCCAACTTGAATGGGAATGCAAAATGAGCCGGGATCTCTCAACTTAGGTGGCATCTTTTCCTTCATGATTTTGATAAGCTCCGAAGATTTAGATGTCATCCTAACTTCACCAACATCCTCCAGCTTCCTCTTCCTTGATAAGATCTCTTTTAAGAACTTCCCATAGGCGGGCATACCTAAAATAGCATCAAGGAAAGGAATATTAATATGTAGCTTATTCATCAAGTCAAGAAACTTACCAAAGTGCTTGTCTAGATGTGCTCTGGCTCTGGACTGAGGGAATGGAAGTGGTGGCTTATATGCAGGAGGTGGAACATAAGTTTCTGTCGTCCCTCCTGCTTTCTGTTGCTCCGCCTCGGTTGGCATCTCGGTCGAGGTGTTCTTCGACTGGATCTGGACCGAGGTGGTCTGCGTCGAGCGAGGTACTGGATCTGCAGTTTTAAGTCCACTCCTCGTCGTTATGGCCATGCACTGGCCCTTAGGGTTAGTTTCCGTCTTCGCTGGAAGCTTCCTTGGATCTCTTGGCGCTTCATTCGCCATATTAGCAAGTTGTTGTTCGAGGGACTTTTGGGCCCTCGAAAATGAAGTCATAGAATTCTCCATAGCGCTAAGCTTGATCAAGATTGCCTCCAGAACTGCGTCTTTCTTTTCTGGTTGAGACGAACTTGATCCTTGCCCTTGGCTCTTTAATGGAGTAGAAGAATAAGAAGGGGAAGAGAGGAAAGGGTTAGAGGAATCATTAGAGTTGGAGTTTGAATAATTGTTACCGTAGTTTTGGTTATTCGCCCTCCAGTTGTTGCTATTGGATCCTCTATTGTTGTTGTTGTAGTTGTTGTTTCGGGGACCGTTGTTGTTGTTACGGTACCTGTTATTGTTGTTGTTCCTTTGCCCTTGCTCTTCCTTCTTAGTTTGAGCCATCAAGAGCTCCTTCAATTGCTTCACGTCATTCTTCAATGACGTGAGTTGATTGTTGTTGGATTGAGTCTCTTGAAAGTTGACTCTTTTAACTCCACCTTCAGCTCCTTGGTGGGTATATTTCTCCATGTGCAAGGCTTGCTTTTCAATGAAGTCCCAAGCCTCGTCAATCGCCATGTCCATGAAGGTACCGGCGGAGAGTAGTTGGAGATTGAACTGGGTGCTTCCGTCCAGCCCTTTGAAGTAGATCTCCAACAACTCGATCTTTGGAATCCCATGATGTGGGCAATCCAAAAGGATATCCTTGAACCGCTCCCAAGATTTGGACAAGCTCTCCTTGTCCTTCATGATGAAAGCATTGATCTTCCCTCTCATTTCAGCGGTCTTTGAGGGGGGAAAGAATTTGGTTAAGAATTCCGTGGTCATCTCCTCCCATGTGCTAATTTTTCCTGGAGGAAGAGATTGATACCAAGTAAGAGCTCTATCTTTTAAAGAAAAGTAAAAAGGTCTTAGCTTGTAGTTGTTATTTTCAATTTTGGAAGGTCGCAAGGTTTCCATCAAGATCTCGTAGTTTTGAAGATGTTGATGCGGCGACTCCTTCTCTAGCCCTCCGAATTGGCATTGGCGAATCATGGATAGAACTTGCGGTCGAAGTTCGTAGTCATGATCCGCTGGATCTCCTAGATTCACCCCTGGACGCCTCAGCTGTTGATAGGGTCCATTCTTTGACCTAGGGTTTGTGGGATTCCTGCAAGAAGAACATCTCGGACTGGCATCCGAGGTGGAAGTACATCGGCCGGGGCGTCAGGTACTGGAATCTGCCTCGGTCGCTGGTCAACTATTGGATCCTGCATCGGTCGAGGATCAACGGGAGGATCTTCCCTCGGTCGAAGTAGAATCTGGTCTCGTATGACTGCTATCTCAGCTTCGATTGCTGCAGTCTTGGTGCGATTCTCTTCTTTCTCTTGCCTGAGTTCTTCCTTGCTGAGGCGTAGCAGCTCTAGCGCCTCTTTCAATTGGGCCGCAAGATCGCGATCGTCTTGTTGGGCCATCTTCGCTTCTCTTAAGCGTCGCTTGTATGTCTTTTCTGGTTCGGGATCGTAAGGAACGATTTCCTTCCCAGCGCGGGTCCTTCGCATATACCTAAGAAAGACCCTGCAAAAGCTGTCACTCAAGTAGAGTGGTTAGATGAAACGGGGCAAGCGCCCCAAGAGCAAACCGTACCGGCTTGGTCTAGACCAAGTCCCCGGCAACGGCGCCAAAAACTTGTTCGCTCCAAACGGTGTGTGCAAGCTTTAAATTTATAACCCTAGACTTAAGCTTAAAACAAGGATGCGAACCCGCAGTGTACGGGTCAATCGTAGTAAAAGCAAGAAAATTCCAGGGGTCGATCACAGGGACTTGGTGAAACAAAGTCCAATACGGTGTGCTAATGTCAATGCTAACCACAAGAGCAATCAATACAATCAAAGATGAATAAGATGTCAAATAAAGCAAACATGCAATTCTAGGGATTAAAGCATCTAGTTGTGGTTCTAACTCAAGATCTATAGATAAGCGGACAAAGCTGAGATTTTTGCGTGGGGAAGGCGTTACCAAAGTGGAGTAGATCACCGGGTAAGTCTCACTACACACTAATCCTAAACCGTAACTCCTATTACCGGGTAAGTCTCAAGGAATCAAGATAAAGAACTATAACCTCAAACTAACACACCATCTAAGGGAATAGAATCAACCTTTACCGGGTAAGTCTCAGGCTAACTCACAAAGATGGGATGGAAGCACACTCAAACCCCAATAAAGGATAAACCTTTATTACCTACACTTATGATCGTTGGTAAACAAACTAAGGAATTACCGGGTAAGTCTCATCCTAAGCTTGCATTGAACCAGGAAGGTATAATAAGAATAGGATTTAGCAAACTCTAACACTTAACTTTCTGTTTTAGGTCGGATAAGTCACCTCGGTCAGAAGAATTCCACCCCGGCCGAGATGTTCATCAACCGAACGAGATGCTTAGGGTTAAGGTTAAAGACTCGAACTTTCAGGATCCTACTGGAATCTAAGATTATTCTATCATTGTTTTTCCCACAACCTTCAGCCAATCACCCTAGAATCACACAAGGAAATTAGCCACTCATCATCATAATGAAAGTATTAAATATATGGGAAGAAGGTGAATATTTGAACAAAGAAGAATTTAATGAAAAGACTTCAATAACTGAATCAAATATCACAACAAAGCGTTCCTTGGATAATAATCCAAAAAGTTAAGACAACAAGTAAGGGAATTGAAGACAATCTTACAAAACCCTCCAAAAAGCTATAAAAGCTATGAACTTCAATCTTCCTTCAACCTTCAAAAAGGTTCTTCAAAACTCCCCACTGGAGTATGCTGCTGCTGCTGCGTTTGCGGGATCTTCTCGTAAGCAAGATCTCGATGATCCGAAGATGGTTGAATTGTGGAAAATCCAACCCTTTATATAGGAAAATTACCCTTCCAAAGATAAGATATCTTAAAAAGATAATTTCCTAATAAAATCCATCCATATCTCCTTAAAATAAATATCTTCCTAAGATAATTTTATAGGAAATATCTTAAAAGATAACTTCCTAACAAAAATATATCTTATCTCCTAAAATAAATATTTTCTTAAGATAATTTTATAGGAAATATCTTAAAAGATAATTTCCTAATAAAATATATCTTATCTCCAAAATAGATCTCCTAAAATAAATTATTTTCTTCCAGAAATCCAGCCAAAAAATATAAGATCTCTCTTTCCAAAAATAAAAGATCTCATCCAAGAATAAAATATTCTCGCCGCGTCCTAGGTGTTCACCTCGGTCGAGTCGGCGTCTTTGGACCACCTCGGTCGAGATGAATCTCTGGTCAACCGAGGTGAGCCACAACAGAATGTGAAATCTCTCGAATCTGCTCCAAAGTAAATCTTTAATCCATGGCTATGCTCCCTGGATGTAGCTCCAAATGACTCATGACTCCTTTTGCTCCTTTTTGATGCAAAACGCGCCATTTTACCTACAATTACAGCAAAACTAGGTGTAGACCTCGATTCTCGCAAAGGTAGATGAAATGGTAGTAAAATCACATAATATACATACAAACATGCAGATTATGAAAGATAAAACGTCCAAACAAACCCCAAAATATAGACTATAATTCATGCTATCAGTGATCATCTCCTGTAATCCCAGCAGCTTCGGAGCCGCCGCCATCGTGCAAACACTGAGGTCCATCCCGTGGTAGGTAGCGATATGGGTGACTAGACCTCCGCAGCAAATGTCTCCCTTCGCCTTGGCCTTGATCCTGTGCAGATCCTCTGCCAGGAGCAAGCCAAAGTCTGGGAAACCTCCTGTCACCATGCAGTAGAGGCTGAAGAGCTCGCCCTGTCTGATCTTCTGGGGCGTCTCAGTACGCGCCAGAAGTGTCTCGCTAAAAATCCTGTGGGCTAGTGTGAAGGCCGGATGAAAGATGACCTTCTCCCTGGAATCTCCAGGGCGCCATCTGTCTGCATGCTCAGTAATATGGGCAATCTGCCCCCAGAACTCCCTAGCTACGGATCGGGAGGGGAAGTCGGTGGCGGTGGGCTCAGAAAAGCCAAAAATCTCTCTCCATATCTCTAAGGGAACTATGAAGTTCCGGTTCATCAACCGGTACTTCACAGACCGGTCTATGGGGAGGTAGGAGAAGGAGCTAACAAACTCTAAGGTCGGCTCCAAGTAAGCTGGGGCTCGGATCTCAGAAAACTGATCTAGCCCGACAGTAGCAATCATCCTCCTAAGGTCAGCATCTAACCCTAGGCAATCAAAGGCCGACACGTCCAGAAATCGTGGTGCGATAACTGGACGGCTAGCTATCCGCTCATAGTCGACCCGGCATCTCTCGTGGATAACCGGGCGGTAAGGACGGGAAGAAGAGGAAGAAGGGGAGGGTGAGGATCTGTCTCTAAGGGCTAGGCGACGATCTGAACTCATTTTCACTCAGCTCTGTCAGACTACCTCGGTCACTAACAATCTCCAAGAATCACCTCGGTCGAGATGCAGTTCGACCGGACCGAGGCGCAGCAGTTACGATTCCAAATCTCAAAAATTCAGTTCTTTTCCCCCTAAAATCACTACAATTGCTTCCTAAGGGGTACTTAAGCCTTTCCTCAACAAAATTTGGGGCAACCAAAGCCCAAATCAAAGCGAACGAACGAGTTAGGGTTTTGATTTGTTTTACCTCGTTTCGGTCGATTCGCTCGATTTCTTTGCAGATCTGTTGTTGCAATCGGTTCCTCTACCCTTCAATTACAGTTTAGAAGCAGAAATCTTCGAAAACGAGCAAGATTTGAGAGAGAGCGAAATGGTCTGTCGCCGCGGTCGAGGTGAAGAAGATAAAAAGGTAAAAATAAATTTTTTCCCAATTTATACCGTTCCTGGATCTGCTGTCACCTCGGTCGAGATGGTCTCGACTGGACC
This sequence comes from Fagopyrum esculentum, assembly GCA_033239045.1. Taxonomy (NCBI): domain Eukaryota; kingdom Viridiplantae; phylum Streptophyta; class Magnoliopsida; order Caryophyllales; family Polygonaceae; genus Fagopyrum; species Fagopyrum esculentum. The sequence continues at coordinate 97,596,513 of BSUD01000005.1, forward strand.
GAGGTGGTACGGACCGAGGTGGTTCTGCTGAAACCCTAGTCGCCTCGGTTGCTCAAGAATCAACTCGGTCGAGGCGTTCTGACAGTGACCAAGATGCTTCTGTCTTCTCAAATTCTCGAACTTCTGTCCTTCCAGTTATGCTCCTTCCTTAGATATTCCCTGTTGTCTGTCCAGAACGCCAAAGACAAAGCAAAGCAAAGCAAAAACAAAAAACTATCTAAGCTAGACTAGAAAACGGGAAAAGAAAGCAATACCTTGGGTTGCCTCCCAAGAAGCGCTTGATTTAAGGTCGCTAGCTGGACCATGATGCGTCTCAAACGAGGTGGGAGGTGCCCTCACCCCATACTTCACCTCCATCATGGGGTGAAGTAAGTAGATCCATCAAACGCTCCAACAAGTGTAAGTGCTCATCGGGGAACGAATCGTCTATGGGTGGGTTATTCGTCTCGCGGGAGGATTCCGGTAGCCGGCTGAGGTGATCCGCAACTGAGTTCTCGGATCCTTTCTTATCGTGGATCTCTAGGTCAAACTCCTGGAGCAAGAGAATCCATCGAATAAGGCGTGGCTTTGCATCTTTCTTAGCCAATAAGTAACGAATGGCTGCATGGTCGGTGTAGAAAACGACTTTCGCCCCCACTAGATAGGAACGAAACTTCTCGAAAGCATATACAACCGCCAATAACTCCTTCTCGGTGGTAGCGTAGTTGCGTTGTGCTTCGTCTAGCGTCTTGCTAGCATAATAAATGGCGGTGGTTCGTCCATCTTTCTTCTGTCCAAGCACCGCTCCTACGACTACATCACTAGCGTCACACATGACCTCAAAGGGCAAGGTCCAATCAGGAGGTTGGATAATGGGAGCGGAGATCAACGCTTCCTTAATCCTGTAAAACGCATCAAGACACTCCTGCGAAAACTCAAAAATAACATCTTTATTCAAGAGGTTAGTTAGAGGTTTAGAAATCTTAGAGAAGTCCTTGATGAATCTCCTATAGAAACCTGCATGCCCGAGAAAACTCCTCACACCTTTAACAGAACAAGGAGGAGGGAGTTTCTCAATAGTTTCGATCTTAGCTCGATCGACCTCAATACCTCGATTAGAAACGAGGTGTCCTAGCACAATGCCTTCATTAACCATAAAATGACACTTCTCCCAATTTAAAACAAGGTTAGTGTCTTCACATCTTTTAAGCACTAGAGAAAGGTTAGATAGGCAATCATCAAAAGAGGAACCATATACAGAAAAGTCATCCATGAATACCTCCATGATCTCCTCTATGTACTCGGAAAAGATAGCCATCATGCATCGCTGGAAGGTAGCGGGTGCATTGCACAATCCAAATGGCATCCTCCGATAGGCAAACGTCCCCCAAGGACAAGTAAAAGTGGTCTTCTCCTGATCATCCGGATGGATAGGAATCTGGAAGAATCCACTATAGCCGTCCAAGTAGCAGAAGTGTGAATGCTGGGCCAACCATTCGAGCATTTGATCGATGAAGAGAAGCGGAAAATGATCCTTCCGAGTTGCCGTGTTCAGCTTCCTATAGTCGATGCAAACTCTCCAGCCCGTAACGGTCCTTGTTGGGATCAACTCGTTGTTCTTATTCGTCACAACGGTCATCCCTCCTTTCTTTGGAACGACATGCACCGGGCTAACCCACTTGCTGTCCGAGATAGGATAAATAATACCTGCATCCAACAACTTAAGAACTTCCTTCTTCACAACCTCTTTCATGATCGGATTTAACCGTCTTTGAGGTTCCCGTGAAGTCTTATGATTATCTTCCATTAGAATTCTATGCATGCAGAAAGAAGGTTTAATGCCAATAAGATCATCCGTGGTGTAACCTATAGCTTTTCGATGCTTTCTCAGGACATGCATTAACTTAGATAATTCAGAATCGGAGAGGAAAGCACTAGCAATAACGGGATAAGTAGAATCCGGCCCAAGAAAGATATACCTCAAGTGACTAGGGAGTTGTTTAAGCTCCACAACTGGGGGTGCTTTCTGAGAGGGATCTCTGCTTCCTCTTTCCAGTGGAGTGGTGTCAGAAACTGGACTCGATGCAGTGTCAGTTAGAATCGTCTCGCTATCGACTTCGGTCGAGGCGCATAGGCGTTGACCGAGAAGTTCTTCGGTCGCCTCGCTCTGTCCAGAAAGTGCCTCGGTCGAGGTACTGCTACTGGATCCGAGACTGGAGATCTTCGTCTCCTGGATTAGCTTCTCAGTTGTAGCTCTTGGATCCTCTTCCAGTGCCTTCAAGCTCCGTATATCTGCATCACAAGAAGCATCTATACCTTCCTCCGTTAAACTGAAGCTAATAATTCTTTCGAGTGGGTCGTTAATAAGGATAGAGCTTACCAATTCTCGTGATTCTTCTTCATCGTAGATGTTGAGGATATCATCAGTTAGCTGCTCCCCTTTCATGGCCGCGAGTAGTGCGAACTCCACCTCATCGCCACCAACGTTGAATTTCAACTTGGCGTTCTTGCAATCCACGTTGCAACCCGAAGTTGCTAGAAACGGTCTCCCGAGAATAATAGGAACAGGATAATCTGCGGGAATGTCAAGTACAACAAAATCTATAGGTAGATAGAAGTTACCTAACTTGACCGGAACGTCTTCCAAGATGCCCACGGGATGGGTAATGGAGCGATCCGCCATATAAAGTCGGATCTTGACCGGCTTGGGCTCTCCAAGACCGATCTTAGTGCATAGCTCCAGCGGGATGATGCTCACGCTGGCTCCTAGATCACAAAGGGCTTCACAAGTGACATCCCCAACTTGAATGGGAATACAAAATGAGCCGGGATCTCGTAACTTAGGTGGCATCTTTTCCTTCATGATCTTGATAAGTTCCGAAGATTTAGATGTCATCCTAACTTCACCAACATCCTCCAACTTCCTCTTCCTTGATAAGATTTCTTTTAAGAACTTCCCATAGGCGGGCATACCTAAAATAGCATCAAGGAAAGGAATATTAATATGTAGCTTATTCATCAAGTCAAGAAACTTACCAAAGTGCTTGTCTAGATGTGCTCTGGCTCTGGACTGAGGGAATGGAAGTGGTGGCTTATATGCAGGAGGTGGAACATAAGTTTATGTCGTCCCTCCTGCTTTCTGTTGCTCCGCCTCGGTTGGCATCTCGGTCGAGGTGTTCTTCGACTGGATCTGGACCGAGGTGGTCTGCGTCGAGCGAGGTACTGGATCTGCAGTTTTAAGTCCACTCCTCGTCGTTATGGCCATGCACTGGCCCTTAGGGTTAGTTTCCGTCTTCGCTGGAAGCTTCCTTGGATCTCTTGGCGCTTCATTCGCCATATTAGCAAGTTGTTGTTCGAGGGACTTTTGGGCCCTCGAAAATGAAGTCATAGAATTCTCCATAGCGCTAAGCTTGATCAAGATTGCCTCCAGAACTGCGTCTTTCTTTTCTGGTTGAGACAAACTTGATCCTTGCCCTTGGCTCTTTAATGGAGTAGAAGAATAAGAAGGGGAAGAGAGGAAAGGGTTAGAGGAATCATTAGAGTTGGAGTTTGAATAATTGTTACCGTAGTTTTGGTTATTCGCCCTCCAGTTGTTGCTATTGGATCCTCTATTGTTGTTGTTGTAGTTGTTGTTTCGGGGACCGTTGTTGTTGTTACGGTACCCGTTATTGTTGTTGTTCCTTTGCCCTTGCTCTTCCTTCTTAGTTTGAGCCATCAAGAGCTCCTTCAATTGCTTCACGTCATTCTTCAATGACGTGAGTTGATTGTTGTTGGATTGAGTCTCTTGAAAGTTGACTCTTTTAACTCCACCTTCAGCTCCTTGGTGGGTATATTTCTCCATGTGCAAGGCTTGCTTTTCAATGAAGTCCCAAGCCTCGTCAATCGCCATGTCCATGAAGGTACCGGCGGAGAGTAGTTGGAGATTGAACTGGGTGCTTCCGTCCAGCCCTTTGAAGTAGATCTCCAACAACTCGATCTTTGGAATCCCATGATGTGGGCAATCCAAAAGGATATCCTTGAACCGCTCCCAAGATTTGGACAAGCTCTCCTTGTCCTTCATGATGAAAGCATTGATCTTCCCTCTCATTTCAGCGGTCTTTGAGGGGGGAAAGAATTTGGTTAAGAATTCCGTGGTCATCTCCTCCCATGTGCTAATTTTTCCTGGAGGAAGAGATTGATACCAAGTAAGAGCTCTATCTTTTAAAGAAAAGTAAAAAGGTCTTAGCTTGTAGTTGTTATTTTCAATTTTGGAAGGTCGCAAGGTTTCCATCAAGATCTCGTAGTTTTGAAGATGTTGATGCGGCGACTCCTTCTCTAGCCCTCCGAATTGGCATTGGCGAATCATGGATAGAACTTGCGGTCGAAGTTCGTAGTCATGATCCGCTGGATCTCCTAGATTCACCCCTGGACGCCTCAGCTGTTGATAGGGTCCATTCTTTGACCTAGGGTTTGTGGGATTCCTGCAAGAAGAACATCTCGGACTGGCATCCGAGGTGGAAGTACATCGGCCGGGGCGTCAGGTACTGGAATCTGCCTCGGTCGCTGGTCAACTATTGGATCCTGCATCGGTCGAGGATCAACGGGAGGATCTTCCCTCGGTCGAAGTAGAATCTGGTCTCGTATGACTGCTATCTCAGCTTCGATTGCTGCAGTCTTGGTGCGATTCTCTTCTTTCTCTTGCCTGAGTTCTTCCTTGCTGAGGCGTAGCAGCTCTAGCGCCTCTTTCAATTGGGCCGCAAGATCGCGATCGTCTTGTTGGGCCATCTTCGCTTCTCTTAAGCGTCGCTTGTATGTCTTTTCTGGTTCGGGATCGTAAGGAACGATTTCCTTCCCAGCGCGGGTCCTTCGCATATACCTAAGAAAGACCCTGCAAAAGCTGTCACTCAAGTAGAGTGGTTAGATGAAACGGGGCAAGCGCCCCAAGAGTAAACCGTACCGGCTTGGTCTAGACCAAGTCCTCGGCAACGGCGCCAAAAACTTGTTCGCTCCAAACGGTGTGTGCAAGCTTTAAATTTATAACCCTAGACTTAAGCTTAAAACAAGGATGCGAACACGCAGTGTACGGGTCAATCATAGTAAAAGCAAGAAAATTCCAGGGGTCGATCACAGGGACTCGGTGAAACAAAGTCAATACGGTGTGCTTATGTCAATACTAACCACAAGAGCAATTAACACAATCAAAGATGAATAAGAAGTCAATAAGCAAACATGCAATTCTAGGGATTAAAGCATCTAGTTGTGGTTCCAACTCAAGATCTATAGATAAGCGGACAAAGCTGAGATTTTTGCGTGGGGAAGGTGTTACTAAAGTGGAGTAGATCACCGGGTAAGTCTCACTACACACTAATCCTAAACCGTAACTCCTATTACCGGGTAAGTCTCAAGGAATCAAGATAAAGAACTATAACCTCAAACTAACATACCATCTAAGGGAATAGAATCAACCTTTACCGGGTAAGTCTCAGGCTAACTCACAAAGATGGGATGGAAGCACACTCAAACCCCAATAAAGGATAACCCTTTATTACCTACACTTATGATCGTTGGTAAACAAACTAAGGAATTACCGGGTAAGTCTCATCCTAAGCTTGCATTGAACCAGGAAGGTGTAATAAGAATAGGATTTAGCAAACTCTAACACTTAACTTTCTGTTTAGGTTCGGATAAGTCACCTCGGACAGAAGAATTCCACCCCGGCCGAGATGTTCATCAACCGAACGAGGTGCTTAGGGTTAAGGTTAAAGACTCAAACTTTCAGGATCCTACTGGAATCTAAGATTATTCTATCATTGTTTTTCCCACAACCTTCAGCTAATCACCCTAGAATCACACAAGGAAATTAGCCACTCATCATCATAATGAAAGTATTAAATATATGGGAAGAAGGTGAATATTTGAACAAAGAAGAATTTAATGAAAAGACTTCAATAACTGAATCAAATATCACAACAAAGCGTTCCTTGGATAATAATCCAAAAAGTTAAGACAACAAGTAAGGGAATTGAAGACAATCTTACAAAACCCTCCAAAAAGCTATAAAAGCTATGAACTTCAATCTTCCTTCAACCTTCAAAAAGATTCTTCAAAACTCCCAACTGGAGTATGCTGCTGCTGCTGCGTTTACGGGATCTTCTCGTAAGCAAGATGTTGGAATTGTGGAAATCCAACCCTTTTTATAGGAAAATAACTCTCCAAAGATAATAAATCTTAAAAAGATATTTTCCCATAAATATAGGTAAAATATATGATCCTGCATATCTCCTTCCTTCCAGGAGCCAAGCCCAAAAATATAAGATCACTTTCCAAATTTAAAAGATCTCATCCAAGAATAAAATATTCTCGCCGCGTCCTAGGTGTTCGCCTCGGTCGAGTCGGCGTCTCTGGATCACCTCGGTCGAGGTGAATCAATGGTTAACCGAGGTGAGTCAGAACAGAATGTGAAATCTCTTGAATCTGCTCCAAAGTAAATCTTTAATCCATGGCTATGCTCCCTGGGTGTAGCTCCAAATGACTCATGACTCCTTTCGCTCCTTTTTGATGCAAAACGTACCAAATTACCTGCAATTACAACAAAACTAGGTTTAGACCTCGATTCTCGCAAAGGCAGATGAAATGGTAGTAAAATCACATAATGCACATACAAACATGCAGATTATGAAAGATAGAACGTCCAAACAAACCCTAAAATATAGACTATAATTCATGCTATCAATCACGTTATCAATGTACCCTCACTTCACATAAAATGATAAGATTTTTATAGCAAACCTCAATCCATCGAACCCTATTTTTAAAACGTGACTTGTCTTTGACAAGGTCATGACGTCCTAGTGACGAGATCAAGACAAGCCCAAGACGAGTTATGACGAGACCATGACAAATTTGTGACAAGGCCATGCATAGGTTTTGACATTTGACAACTCAGCCCACTTTTGTTTTTACAATTTCATCCCACTCTCTCTACATAGTCAGCCCAGACCTTTGGCCTACTCCAGCCAGCATTTCCCTTGCTTCCGCCAGTTGTGTCTTCATTGTGTGCTGGCCCAGCTGCCGTCCAGCCCAGCGTTTCCCTTGTGAGCGTTGGACCCAACAGCACGTCCAGCCCATCTCTCTTGCTTGTATTCAACCGGACTGCTTGTACACTCAGCCAACAGGCCCGTCGAGAATCGGCCCAACGAACATATGTTGCTGCTCCCTTACGTACGCTGAGCTGGAGAAAAGGAAGATCCCTACGTAACGCTCCCACCAATCTCGCCACAGAAGACGCTCTTCTGCTCCCCATCTCAGCACTTCCCTTCCTGTTTAACGTCCACGTTCAGCACCTCCCTTCCATCGCTTTCTTCTGCAACGAATCATCCGTATCAGCAAGAGATCATCATCTTCCGCTCCCCATCTCACAGCCAGAGCGACTGGTTCCGCCTCTCCCCTCTGTCGCCTCCGGAGTAGGGCGTTGAAGCCGGCTGTCATCCTAGACAAGTGCACGCCAGAAGGTTCAACAAAGTCGGACACAGTTGGATCCGAATCTGAAGCTGCACCTCCCTGTCGACAATCCATAGTCTCAGTGTGAGCATGTAATTAATCTACCCCTTAGAACCTTGCTTTCCTATCTGCTACTCGGCTACATGAATACACAAAAGCCTTGTTCGCCTAGACCTTGTCACAGTAGGCAAGCAGCTTCACCCCTCCTGCTGTCGACACTTCCGGAGTAGCATTTGAGTGTTGGTAAGTTCCGTCAACCCTCTCTGCTCTAGGACAATCAGTAGCCCATCTCGATCCACTTGCTTTGACCTCGTTTTGATACCTATAGAAGGCTCCTTTTTGCAGCAGTTCAGCGTGCCCAGACCCTCCCGACAGATCCGTTCTCACCAGCCACAAGGAGCACGCTTCCCTTAGAAATCGAGCCACCAAGGACACTCTACAGCACTAAAAGCTTGGTGAGGGTTCCTTGTCTTAGTTCAATTTTTGTAAAGGTAGAGAATTGATGTTTGATCCGGTTAGGGTTGGTGGTTAAGTGTAGGACATGGACTTAAGACCTTGGACTAATAAGTAGTTGGATTAGAAGAGTTTATCAAAATTTGTAGAATCAATCTGCTGTAAATAAATGGTGTTTTCTTCAATTTTGAGAGTGGGAAAATGTCAGTATCGCAAGCCAATGTTAAAGAGTTTGAGTGAAGATCCACCGTTGAAACTTTGAGAGATCATAGATGGATATATGTATATTACTGTGTCAAAATTTGAGAATAAATGAACGGTCGGATTACAAGTTATATGACTTTGAAGTAGGGCAGTGGAGCTGTTTTCCAGCAGTAAAAATTTGACTAAGTATAGAATTTGTGTTAGTGTTGTAACCAACTTTAAAAATTTATGTAGAAGTAATGGTTGAACAGTTTTAAGAAATTATTGATCCTATGAGTAGATTGGATATCATAGATGACCTACGGAATTATTTTAGAATTTTTATAAGTTTATTCGAAATTTATATTTGAAGGTGAAGTTGGACCTTAATGACCTTTCGGAAAATAGGAAAACGTGTAAGTTGCTAGTTTGTAACCAAACTCATCTTTAGGAGTTAGAATAGGGCTTTTTGGTCTCAAATAAGAGTATAAGTATAAATTAGGGAATTTTTGGAAGTTTTGGGACCAAGGGTAAAATAGTCATTTTATCATAAATTAGTATTGTAATCGTTTTTGTTCTAATAAGATCTACTATCTTAGAAGTCTTAGACTTCTAATTTCCTTGGAAGTGTGCTGATGCACTTACCCCCTTTGACAGGCAACTGAGTTGCTACAGTTACAGCGCGAATTTTGTTTACAAAGAGTTGAGACTTGTATCAGGTAAGTCCTTTGGGCTTACTTAGCTAGCTGTCAGATATGAGTGTGAATGATGATAGTGGTGTTTGAATGATGTGTGTACTAGTGTATTGCATAGTAACCATCAACCGACTTACATATCTGGCCTAAGAGTAACGGGCGGTAGCATTCTGCTCAGTTAGCCCGAGGACGCTGGGGGTTTCTTTCGGGACTAGTCCATACTTGGTTTGCGGGGACGCCACCGGCGGAGGTGTGCCAAACCATCACCAGTTGGATAAGGAACGGAGGCGAGAATCTTAAGATTTCTCGTGCTACAACTTTTAAAATCGGATGAAGTGAATCACATAAGTTGTCAGATAATAACCGGATTGTGTGCCAGCATGTGGAGTGTTTATATTTTTCTTCTGTGTGCTTGTGCTATTTATCTTTTTACTTATATTTGTTTAGTTAGCTAACGGTTTATCCGTGTTATAGACATTGTAGAGATAAACAGTTGTAGAGAGATTCGGGATTGATGGTCAGCCGGGTCCACGTACTTATTAGATGGGGACGGGGGAGTCTTCCATACGGCATGCATGTTATGTATCTATATATATATGTTTGTAAGGTTGTCACATGTGTACATTCATACCATAAAAACATTATGTTTTGGAAATTGTTTTATATACATTTGTGCCTTGTTGTAAGATCCTAGTAAAGTTGTTGTTAAACCAAGGTCGGGACCCATTGTGAGGTCCTAACCAGTAGCTCCCCGAGTTCCAAGAACTTGGGGTGTTACAGGAATCTTAACCTTGACTTTCCCAATTCCGTCATTATCTTAGGGAGGTCTGAAATGATCATAGTCACGACCTCTTTGTGGATTATGATGACGTCTTGGTTAATAACTCCACATCCCTCATCTTCGTCGTCACCTAATTCTTGACAATCTCACCAAAGTGCGGATTGTGAGTTATATTAAAAAGAGAATTAGGGTGAATGATACCTAGACCCAAAGGGGGGTTTGGAGGTGGTACGGGGGCTAGTGGCGGAGGTGGATGTCGAGAGCTTCTGCCCACTTTGTACACGGATCTCGGGTAAAATCTCGGGCGACATTCAGGCCGAGATTCCTCATTGGACATGTTTCGAGCTTTTTCATCCATTCATCGAGTGTGGAAACCGTAACCATGAGTTGTATTAGTAAGTTTATGGCTTTTGGACTTGAAGTGTCACTCTTTTGTGATCGCTTTGGACTACCCATTCCTGACAATTACACAAATACGCAAAGTAGCAACAAATTTGTGATGTTAAAGAAAACAAAAGTGTCTTACTTGTTTTCTCTCACACTCACGCTCTGTTATGATATCGCGAGCTAAATTAATGTAATTGCCTTGGATGGATTAATACTCCTTTAAAGTCAATGTCTTGGTCTAAACTAGAACTCCTTGGAAGAATCAAGTAGTCAACTTGGTTCGGTTAAAGGTTCTTGTGTTGTAAGATGGCTAAGGAACCCCTACAGGAAGTTTACTTCACGCAAAGGGAAAGTAAAAGGAATATTGCGGATAGACACACTAGTATGATAATGTAACACCCCGAATCCGTGGGACTTGGAATGCTACCGGCTAGGACCTCACAAAGGGTCCCTATCCTTAACCTGACAACAATTTCACCGGATCTTGTAACAAGTCACAAATAAAAGGCAAAACTGAAATCGTTTTAATGCAAAAGACATGATCCAAAATACAACCAAAAGGAGACTCCAACCGAGTTCTCAAAACAAATGGAGTAGAGGCAATGCACCCCTTTACTAATTCAACTTATGTTGTCACACAAGAATCCCCGAAAATCACCTTTGTCCCCTTTCACCAACTGGAATAGAGGCGATGTACCCCTTCGTTACATATTGGACTGATCGCAGAGTACCTCCCAGTTTTTCCATTTTGAACTGGACAAGTTGTCACTGCCCGCTTAATACACTTGGTCTAAATTAATATCTATATATATATATACATATATATATATATATATGTGTGTGTGTGTGTGTGTGTGTGTGTGTGTGTATACATAAATACATACATATAAGGGTCGTCCTAGTCCGGTTGTCGTTATAAACACAATTAAACACTCACAACCATCATGGTCACACAAATATGCAGAAGCTAGCTAAGTAAGTCCGGGGAGTTACTTGTCTCAAATGATCAACCCGATATAAACCGTACTCCGCTTCCCGTAGGAAGATACTCTAAGCCTAACCAACAAGGCATACAATCAACATCACTCTCACATGCTATAAATCCTTAGACTTCTAGTCCTAATGATCTTTACAAGATCAAACACACTCACAAGCTAGGATAACACTCCTAGTCTCCAATATCCCATAAGAGCATAACGTACTCAAGCTTGGTACCAACCTGGATTCACTGATCCTACAACCTATATACCACAACCATGCCAAAAGAAACTGCTAGACTCAAGGTCCTCACAAGGTCGTAACACTCAAGTCCAACATAAGACAACATCCAATCATCCAAGTTCCCCAAAGTACATAACCACTAAGTGGCATTCACTCTAAGTTAAGCTAAGCCAATCTAATCATGATACTAAGGTGAAATAACACTAAGATGAAGAGAGGATCAAGAGATCAAGAGCTCAAGAGATCGAGGACCTACTGGAGGAAGGTTGCGACTACGGAACGTAGAAGGCGCGATCGCGAAAGGGAAGGACGACGTGACCATTGCAGGAGGCGCACCCGTGGCTCGTAGGACTCCCACCCGCGGCTTCCAAGACCCGCACCCGTGGATCAGTAGTGACACACCCGCAGCTGTGTGGTGTGAGGCGCACCCGCGGCTCTGTGGAGGCGCATCCACGGTCGAACTCCGAAAACGGCGATTCAAAAATGGCTTACACCTACCACAATTGTACATGTCCGATATTTTCATGGAGTAGCAACATTTTATAGACATTTTGTATGCCATTTTAGTACCATTGCATCCCCCCTTGCATCACTCATGAAGAAGCAAGTACAATTCGAGTGGGGAGAAGAGCAAGAGAAAGCATTTTAAAATTTGAAGAAGCAACTATCACATGCACCACTTTTAGCACTTCCAAATTTCGGTAAACCATTTGAGGTTGAGTGTGACGCATTGGGAGTTGGCATTGGAGAAGTGCTCGTGCAAAAAGGTAAGTCACTTGCCTACTTTAGTGAAAAATTGAAAGGAGCATGCTTGAAATATTTGACCTATGATAAGGAATTATATGCTTTATTTCGAGTTTTCAAGACATGGCAGCATTATATTTGGCCTAATGAATTCATTTTAGAATTGATCACGAGTATTTTAAACAAATTAGGAGTCAAGATAAGTTGGATAGGAGGCATGGTAGATGGATGGAGTTTATAGAAACTTTTTCACATATCATCAAGAATATAAAAGGAAAAGATAATGTTGTTGTTGATGCCCCTTATAGGAGATAATCTTTGATCACTACTATGGATTCTAAGGTCTTAGGTTTCTATTATATTAAGGTACTATACGTGGATGACATTGATTTGGTGATATTATACGCAGTGTAAATCTCGGCCATACTCCAAAAATCCCGCCCAAGATTCTGACCGAGATTTGCATATGTTGCGTGATAAATTCTATATTTTCGAAGGTTTTTTGTTCCATGAGAATAAAGTGTGTATCCCTAAATGTTCTCTTAGACTTTTACATGTTGAGTAAGCTCATATGGGAGGTTTGATGGAACATTTTGGTAGAGACAAGACTTATCACATGCTCCATTCACACTTTTATTGGCTTTAAATGCTTAAAGATATTGAGAACATGCTTAAGAGATGCATTGTGTGCTTGAAAGCCAAGGCTAGATTGGAACCACATGGTTTGTATACTCCCTTACCTAAAGGTAATTCACCATGGCTTGATATTAGAATGGACTTTGTTGTAGGATTACCTTGGACTAAGAAGAGGAGATATTCTATTTTGTGGATGTTGATTGTTTTTCAAAAATGGCTCACTTTTATGCTTGTCATAAGACCGATGATGCTTATGATGTGGCTAACTTGTTCTTTAGGGAAGTTGTTAGGTTGCATGGAATACCAAGGACTATTGTGAGAGATAGGGATGTTAAATTCCTTAGTTTCTTTTGGAAGACTATATAGGGAAAGTTAGGTACAAGGTTGTTATTTTCAACCTCTACTCATCCTCAAACGGATGGACAAACGGAAGTCACTAATAGAACATTAATCATTATTCTGAGGATTGTTTTGAAGGATAATTTGAATGCTTCGGAGGATGTCTTACCTCATGTCGAGATTTCTTATAATCGTACCTTGCATTCATCTACTAATCTAATGCCTTTTGAGTGTGTCTACGGGTTGAATCATTTGCCCCCTTTTGTTCTTATATTGTTGCTTATAGAGGAGCGAGTAGGTTTTATTGCAGGAATACAGGTTGAGTTCATCAAGTATTTGTATGAAAAGACACGCATAAGGATAGAAAAAAAAAAGGAAAAAACTTGGCATCCAAGGTGAATCGGAATCGTAAGTATTTTAATACGAGGAGATCTAGTTTGGTTGCATCTAAGGAAAGAGAGATTTTCAGAGAAGAGGACGTCTAAGTTGTCTCCAAGAGGAGATGGACCATTTCGTGTGATGTTTAAGGTTGGAAACAACACTTATGTCTTAGATCTCTCAACTGAGTATCGAGTAAGCAAGACCTTCAATGTAGGAGACTTGAGTCTTTTTGAGTCTAAAGATGAGTATGTTGGTGATTCGAGGACGAATCCTTTTCAAGAAGAGGAGTATTATGAGGGACCATCCCCGACACCATCCCCAACACCACCTCAAGGACCAATTACATGATCAAGGGCCAAGATATTCAAGGCGAACACAAACACATCATCTTTGAGTCCTACCTTGGAAGGAGCTATCACTAGAGCAAGAGCAAAGACGATACATGAGAAAGATGCTAGCTTATTCACAACATGTTCACTTAAAGAGACCTCACTCATACCTAGGTCTCCTTTAGTGACATTGTTGGCTGCTAAGGAAGGACCATACAAGACCCAATGATCAAGCAAGCATAGAAAGTGGCTAGGACAAAAAAAAGTTCCAAAGAAGAAATCTCGGCCTTGAGGACGATAATCTCGCCCGAGATTTATGCAGAATGACCGATATTTGGCTCATGTAGAGATTCATAAGATCCAGTTACGAGCTTATTAGTTATAGATATATTTTATTATTTTAATACCTTTAAGGCTCTTAAACATTCTAAAGGTATTTGTTGATTTTTAATCCTATCTTTGAGGATTATCTTTTAGTTAGAATTCTTATCTTTTAAAGGAGAATATCCCCTATAAAGAGCCTTAGAGGGTGAGATTATAAGGTAGATATGATTTCATTAATATTCCCACATTATTGTGTGAACTCATTGCTTCGCTTACAATGTTGTGTTTTATTCATTTCTATTCAATCAAAAGAGAGAGCCTTTGATTGAATTTTTGTGAGTCCTTGCTAGGTTGTGTTTGTGTGTTAATCTTCTTAAAGGTTGGTGCTCGTGGTCAATTCTAGTCCCTCCTTGTGCTTCTCTTATTTAGAAGTCTTGTGTAAGGTTAAAGAATGGAGGGTTAAGGTATGCATTTCGTGAAGGGGTTTTGACACATAATTGGTCAAGGTTCTTTGCAAGATTACATTGGTTTGTATCTTCCTATATTTCCATCATTTTCATTCCATAATATCATCTTCTTATATGTCCATTATCAATCCATCAAACTCACGTTCTTTGTCCGAAGTTTCATAAATCTCGGCCAGTAACTAGAATCTCGCCCGAGATTCTTGATAGAGATTCCTTCTCTAAGACCGTTCGTGGACTTTCAATCTAGATCATGCAATTGTGGCTCCAACCCCGCATCAAAGTGGTATCGGAGCTTAGTCGATTGAAGTCCGTCTCAGTTTGGAGTCATTATTTTAGTCTTCTATGAGTCATATAAAAATTCAGTTTTTTCTTTTTACGACTATCTTTGCGAGATTAATTGAGTTAACGTGCATTGACTTGTGTCTTTTGGAAAAGAGAGAAACGTCATAACCAAACACAAAGGCAACAATAAACCACAAACGAAACCTCACCCGGCCTTACCGAAATTTTGCTCGAGAGTTTGAGGAAAAAGTCGAGATCTTTCCCCTTACATGTTTACCATGTTTTGTGAATTTTCTCTATACCGTTAAAGATCATAAATTTATTAGATTTGAGTCAAATCTAATAATATCCAGCTACTTATTTAGGAGGAAGGAGGTTTACAAGATATTATTGTTGAGATCTTATCTAATAGGTGAGATCTTATCATATCCATTCAATCCTAACCGAATATCTAGTCCAACACCTATATATTCGTCCCTTACCATTACAAAAAATCATAATCTCCATTCCTCCTGCCGTTATTCCTATAACTGAACAAAAAGGCCTCAAACACATAACCCTAAATTTCCAAATTGTTCATCAACTTGCCTACAAGGCTGAAGAAGCCTTTGAGTTAAGGAAGTGTTTTGATCCAACTGAGAAGGGATCAACAAGGCAACAAGGAGGATTATACCCCAGAGCGTATCGCTGATTGTCATCGTTCATCATTGAATCGATAATGTCGGCCAGATATTGCAAAATCTCGGCTGAAATTCGCTACTATTGCGATTTTTCGAGAAATTTTTGTGCAAAAAACTGAAGGATTCAAGTGCACCCTATTCAAGAGTATATCCAGAGAAGAAGTTTCATGCCATCCTTGACTTGGTTCTTAGCCTAAACCAATCCCGGATATCTCTCTCTCCAACTGCATAACTTCAAGGTATGTAATTCTCTCTTCTTAATCTTGTGTTCCTTTTTCTAGCCTCTTTCTACTCTAAACGCATTGAGTTAAATTCTTTGGGTGTGTTAGTTAGTATCTATACTTTCAATCATACTAATTGTGTCTTCGCAATATTCTATCTACTTTGTGTCAATTGTGTGAAGAGACTTCCAGTAGGAGTCCTGTAACTATATCCCAACACAAGAACCTTTTCTCTAAACCAAGTTAACTACTTGATTCATCCAAAAAGTTCTAGTTGAGATTATTCACCAACTTTAGAGGAGTATTAATGATAGCATGAATTATAGTCCATATTTTGGGGTTTGTTTGGACGTTTTATCTTTCATAATCTGCATGTTTGTATGTACATTATGTGATTTTACTACCATTTCATCTACCATTGCGAGAATCGAGGTCTACACCTAGTTTCGTTGTAATTGCAGGTAATATGGTAAGTTTTGCATCAAAAAGGAGCAAAAGGAGTCATGAGTCATTTGGAGCTACATCCAGAAAGCACAGCCATGGATTAAAGATTTACTTTGGAGCTGATTCGAGAGATTTCACATTCTGTCGTGAGATCACCTCGGTTGACCAGAGGTTCACCTCGACCGAGGCGATCCAGAGACACCGACTCGACCGAGGCGAATACCTAGGACGCGGCAAGAATATTTTATTCTTGGAAGAGATCTTTTAATTTTGGAAAGTGATCTTATATTTTTGGGCTGAGCTTCTGGAAGGAAGGAGATATGCAGAATCATATATTTTACCTATATTTATGGGATAATATCTTCTTAAGATTTATTATCTTTGGAGGTTTATTTTCCTATAAAAAGGGTTGGATTTCCACAAATCCAACATCTCGCATACGACGCAGGATCCCGCATACACCAATTTACATCCGCAGCAGCCGCAGCTTACTCCAATTTGGGAGAGATTTGAAGAACCTTTTTGAAGGTTGAAGGAAGATTAAAGACCATAGCTTTATAGCTTTTTGAAGGGTTTTGTAAGATTGTCTTCAATTCCTTCATTGATTGTCTTGTCTTGTTGGATTGCTATCCAAGGAACGCTTTTGTTTGTGATATTTGATTCAGTTATTGAAGTCTTTTCATTAAATTCTTCTTTGTTCAAATATTCACCTTCTTCCCATATATTTAATACTTTCATAATGATGATGAGTGGCTAATTTCCTTGTGTGATTCTAGGGTGATTGGCTGAAGGTTGTGGGAAAAACAATGATAGAATAATCTTAGATTCCAGTAGGATCCTGAAAGTTCGAGTCTTTAACCTTAACCCTAAGCATCTCGTTCGGTTGATGAACATCTCGGCCAGGGTGGAATTCTTCTGACCGAGGTGACTTATCCGACCTAAAACAGAAAGTTAAGTGTTAGAGTTTGCCAAATCCTATTCTTATTACACCTTCCTGGTTCAAAGCAAGCTTAGGATGAGACTTACCCGGTAATTCCTTAGTTTGTATACCAACGATCATAAGTGTAGGTAATAAAGGTTTATCCTTTATTGGGGTTTGAGTGTGCTTCCATCCCATCTTTGTGAGTTAGCCTGAGACTTACCCGGTAAAGGTTGATTCTATTCCCTTAGATGGTGTGTTAGTTTGAGGTTATAGTTCTTTATCTTAATTCCTTGAGACTTACCCGGTAATAGGAGTTACGGTTTAGGATTAGTGTGTAGTGAGACTTACCCGGTGATCTACTCCACTTTAGAAACACCATCCCCACGCAAAAATCTCAGCTTTGTCCGCTTATCTATAGATCTTGAGTTGGAACCACAACTAGATGCTTTAACCCCTAGAATCCATGTTTGCTTTATTTGATATCTTATTCATCTTTGATTGTATTGATTGCTCTTGTGGTTAGCATTGACATTAGCACACCGTATTGGACTTTGTTTCACCAAGTCCCTGTGATCGACCCCTGGAATTTTCTTGCTTTTACTACGATTGACCCGTACACTGCGGGTTCGCATCCTTGTTTTAAGCTTAAGTCTAGGGTTATAAATTTAAAGCTTGCACACACCGTTTGGAGCGAACAAGTTTTTGGCGCCGTTGCCGGGGACTTGGTCTAGGCCAAGCCGGAACGGTTTGCTCTTGGGGCATTTGCCCCGTTTCATCTTACCACTCTACTTGAGTGACTTTTGCAGGTTCTTTCTTAGGTATATGCGAAGAACCCGCGCTGGGAAGGAAATCGTTCCTTACGATCCCGAACCGGAAAAGACATACAAGCGACGCTTAAGAGAAGCGAAAATGGCCCAACAAGACGATCACGATCTTGCGGCCCAATTGAGAGAGACGCAAGAGCTGCTACGTCTCAGTAAAGAAGAGCTAAGGCAAGAGAAAGAAGAGAATCAAGCCAGGATTGCAGCAATCGAAGCTGAGATTGCAGCCATTCGGAACCAGATTCTACTTCGACCGATGCAGGATCCAGTAGTTGATCCTCGACCAAGGCAGATTCCAGTACCTGACGCCCCGGCCGATGTACATCCACTTCGGATGCCAGTCCGAGATGTTCTTCTTGCAGGAATTCCACAAACCCTAGGTCAAAGGATGGACCCTAATCAACAGCTGAGGCGTCCAGGAGTGAACCTAGGAGATCCAGCGGATCATGACTACGAACTTCGACCGCAAGTTCTAGCCATGATTCGCCAATGTCAATTCGGAGGGCTAGAGAAGGAGTCGCCGCATCAACATCTTCAAAACTACGAGATCTTGATGGAGACCTTGCGACCTCCCAGAATTGAAAATAACAACTACAAGCTAAGACCTTTCTACTTTTCTCTTAAAGATAGAGCTCTTACTTGGTATCAATCTCTTCCTGCAGGAAAGATCAGCACATGGGAAGAGATGACTACGGAATTCTTGACCAAATTCTTTCCCCCCTCAAAGACTGCTGAAATGAGAGGGAAGATCAATGCTTTCATCATGAAGGACAAGGAGAGCTTGTCCAAGTCTTGGGAGCGGTTCAAGGATATCCTTTTGGATTGCCCACATCATGGGATTCCAAAGATCGAGTTGTTGGAGATCTACTTCAAAGGGCTGGACGGAAACACCCAGTTCAATCTCCAACTACTCTCCGCCGGTACATTCATGGATATGGCGGTTGACGAGGCTTGGGACTTCATTGAGAAGCAAGCCTTACATATGGAGAAGTACACCCACCAAGGAGCTGAAGGTGGAGTTAAAAGAGTCAACTTTCAAGAGACTCAACCCAACAACAACCAACTCACGTCCTTGAAGAACGACGTGAAGCAATTGAAGGAGCTATTGATGGCTCAAACTAAGAAGGAAGAGCAAGGGCAAAGGAACAACAGCAACAACAACGGGTACCGTAACAACAACAACGGACCCCGAAACAACAACTACAACAACAATAGAGGATCCAATAGCAACAATTGGAGGGCGAATAACCAAAACAACGGTAACAATCATTCAAACTCCAACTCTAATGATTCCTCTAACCCTTTCCTCTCTTCTCCTTCTTCTTCTTCTACTCCATTGAAGAGCCAAGGGCAAGGATCAAGTTCGTCTCAGCCGGAAAAGAAGGACGCAGTCCTGGAGGCAATCTTGATCAAGCTTAGTGCTATGGAGAATTCTATGACTTCATTTTCGAGGGCCCAAAAGTCCTTCGAACAACAACTTGCTAATAGGGCGAATGAAGCGCCAAGAGATCCAGGGAAGCTTCCAGCAAAGACGGAAACTAACCCTAAGGGCCAGTGCATGGCCATCACGACGAGGAGTGGACTCAAAACTGCAGATCCAGTACCTCGCTCGACGCAGACCACCTCGGTCCAGATCCAGTCGAAGAACACCTCGACCGAGATGCCAACCGAGGCGGCGCAACAGAAAGCAGGAGGAACGACAGAAGCTTATGTTCCACCTCCTGCATATAAACCACCACTTCCATTCCCCCAGTCCAGAGCCAGAGCACATCTTGACAAGCACTTTGGTAAGTTCCTTGACTTGATGAATAAGCTCCATATTAATATTCCTTTCCTTGATGCTATTTTAGGTATGCCCGCCTATGGGAAGTTCTTAAAGGAGATCCTATCAAGGAAGAGGAAGCTGGAGGATGTTGGTGAAGTTAGGATGACATCTAAGTCCTCGGAACTTATCAAGATCATGAAGGAAAAGATGCCGCCTAAGTTGAGAGATCCGGGCTCATTTTGCATTCCCATTCAAGTTGGGGATGTCACTTGTGAAGCCCTTTGCGATCTAGGAGCCAGCGTGAGCATCATCCCGCTGGAGCTATGCACTAAGATCGGTCTTGGAGAGCCCAAACCGGTCAAGTTCCGACTCTACATGGCGGATCGCTCCATCACCCATCCCGTGGGCATTTTGGAGGACGTTCCGGTCAAGTTAGGTAACTTCTATCTACCTATAGATTTTGTCGTACTTGACATTCCCGCAGATTATCCAGTTCCTATCATTCTCGGGAGACCATTTCTAGCAACTTCGGGTTGCAATATGGATTGCAAGAACGCCAAGTTGAAATTCAACGTTGGCGGCGATGAGGTGGAGTTCGCGCTACTTGCAGCCATGAAAGGGGAGCAACTAACTGATGATATCTTCAACATCTATGATGAAGAAGAATCGAGAGAATTGGTGAGCTCTATCCTTATTAACGATCCACTCGAAAGAGTTATTAGCTTCAGTTTAATAGAGGAAGGTATAGATGCTTCTTGTGATGCAGATATACGGAGCTTGAAGGCACTGGAAGAGGATCCAGGAGCTAAAACTGAGAAGCTGATCCAGGAGACGAAGATTTCCAGCCTCGGATCCAGTAGCAGTACCTCGACCGAGGCACCTTCTGGACAGAGCGAGGCGTCTGAAGAACACCTCGGTCAACGCCTTTGTGCCTCGACCGAAGTCGACAGCGAGACGATTCAAACTGAGATTACAGAGAATAACAATTTTTCTACTCCCTTCTCTGACATTCACCAACTTTCTGATAATAAAGGTCCTTGGTATGCTGATATTGTGAATTATCTTGTGTGCCAGGAAATACCACCCGGATTGACGTACTCTCAAAAGAAGAGATTCTTCAAGGACGTACGACATTACTACTGGGATGAACCGCTGCTGTTCAAGCGCGGGCCGGATGGGATGCTTCGAAGGTGCATTCCGGAAGATGAAGTCAATAGCGTCATAAGGCATTGCCATTCACTACCTTGCGGAGGGCATGCTAGCACCGATAAAACATGCGCTAAGGTATTACGTTCCGGTTTCTTTTGGCCTACATTATTTAAGGATGTGCAATCTTTTGTTGTTTCTTGTGATGCATGCCAAAGAACAGGGAACTTATCAAGGAGGAACGAAATGCCACTTAACAACATCCAAGAAGTGGAAATCTTTGATGTGTGGGGGATTGACTTCATGGGACCTTTTCCATCCTCCGGAGGAAACCTCTACATTCTCCTTGCAGTTGACTACGTCTCTAGATGGGTTGAAGACATTGCTTCTCCCACTAACGACGCCAAGGTGGTTGTAAAGTTCTTGAATAGAACTATCTTTCCACAATTCGGAACTCCACGCATCATCATCAGCGATGGAGGAACACATTTCATCAACCGGAAGTTTAAAGCACTTCTATCGAAGTATGGGGTAACCCACAAGGTATCAACCGCTTATCACCCTCAAACTAGTGGACAGGTCGAGATCTCGAACAGGGAAATCAAGGCGATTTTGGAGAAGACCGTCTCTAGAACGAGGAAGGATTGGTCCATGAAATTAGACGATGCTCTTTGGGCGTACAGGACCGCATTCAAGACTCCCATAGGTACCACCCCTTATAATTTGATATATGGGAAGTCTTGCCACTTGCCCGTTGAGTTGGAGCACAAAGCGTATTGGGCTATCAAATGGTTGAACTTTGACATTAAAGATGCTGGCGAGAAGCGACTATTGGAACTTAACGAGCTGGAGGAGCTGCGTTTGAACGCCTATGAGAATGCCAAAATCTACAAGGAAAGGACGAAGAGATGGCATGACAAGCGTATCGTTCCAAAGGAGCTTAACGAGGGAGATTTAGTTCTACTCTTTAACTCCCGCCTCCGTCTTTTTCCAGGTAAGTTGAAATCTAGATGGACCGGACCTTACGTTGTGAAACATGTTTTCCCTCATGGTGCAGTTGAGATATGGGGCGAAACTAGCGGAAGCTTCAAGGTCAACGGTCATAGACTTAAGAAGTACCAACCGGAAACGCCGGTTGAGGAGGTTGCGCCGATCTACCTCCTTTGAGACGCATCATGGTCCAGCTAGCGACCTTAAATCAAGCGCTTCTTGGGAGGCAACCCAAGGTATTGCTTTCTTTTCCCGTTTTCTAGTCTAGCTTAGATAGTTTTTGTTTTTGCTTTGCTTTGCTTTGTTTTTGGCGTTCTGGACAGACAACAGGAAAGAGCACATCTGGATGGACAGAAGTTCGAGATTCTGAGAAGAAAGAGGCACCTCGGTCACTGTCAGAACACCTCGACCGAGTTGATTCTTGAAGCAACCGAGGCGACTAGGGTTTCTGCAGAACCGCCTCGGTCCGTACCACCTCGGTCCAGTCGAGACCATCTCGACCGAGGTGATAGCAGATCTCGTGACAGTATAAAAAGAAGAAAAAAATTTTTACTTTTCACTTTCACCCATTTCGACCGCGGCGGACAGAGGCACCTCGCTCCTCCATTTCTCGCTCGTTTTCGACGATTTCTCCTTCCAAATTGCAATTACAGGGAAGAGGAATCGATTGCAACTACGGATCTGCAGGAAGATTGAGTGTTTTCGACCGAAACGAGGTGCAAAAGGTTCGAAAACCCTAACTCGCTTGTTTACTGCATATTGGGCTTTGGTTGCCCCTGAATCTGTTGAGGAAATCAATAAGTACCCCTTAGGAAGCATTTGTAGTGATTTTAGGGGGAAAAGAACTGAAATTCTGAGAATTGGAATCGCAACTGCTACGCCTCGGTCCGGTCGAACTGCATCTCGACCGAGGTGATTTCTGAGGCTTGTCAGCAACCGAGGTGGTCTGACAGTGTTGAGTAGAAATGAGTTCCGATCGCCGTTTAGCCCTGAGAGATAGATCCTCCCCCTCCCCTTCTCCTTCCTCATCCCGTCCCTACCGCCCGGTTATCCACGAGAGATGCCGGGTAGACTATGAGAGGATAGCGGGCCGTCCAGTTATCGCACCACGATTTCTGGAGGTGTCCGCTTTTGACTGCCTAGGGTTAGATGCTGACCTTAGGAGGATGATTGCTACCGTTGGGCTAGACCAGTTCACTGAGGTCCGAGCCCCAGCCTACATAGAGCCGACACTAGAGTTTGTTAGCTCCTTCTCCTACCTTCCCACAGACGGATCTGTGAAGTACCGGCTGATGAGCCGGAACTTCATAGTTCCATTAGAGATCTGGAGAGAAATCTTTGGCTTTCCTGCCCCCACCGCTGTAGACTTCCCCTCCCGATCAGTAGCTAGGGAGTTCTGGGGACAGATAGCCCACATTACCACACATGCAGACAGATGGCGCCCTGGAGATTCCAGGGAGAAAGTCATCTTTCACCCAGCTTTCAGACTTGCCCACAGGATTTTTAGTGAGATGCTTCTGGCGCGTACTGAGACGCCCCAGAAGATCAGACAGGGGGAGCTCTTTTCGCTTTACTGCATGGTCACAGGAGGTTTCCCCGACTTTGGCTTGCTCTTGGCAGAGGATCTGCACAAGATCAAGGCCAAGGCGAAGGGGGATATTTGTTGTGGAGGTCTAGTCACCCACATCGCCACTTACCACGGGATGGACCTCAGCGTTTGCACATTGGCGGCAGCTCCGAAGCCGCTGGGTCTGCAGGAGATGATCACGCGGAGGATTCTAGTTCCCCGTGGGTTGACCACTCCATACATCGCCATGCCATGGGAGCGGACTACACCTCAGGGCATCAGATGGTCTGCACAGTTCTCTGTCTACGACCCACATTTCTAGCAGACAGCATGGGCTCCGCTTATGGAGGATCACAGAGAGGGAGCAGCTGCCGCTGCTGCAGCTGCAGAGGAGGCTGAGGAGGCTGATGACGACGACGACGACGAGACTGTTGATGAGAGAGGAGGCGGCGTCCCGATGGACACAGGGACAGATACAGCTGGGAAAAGCGCGCCTCCCATTATTGATTTAGATGAGGATGAGGAGGATACTGAGCCTGCACCTGCTGCACCTCCTGCTAGATCTGCTAGGCGTCGGACACGCCGTCATAGAGATGCAGAGGCTCACCGTCGGATCGACGACTTGACAGATCAGATGATAGACTCATATGCTGCCCTTACAGTAGACATGCATGAGAGATTTGCCGCCCAGCACCGACACCTTGACAGGTGGACTCAGCAGATGTTGGAGGGGCAGCACTATCAGCGTAGGATGATGGAGCTACAGTTCCAGCAGACTATGGGCTATCCGTTTGATCCGACCCAGCATCCTTACGTACCACCACCACCACCGCCGGATCAGGACTACTGAGGAGTTGTAGGGTTTTATTTATTATATTTTTATGCAGTTCGGCTCTTTATCCGGTGAGTCCTCTTCTATTTAGACTTTTATTATACCCACTGGGACAGTGTGTCTCAAGTATGGGGTATTTGATGTATTATTTGACTACGTGACTACTTGATGTATTCGATACTTTTGATGTATTATATTTATCGGATACTTTCATATTTATGCTTCACTTGCCTTTATATGATTATCTGATATTGCATGCATACTTACAGGTTATTTGATTGAGAAAAACGTCGAAACCGAAAAAAAAAAAAAAGATGGTTTTAAAAAAAAAAAATTTCGACCTCGACCGGGACAGTTCTGGCAAAACGAGGTGTTTCACCTCGGTTGAACCAAGAACATCTCGACCGAGGTGGGTTAACTAAGAGTTTTCGAAAACGATTTTTGTGTTACTTATCTGGATATGATCTCAGTGAAGATCTTGTTTACTGACTGGTTTTAAATTCTTTATATGTTTGAAAGGTTTTATGATATGTTTAAGTTGCTAAATGCTTTGTTTGAAATTATTGGCATGTTTAATACTTTGTTTTTATCCAAATTATGTTGAATTTGAAGGTTGACACCGCAGCATAAGTTCTCTCACGTTCTTCTTGGAAAGACCAAGGCAATTCATTCTTCTTCTTCTTCTTCTTCTTGATCATGCTTAGCCCCTCATATACGTTTTGCCTCCCTTTACCTATCCGGGAATTTGGAAGCAAGCAAAGTGGTGAAAGCAAGTTAAAGTTGAAGGTGGCTGAAAGTGAAAGTGTTAGAAAGCAATAATAGGTTTGAGGAAGTCAATCATGAAGATGAGTAACTCGGCACCATTCACATAGCCGGGTGTTTGTGTCTTGCCAAAGTCGGATTGAGCGATATTCCTAACGGGTCATGGTATGTGCATCAAGGGTTTGATGCATCTCAAGAAATTGATGATTGTGGATTTCCTAGGCTTCGGTTATTGTGCACCTCTATCCATGCATCCCAAAAAGTAAAGTAAAAGAAAAAGTGTGAATAAGCAAAGCTTATTGATGGAAGATGTTGCAAGTCAAAGTGAAAGTGAAGTTCATCCTTTTTCCGGATTCTAGCACCACATTACCTTACATACATCCCTACCCTACACGTTTCTTGACCTTTCTTTTGGGAAGCCCTTGAGACCTTGAGCTTGTTGATTGACTTAGCGGTTTAAATCGGATTATACATGATTAATTTTGATAATTATGATTTATTATACATTCTATGATTTTATGCAAAGATGAACAACTTTCCTATATTTATAAAATGTTTTGATCATATTGAGTTTTTAATTTCCAGGAAGTATCCTCTTAGGGTGATCTATGATAGTTGCACACCATAAAATGTTTTTGAAGGACTTTTTCATTGATTTTCTTGACTTATAATCCATTCTATCTTGATTTCTATATGAGGAACTTGCTTAGGGACAAGCAAGGGCTAAGTATGGGGTATTTTGATAGCATGAATTATAGTCCATATTTTGGGGTTTGTTTGGACGTTTTATCTTTCATAATCTGCATGTTTGTATGTACATTATGTGATTTTACTACCATTTCATCTACCATTGCGAGAATCGAGGTCTACACCTAGTTTCGTTGTAATTGCAGGTAATATGGTAAGTTTTGCATCAAAAAGGAGCAAAAGGAGTCATGAGTCATTTGGAGCTACATCCAGGAAGCACAGCCATGGATTAAAGATTTACTTTGGAGCTGATTCGAGAGATTTCATATTCTGTCGTGAGATCACCTCGGTTGACCAGAGGTTCACCTCGACCGAGGCGATCCAGAGACACCGACTCGACCGAGGCGAATACCTAGGACGCGGCGAGAATATTTTTATTCTTGGAAGAGATCTTTTAATTTTGGAAAGTGATCTTATATTTTTGGGCTGAGCTTCTGGAAGGAAGGAGATATGCAGAATCATATATTTTACCTATATTTATGGGATAATATCTTCTTAAGATTTATTATCTTTGGAGGTTTATTTTCCTATAAAAAGGGTTGGATTTCCACAAATCCAACATCTCGCATACGACGCAGGATCCCGCATACACCAATTTACATCCGCAGCAGCCGCAGCTTACTCCAATTTGGGAGAGATTTGAAGAACCTTTTTGAAGGTTGAAGGAAGATTAAAGACCATAGCTTTATAGCTTTTTGAAGGGTTTTGTAAGATTGTCTTCAATTCCTTCATTGATTGTCTTGTCTTGTTGGATTGCTATCCAAGGAACGCTTTTGTTTGTGATATTTGATTCAGTTATTGAAGTCTTTTCATTAAATTCTTCTTTGTTCAAATATTCACCTTCTTCCCATATATTTAATACTTTCATTATGATGATGAGTGGCTAATTTCCTTGTGTGATTCTAGGGTGATTGGCTGAAGGTTGTGGGAAAAACAATGATAGAATAATCTTAGATTCCAGTAGGATCCTGAAAGTTCGAGTCTTTAACCTTAACCCTAAGCATCTCGTTCAGTCGATGAACATCTCGGCCGGGGTGGAATTTGGCTGACCGAGGTGACTTATCCGATCCTAAACTGAGAGTTAAGTGTTAGAGTTTGCCAAATCCTATTCTTATTACACCTTTCCTGGTTCAAAGCAAGCTTAGGATGAGACTTACCCGGTAATTCCTTAGTTTGTGTACCAACGATCATAAGTGTAGGTAATAAAGGTTTATCCTTTATTGGGGTTTGAGTGTGCTTCCATCCCATCTTTGTGAGTTAGCCTGAGACTTACCCGGTAAAGGTTGATTCTATTCCCTTAGATGGTGTGTTAGTTTGAGGTTATAGTTCTTTATCTTAATTCCTTGAGACTTACCCGGTAATAGGAGTTATGGTTTAGGATTAGTGAGTAGTGAGACTTACCCGGTGATCTACTCCACTTTAGAAATACCTTCCCCACGCAAAAATCTCAGCTTTGTCCGCTTATCTATAGATCTTGAGTTGGAACCACAACTAGATGCTTTAATCCCTAGAATTGCATGTTTGCTTTATTTGACATCTTATTCATCTTTGATTGTGTTAATTGCTCTTGTGGTTAGCATTGACATTAGCATACCGTATTGACTTTGTTTCACCGAGTCCCTGTGATCGACCCCTGGAATTTTCTTGCTTTTACTACGATTGACCCGTACACTGCGGGTTCGCATCCTTGTTTTAAGCTTAAGTCTAGGGTTATAAATTTAAAGCTTGCACACACCGTTTGGAGCGAACAAGTTTTTGTATTTGTGTATTATTTGACTTATAATGTATGACTCGACATTATCGGATATTTATGCTTCATTTCGCTTCTATATTTTCATCTGATATTACATGCATACCTACAGGTTATTTGATTGAGAAAAACGTCGAAACCGAAAAAAAAAATGGTTTTAAAAATTTTTTTTGACTTCGACCGAGTCAGTCTTGGCCAAACGAGGCATTTCACCTCGGTTGAACCAAGAACACCTCGACCGAGATGCGTAACAGAAAGTTTTCGAAACGATTTTGTGCTACTTATCTGGATATGATCTCAGTGAAGATTTTGTTTACCTACTGGTTTTAAATTCTTTATGTGTTTGAAAGGTTTTATAATATGTTTAAGTTGCTAAATGCTTTGTTTGAAATTATTGGCATGTTTAATACTTTGTTTTTATCCAAATTATGTTGAATTTGAAGGTTGACACCGCAGGTTAAGTTCTCTCACTTTCTTCTTGGAAAGACCAAGGCAATTCATTCTCTTCTCTCTTCTTCTTCTTGATCATGCTTAGCCCCTCATATACATTTTGCCTCCCTTTACCTATCCGGGAATTTGGAAGCAAGCAAAGTGGTGAAAGCAAGTGGAGTTAAAGTTGAGAAGTGGCTGGAAGTGAAAGTGTTAGAAAGCAATAATAGGTTTGGGGAAGTCAATCATGAAGATGAGTAACTCGGCACCATTCACATAGCCGGGTGTTTGTGTCTTGCCAAAGTCGGATTGAGCGATATTCCTAGCGGGTCATGGTATGTGCATCAAGGGTTTGATGCATCTCAAGAAATTGATGATTGCGGATTTCCTAGGCTTCGGTTATTGTGCACCTCTATCCATGCATCCCAAAAAGTAAAGTAAAAGAAAAAGTGTGAATAAGCAAAGCTTATTGATGGAAGATGTTGCAAGTCAAAGTGAAAGTGAAGTTCATCCTTTTCCCGGATTCTAGCACCACATTACCTTACATACATCCCTACCCTACACGTTTCTTGACCTTTCTTTTGGGAAGCCCTTGAGACCTTGAGCTTGTTGATTGACTTAGCGGTTTAAATCGGATTATACATGATTAATTTTGATGATTATGATTTATTATGCATTCTATGATTTTATGCAAAGATGAACAACTTTCTTATATTTATAAAATGTTTTGATCATATTGAGTTTTTAATTCCAGGAAGTATCCTCTTAGGGTGATCTATGATAGTTGCACACCATAAAATGTTTTTGAAGGACTTTTTTATTGATTTTCTTGACTTATAATCCATTCTATCTTGATTTCTATATGAGGAACTTGCTTAGGGACAAGCAAGGGCTAAGTATGGGGTATTTTGATAGCATGAATTATAGTCCATATTTTGGGGTTTGTTTGGACGTTTTATCTTTCATAATCTGCATGTTTGTATGTACATTATGTGATTTTACTACCATTTCATCTACCATTGCGAGAATCGAGGTCTACACCTAGTTTCGTTGTAATTGCAGGTAATATGGTAAGTTTTGCATCAAAAAGGAGCAAAAGGAGTCATGAGTCATTTGGAGCTACATCCAGGAAGCACAGCCATGGATTAAAGATTTACTTTGGAGCTGATTCGAGAGATTTCATATTCTGTCGTGAGATCACCTCGGTTGACCAGAGGTTCACCTCGACCGAGGCGATCCAGAGACACCGACTCGACCGAGGCGAATACCTAGGACGCGGCGAGAATATTTTTATTCTTGGAAGAGATCTTTTAATTTTGGAAAGTGATCTTATATTTTTGGGCTGAGCTTCTGGAAGGAAGGAGATATGCAGAATCATATATTTTACCTATATTTATGGGATAATATCTTCTTAAGATTTATTATCTTTGGAGGTTTATTTTCCTATAAAAAGGGTTGGATTTCCACAAATCCAACATCTCGCATACGACGCAGGATCCCGCATACACCAATTTACATCCGCAGCAGCCGCAGCTTACTCCAATTTGGGAGAGATTTGAAGAACCTTTTTGAAGGTTGAAGGAAGATTAAAGACCATAGCTTTATAGCTTTTTGAAGGGTTTTGTAAGATTGTCTTCAATTCCTTCATTGATTGTCTTGTCTTGTTGGATTGCTATCCAAGGAACGCTTTTGTTTGTGATATTTGATTCAGTTATTGAAGTCTTTTCATTAAATTCTTCTTTGTTCAAATATTCACCTTCTTCCCATATATTTAATACTTTCATTAAGATGATGAGTGGCTAATTTCCTTGTGTGATTCTAGGGTGATTGGCTGAAGGTTGTGGGAAAAACAATGATAGAATAATATTAGATTCCAGTAGGATCCTGAAAGTTCGAGTCTTTAACCTTAACCCTAAGCATCTCGTTCGGTTGATGAACATCTCGGCCGGGGTGGAATTCTTCTGACCGAGGTGACTTATCCGACCTAAAACAGAAAGTTAAGTGTTAGAGTTTGCTAAATCCTATTCTTATTACACCTTCCTGGTTCAATGCAAGCTTAGGATGAGACTTACCCGGTAATTCCTTAGTTTGTGTACCAACGATCATAAGTGTAGGTAATAAAGGTTTATCCTTTATTGGGGTTTGAGTGTGCTTCCATCCCATCTTTGTGAGTTAGCCTGAGACTTACCCGGTAAAGGTTGATTCTATTCCCTTAGATGGTGTGTTAGTTTGAGGTTATAGTTCTTTATCTTGATTCCTTGAGACTTACCCGGTAATAGGAGTTACGGTTTAGGATTAGTGTGTAGTGAGACTTACCCGGTGATCTACTCCACTTTAGTAACACCTTCCCCATGCAAAAATCTCAGCTTTGTCCGCTTATCTATAGATCTTGAGTTGGAACCACAACTAGATGCTTTAATCCCTAGAATTGCATGTTTGCTTATTTGACATCTTATTCATCTTTGATTGTGTTAATCGCTTTTGTGGTTAGAACTAACGTAGCATACCGTGCTGACTTTGTTTCACCAAGTCCCTGTGATCGACCCCTGGAATTTTCTTGCTTTTACTACGATTGACCCGTACACTGCGGGTTCGCATCCTTGTTTTAAGCTTAAGTCTAGGGTTATAAATTTAAAGCTTGCACACACCGTTTGGAGCGAACAAGTTTTTGGCGCCGTTGCCGGGGACAGTTCTGATATGTTTAAGTTGCTAAATGCTTTGTTTAAGTTGCTAAATACTTACAGGTTATTTGACTGAGAAAAACGTCGAAACCGAAAAAAAAAAAAAATGGTTTTAAAAAAAAAAATTTTCGACCTCGACCGGGACAGTTCTGGCAAAACGAGGTGTTTCACCTCGGTTGAACCAAGAACATCTCGACCGAGGTGGGCTTAACTGAGAGTTTTCGAAAACGATTTTTGTGTTACTTATCTGGATATGATCTCAGTGAAGATTTTGTTTACCGACTGGATTTAAATTCTTTATATGTTTGAAATGTTTTATGATATGTTTAAGTTGCTAAATGCTTTGTTTAAAATTATTGGCATGTTTAATACTTTATTTTTATCCAAATTATGTTGAATTTGAAGGTTGACACCGCAGCATAAGTTCTCTCACGTTCTTCTTGGAAAGACCAAGGCAATTCATTCTTCTTCTTCTTCTTCTTCTTGATCATGCTTAGCCCCTCATATACATATTGCCTCCCTTTACCTATCCGGGAATTTGGAAGCAAGCGAAGTGGTGAAAGCAAGTCAAAAGTTGAGAAGTGGCTGAAGGTGAAAGTGTTAGAAAGTAATTTTAGGTTTGGGGAAGTCAATCATGAAGATGAGTAACTCGGCACCATTCACATAGCCGGGTGTTTGTGTCTTGCCAAAGTCGGATTGAGCGATATTCCTAACGGGTCATGGTATGTGCATCAAGGGTTTGATGCATCTCGAGAAATTGATGATTGCAGATTTCCTAGGCTTCGGTTATTGTGCACCTCTGTCCATGCATCCCAAAAAGTAAAGTAAAAGAAAAAGTGTGAGATAAGCAAAGCTTATTGGTGGAAGATGTTGCAAGTCAAAGTGAAAGTGAAGTTCATCCTTTTCCCGGATTCTAGCACCACATTACCTTACATACATCCCTACCCTACACGTTTCTTGACCTTTTCTTTTGGGAAGCCCTTGAGACCTTGAGCTTGTTGATTGGCTTAGCGGTTTAAACTGGATTATACATGATTAATTTTGATAATTATGATTTATTATGCATTCTATGATTTTATGCAAAGATGAACAACTTTCTTATATTTATAAAACGTTTTGATCATATTGAGTTTTTAAATTCCAGGAAGTATTCTCTTAGAGTGATCTATGATAGTTGCACACCATAAAATGTTTTTGGAAAACTTTTTCATTGATTTTCTTGACTTATAATCCATTCTATCTTGTCTTCTATATGAGGAACTTGCTTGGGGACAAGCAAGAGCTAAGTATGGGGTATTTTGATAGCATGAATTATAGTCTATATTTTAGGGTTTGTTTGGACGTTTTATCTTTCATAATCTTCATATTTGTATGTACATTATGTGATTTTACTACCATTTCATCTACCTTTGCGGGAATCGAGGTCTACACCTAGTTTCGTTGTAATTGCAGGTAATATGGTACGTTTTGCATCGAAAAGGAGCAAAAGGAGCTATGGAGTCATTGGAGCTACATTGAGGGACATAAGGAACCTTCCAGGAAGCATAGCCATGGATTAAAGATTCACTTTGGACCAGTTTTGAGAGATTTCACATTCAGTTGTGAGTCACCTCGGTTGACCACAGATTCACCTCGACCGAGGTGATCTACGAGAGCGTCTCGAACGAGGCGAATATCCTGACGCGGCGGGATATATTTTATTCTTGGCTGAGATCTTTTATTTTTGGAAGGAGAGATCTTATATTTTTGGGCTGGATTTCTGGAAGGAAGATCATATATTTAGGAGATCTATTTTTGGAGATAAGATATATTTTATTAGGAAATTATCTTTTAAGATATTTCCTATAAAATTATCTTAGAAAGATATTTATTTTAGGAGATATGGATATATTTTATAGGAAATTATCTTTTTAAGATATTTTATCTTTGGAAGATAATTCTCCTATATAAAGGGTTGGATTTTCTACAATTCACCCATCTTCGGATCGCCGCAACGCACCCCGCATACACCCGCTATCAGCGCAAGTAATCCGCCTACACCGAAGGAACGCAGCAGCCGCATACTCCAATTTGGGAGAGAGTTGAAGAACCTTTTTGAAGGTTGAAGGAAGATTGAAGTCCATAGCTTTTATAGCTTTTTGGAGGGTTTTGTAAGATTGTCTTCAATTCCTTTCCTTGTTGTCTTATCTTGTTGGATTGCTATCCAAGGAACGCTTTTGTTGTGATATTTGATTCAGTTATTGAAGTCTTTTCATTAAATTCTTCTTTGTTCAAATATTCACCTTCTTCCCTTACATTTAATACTTTCATTATGATGATGAGTGGCTAATTTCCTTGTGTGATTCTAGGGTGATTAGCTGAAGGTTGTGGGAAAAACAATGATAGAATAATCTTAGATTCCAGTAGGATCCTGAAAGTTCGAGTCTTTAACCTTAACCCTAAGCATCTCGTTCAGTCGATGAACATCTCGGCCGGGGTGGAATTCTTCTGACCGAGGTGACTTATCCGACCTAAAACAGAAAGTTAAGTGTTAGAGTTTGCTAAATCCTATTCTTATTACACCTTCCTGGTTCAAAGCAAGCTTAGGATGAGACTTACCCGGTAATTCCTTAGTTTGTGTATCAACGATTATAAGTGTAGGTAATAAAGGTTTATCCTTTATTGGGGTTTGAGTGTGCTTCCATCCCATCTTTGTGAGTTAGCCTGAGACTTACCCGGTAAAGGTTGATTCTATTCCCTTAGATGGTGTGTTAGTTTGAGGTTATAGTTCTTTATCTTAATTCCTTGAGACTTACCCGGTAATAGGAGTTACGGTTTGGGATTAGTGTGTAGTGAGACTTACCCGGTGATCTACTCCACTTTAGAAACACCTTCCCCATGCAAAAATCTCAGCTTTGTCCGCTTATCTATAGATCTTGAGTTGGAACCACAACTAGATGCTTTAATCCCTAGAATTGCATGTTTGCTTTATTTGACATCTTATTCATCTTTGATTGTATTACTTGCTCTTGTGGTCAGCATCAACACTAGCATACCGTATTGGACTTTGTTTCACTAAGTCCCTGTGATCGACCCCTGGAATTTTCTTGCTTTTACTACGATTGACCCGTACACTGCGGGTTCGCATCCTTGTTTTAAGCTTAAGTCTAGGGTTATAAATTTAAAGCTTGCACACACCGTTTGGAGCGAACAAGTTTTTGGCGCCGTTGCCGGGGACAGTTCTGGCAAAACGAGGTGTTTCACCTCGGTTGAACCAAGAACATCTCGACCGAGGTGGGTTAACTAAGAGTTTTCGAAAACGATTTTTGTGTTACTTATCTGGATATGATCTCAGTGAAGATCTTGTTTACTGACTGGTTTTAAATTCTTTATATGTTTGAAAGGTTTTATGATATGTTTAAGTTGCTAAATGCTTTGTTTGAAATTATTGGCATGTTTAATACTTTGTTTTTATCCAAATTATGTTGAATTTGAAGGTTGACACCGCAGCATAAGTTCTCTCACGTTCTTCTTGGAAAGACCAAGGCAATTCATTCTTCTTCTTCTTCTTCTTCTTGATCATGCTTAGCCCCTCATATACGTTTTGCCTCCCTTTACCTATCCGGGAATTTGGAAGCAAGCAAAGTGGTGAAAGCAAGTTAAAGTTGAAGGTGGCTGAAAGTGAAAGTGTTAGAAAGCAATAATAGGTTTGAGGAAGTCAATCATGAAGATGAGTAACTCGGCACCATTCACATAGCCGGGTGTTTGTGTCTTGCCAAAGTCGGATTGAGCGATATTCCTAACGGGTCATGGTATGTGCATCAAGGGTTTGATGCATCTCAAGAAATTGATGATTGTGGATTTCCTAGGCTTCGGTTATTGTGCACCTCTATCCATGCATCCCAAAAAGTAAAGTAAAAGAAAAAGTGTGAATAAGCAAAGCTTATTGATGGAAGATGTTGCAAGTCAAAGTGAAAGTGAAGTTCATCCTTTTTCCGGATTCTAGCACCACATTACCTTACATACATCCCTACCCTACACGTTTCTTGACCTTTCTTTTGGGAAGCCCTTGAGACCTTGAGCTTGTTGATTGACTTAGCGGTTTAAATCGGATTATACATGATTAATTTTGATAATTATGATTTATTATACATTCTATGATTTTATGCAAAGATGAACAACTTTCCTATATTTATAAAATGTTTTGATCATATTGAGTTTTTAATTTCCAGGAAGTATCCTCTTAGGGTGATCTATGATAGTTGCACACCATAAAATGTTTTTGAAGGACTTTTTCATTGATTTTCTTGACTTATAATCCATTCTATCTTGATTTCTATATGAGGAACTTGCTTAGGGACAAGCAAGGGCTAAGTATGGGGTATTTTGATAGCATGAATTATAGTCCATATTTTGGGGTTTGTTTGGACGTTTTATCTTTCATAATCTGCATGTTTGTATGTACATTATGTGATTTTACTACCATTTCATCTACCATTGCGAGAATCGAGGTCTACACCTAGTTTCGTTGTAATTGCAGGTAATATGGTAAGTTTTGCATCAAAAAGGAGCAAAAGGAGTCATGAGTCATTTGGAGCTACATCCAGGAAGCACAGCCATGGATTAAAGATTTACTTTGGAGCTGATTCGAGAGATTTCACATTCTGTCGTGAGATCACCTCGGTTGACCAGAGGTTCACCTCGACCGAGGCGATCCAGAGACACCGACTCGACCGAGGCGAATACCTAGGACGCGGCGAGAATATTTTATTCTTGGAAGAGATCTTTTAATTTTGGAAAGTGATCTTATATTTTTGGGCTGAGCTTCTGGAAGGAAGGAGATATGCAGAATCATATATTTTACCTATATTTATGGGATAATATCTTCTTAAGATTTATTATCTTTGGAGGTTTATTTTCCTATAAAAAGGGTTGGATTTCCACAAATCTAACATCTCGCATACGACGCAGGATCCCGCATACACCAATTTACATCCGCAGCAGCCGCAGCTTACTCCAATTTGGGAGAGATTTGAAGAACCTTTTTGAAGGTTGAAGGAAGATTAAAGACCATAGCTTTATAGCTTTTTGAAGGGTTTTGTAAGATTGTCTTCAATTCCTTCATTGATTGTCTTGTCTTGTTGGATTGCTATCCAAGGAACGCTTTTGTTTGTGATATTTGATTCAGTTATTGAAGTCTTTTCATTAAATTCTTCTTTGTTCAAATATTCACCTTCTTCCCATATATTTAATACTTTCATAATGATGATGAGTGGCTAATTTCCTTGTGTGATTCTAGGGTGATTGGCTGAAGGTTGTGGGAAAAACAATGATAGAATAATCTTAGATTCCAGTAGGATCCTGAAAGTTCGAGTCTTTAACCTTAACCCTAAGCATCTCGTTCGGTTGATGAACATCTCGGCCAGGGTGGAATTCTCTAGACCGAGGTGACTTATCCGACCTAAAACAGAAAGTTAAGTGTTAGAGTTTGCCAAATCCTATTCTTATTACACCTTCCTGGTTTAAAGCAAGCTTAGGATGAGACTTACCCGGTAATTCCTTAGTTTGTATACCAACGATCATAAGTGTAGGTAATAAAGGTTTATCCTTTATTGGGGTTTGAGTGTGCTTCCATCCCATCTTTGTGAGTTAGCCTGAGACTTACCCGGTAAAGGTTGATTCTATTCCCTTAGATGGTGTGTTAGTTTGAGGTTATAGTTCTTTATCTTAATTCCTTGAGACTTACCCGGTAATAGGAGTTACGGTTTAGGATTAGTGTGTAGTGAGACTTACCCGGTGATCTACTCCACTTTAGAAACACCATCCCCACGCAAAAATCTCAGCTTTGTCCGCTTATCTATAGATCTTGAGTTGGAACCACAACTAGATGCTTTAACCCCTAGAATTGCATGTTTGCTTTATTTGATATCTTATTCATCTTTGATTGTATTGATTGCTCTTGTGGTTAGCATTGACATTAGCACACCGTATTGGACTTTGTTTCACCAAGTCCCTGTGATCGACCCCTGGAATTTTCTTGCTTTTACTACGATTGACCCGTACACTGCGGGTTCGCATCCTTGTTTTAAGCTTAAGTCTAGGGTTATAAATTTAAAGCTTGCACACACCGTTTGGAGCGAACAAGTTTTTGGCGCCGTTGCCGGGGACTTGGTCTAGGCCAAGCCGGAACGGTTTGCTCTTGGGGCATTTGCCCCGTTTCATCTTACCACTCTACTTGAGTGACTTTTGCAGGTTCTTTCTTAGGTATATGCGAAGAACCCGCGCTGGGAAGGAAATCGTTCCTTACGATCCCGAACCGGAAAAGACATACAAGCGACGCTTAAGAGAAGCGAAAATGGCCCAACAAGACGATCACGATCTTGCGGCCCAATTGAGAGAGACGCAAGAGCTGCTACGTCTCAGTAAAGAAGAGCTAAGGCAAGAGAAAGAAGAGAATCAAGCCAGGATTGCAGCAATCGAAGCTGAGATTGCAGCCATTCGGAACCAGATTCTACTTCGACCGATGCAGGATCCAGTAGTTGATCCTCGACCAAGGCAGATTCCAGTACCTGACGCCCCGGCCGATGTACATCCACTTCGGATGCCAGTCCGAGATGTTCTTCTTGCAGGAATTCCACAAACCCTAGGTCAAAGGATGGACCCTAATCAACAGCTGAGGCGTCCAGGAGTGAACCTAGGAGATCCAGCGGATCATGACTACGAACTTCGACCGCAAGTTCTAGCCATGATTCGCCAATGTCAATTCGGAGGGCTAGAGAAGGAGTCGCCGCATCAACATCTTCAAAACTACGAGATCTTGATGGAGACCTTGCGACCTCCCAGAATTGAAAATAACAACTACAAGCTAAGACCTTTCTACTTTTCTCTTAAAGATAGAGCTCTTACTTGGTATCAATCTCTTCCTGCAGGAAAGATCAGCACATGGGAAGAGATGACTACGGAATTCTTGACCAAATTCTTTCCCCCCTCAAAGACTGCTGAAATGAGAGGGAAGATCAATGCTTTCATCATGAAGGACAAGGAGAGCTTGTCCAAGTCTTGGGAGCGGTTCAAGGATATCCTTTTGGATTGCCCACATCATGGGATTCCAAAGATCGAGTTGTTGGAGATCTACTTCAAAGGGCTGGACGGAAACACCCAGTTCAATCTCCAACTACTCTCCGCCGGTACATTCATGGATATGGCGGTTGACGAGGCTTGGGACTTCATTGAGAAGCAAGCCTTACATATGGAGAAGTACACCCACCAAGGAGCTGAAGGTGGAGTTAAAAGAGTCAACTTTCAAGAGACTCAACCCAACAACAACCAACTCACGTCCTTGAAGAACGACGTGAAGCAATTGAAGGAGCTATTGATGGCTCAAACTAAGAAGGAAGAGCAAGGGCAAAGGAACAACAGCAACAACAACGGGTACCGTAACAACAACAACGGACCCCGAAACAACAACTACAACAACAATAGAGGATCCAATAGCAACAATTGGAGGGCGAATAACCAAAACAACGGTAACAATCATTCAAACTCCAACTCTAATGATTCCTCTAACCCTTTCCTCTCTTCTCCTTCTTCTTCTTCTACTCCATTGAAGAGCCAAGGGCAAGGATCAAGTTCGTCTCAGCCGGAAAAGAAGGACGCAGTCCTGGAGGCAATCTTGATCAAGCTTAGTGCTATGGAGAATTCTATGACTTCATTTTCGAGGGCCCAAAAGTCCTTCGAACAACAACTTGCTAATAGCCAGTTATCTTGATCAAGCTTGGTGCTCTTGGTCAATTCTAGTCCCTCCTTGTATTTGTTCTATTTAGAAGGCTTGTGTAAGGTTAAATAAGGGAGGGTTAAGCTAAGATCTTTGTTAAGGGGTTTTGACACATAATTGGTCAAGGTTCTTTGCGAGAATACCTTGGTTTGTATCTTCCTATATTTCCATCATTTTTATTCCATAATATCATCTTATTATCTGTCCATTATCAATACATCATACTCATGTTCTTTGTCCGAAGTTTCATAAATCCCCGCCAATAGCCAGAATCTCGCACGATATTCTTGACCAAGATTCCTTCTCTGAGACCGTTCGTGGACTTTCAATCTAGATCAGGCAACTGCGGTTTCAACCTTGCATCAAATAGACTAAATGAGTTTAGAGTAGAAAGAGGTAAGAAATAGACACAAAGGGGACTAAGAAGAGAGTTTTACGTACCTCGCACTTATGCAATTTTAGAGAGAGAGATATCCGGGTAGGTTTCGATCTCGACTAGGTAAATTTTGGTTAAAGTCTTGGCCGAGATTATCTCTGGGGGGGCGAGATCGTTGAGAAATGGTATGTTTAGGTTATGTACTGGATCAAGGGTAATATAAATCTTCATCTCTAGATGTTCCCTTTGGATTGCTCAACTTTTTCCTCAAAAAATTTTGATAAAATTCGCAAAAGTAGCAAATCTCGACCAAAATCTCGGGTGAGATTTTAGAATGAGGGGTCGAGAATGTCAAACGTCAAGTGTTTGACGTCAATCACTGAATATGATATGGGATATACTCCTCCCTTGTTGCCTTGATGTTCCCTTCTCAGTTGCATCTCAACATCTCTTACTCCAATAACTTTACCAAACTTTGGGTTATAATTTATGAAATATAGTATAGGCCAGGGTAAGAAAAGAGAAAAAAGTATTTGGCTTTCTTGTGGATATATGAGAATTGAAGATGGGGCGACATATTTGACCGTTGAATGATTGAGATATAAAAGATACGGATAGATATTTAGTTTGGATTTGAAAGATATGATAACATCTCACCTACTAGATAAGATCTCAACAATATGTTAACATGTAAATCTCTTTCCTTCTTTGATGTGGCAACTGGATATGAATAGATTTGACTCAAATCTATGTGAATATTGATTGTATTGAGAGAATAATGTAACTTGCCGCCCAAGTAAACAAAATCTCTGCGTGTTACACACTGAATTAGGGCAAGATTTCGCAGGCTCCGGCGAGGTTTCGTTCTAGGGTTTGGTTGGCTTGTGTTTGGCTATGGCGTCTCTCTTTTATCCAATAGACACAAGACAGAGCACGATAGACTCAAATAATCTCACAAAAGAATAGCAACAAAGAAAAGACTCGATTTTTATATGACTCAAAGAAGCCTCAATTAAAAATACTCAAACCGTGGTGTATGGTTGAGTTGAACTCCAATCGATTAGCTTTGATACCACTTTGATGCGGGGTCCATGCCGTAGTTTTCCGATTTTTATTGAAGTCCGTGAAATCGACGAAATAAGTAAATCTCGGCCGATATTTGGTATTGGTAGGGCCGAGTTTGTGAAAACTAAGAGAACGAGAACGTGAATTTTATGGATGATAATGGTAAGATAAAGAAGATGATTGTTCGTTCCCAAACGAGCGTCAATAATGAACGAAAATAGCTTTAAATTTATACTTGAAATAAAAGTCTGAACAATATGCAAACTCACAATGTACGGATCAATTGTAGCAAAAGAAAATATTCCAAGGTTGAACACAAGGACTAAGGTGAAATCAATAGGTGATAGATCAATGATAGAATAGATTAATGCTAATTCTAAAGAAAGAAAAGACAAAAAGGAATCAATATGAATAATATGACAATCGGAAAATTGTAAATTCTAGAGATCAAAGTATCCAGTTGTGTTTTTCGATTCAAGACTTCTAAAGAACTATACAAGGTTGAGATCGTTAAGGAAAGGTGTTTCTAAGGTGGGATAGATTACGGGGGAGGTATCACTATCCACTAATCCCAAACCAAAGGTCCTATTACCGGGTAAGTCTCAAGTATCTAAGGAAAGGAACTATAATCTCAAACCAACAACTCAACCTAAGGGAATATAACTACCATTTACCGGAGTCTCAGGCTAGCTCACAAAGGCAAGGTGAAGGAACACTCAAACCTAATAAAGGATAAACCTTTATTACCTAGAACTCATCATCTTTGGCAACCAAGAAAGGCAATGACCGGGTAAGTCTCTTCCCACGCTTGGATCTAAGCTTGAAAGGTTCAACAAGGCTAGGATTTAGGCAAACTATAACCTAAGCTTAAGGATATAACATGAACGGATAAACAAGGAAAATCTCGGGTTATTCTAGCTCAAATCTCGGCCGAGATTCCTGAGAACAAACTGAGATTCGGTAACTGCATAGATTAAAATCAACATGTAGGAT
The DNA here is from genome assembly GCA_033239045.1 of Fagopyrum esculentum. Classification (NCBI taxonomy): domain Eukaryota; kingdom Viridiplantae; phylum Streptophyta; class Magnoliopsida; order Caryophyllales; family Polygonaceae; genus Fagopyrum; species Fagopyrum esculentum. The sequence goes on from BSUD01000005.1 coordinate 97,637,137, forward strand.
CCAAACTAACTTAAAGGTTCATTCTATCATCATCTATACCACAACCATCAACTAATCACCCTAGAATCGCAAGGGTTCTAGCCAACAACACACATATTCAAATCAACAAAGGTAAATGATATCAAACAACTCATAAAACCAAAATAACCAAGAAAAGGGCAAGGAAAACTTAGCAAAGGGTCTTCCATAATCAAAATTGTAGTCAACCAATAACAAAGGTTCAAACTTGTGTTCAAACAATGAAATCTAGCAACTAAGTATCTACCTTCAAGAATTCCTTACCGATCTTCTTCCTAAAATTAATCTCTGCGAGTTTCTGAGTATCGAATGGTGTGTCACACCTATGCGTACCTTAGAATCCTTCGGTGGGCGTGGGGCCTCTTCGTTGGGGGTCCTTTCAATGTTGAAGGCTATAAGATATTTACAGAGATAAATCTAGGGTTTAGAAAAGCATGGGCCTTAAAGATAGATTACAGTTTAAAGATAAATCCTATCTTAAAGATAAATTGATGTTTAAATATAAACTGCAGCTTAAATATAAACCCTAAATTTTTGTGCCGAAAAAGAAACTAAGCCCGTTAGTATCAAAGTCCGCTCTGGCGGTATCAGAGTTCGCTCCACGGTATCAGAGTTCACTCCACGGCATCAGAGTTCACTCCAGGGTATGCAGCATTAAAGTTCACTCCAAGGGGTATCAGAGTTCGCTCTCACGCGTGTTCCTAGCTTCCTTTTATGCTCCATCATCTTCCTTTATGATATTATCCTTAAATGTGTCATTTCGCTCCATAATTTTCCAAATTACCTACAAATGCAATTAGAATCCGTGTAGACATTTTTTCTAGCAAAGTATGCAAATATGAGCTTAAATGTCATGGATTCATGTCTATGCGTGCAAAACAAAGGGAAAAACTATCTAAATGCATGACTAAACATAGATCATAATTCATGTCATCAATGATAATGGAATGAATTTGATGAACAATATAGGAAGATAGAACCAAGATATAAACTTACAAAGAACCTTGATCAATATGATCAAAACCCTCAACATAGAGTTACTTTAACCCTTCTTTCTTCAACCTTGCACAAGCCTCCTAACTTGAGACAAGAAAAATGAGGGACTAGTTTGACTAGTATCACCAATCTTTAAGAAAATTAACACACACAAGAACAACCTAGCAAGGACTCACAACGATTCAATTAAAGGCTCTCTTTTTTATTGAATAAAAATAAATTAAATATAAACTTCGTAAATGAAGTAACGAGTGTTCACAATATTGTAGAAACCAATAAACAATTCAAAGCTAACTGGATCTCGGCCTTCTAGGTCCCTAAATAGAAGAGATTACTCTAAAAGATAAAGAATAAAATTATCCTACAAAATATAGGATAGAAAATAAAAACCTTTAGAATGTTTAGAGCTTTAAAGGTATAAAATAACTAACTATAATCTTTTATAAATCTTAACAAGATTTGGGATGATCTCGACTTCAAGAGATATCAGAATCTCGGCTAGATATACGAGATTCTCGGTTGGACAATTGTAAATCTCAGCTAGTCATTTCCTTGATTCCTTGATCATCTTCAGACATGTACGGCTCATCCACAATAGATATCAATGTAACTAAAGATGACTTAGACATAAGTAAAGTCTCCTTAGATGCACATGATGCCAATAAACTAGCAACATCTTCTTGGAGGGATCTTGATCTTGATCTAGTAATAGATCCTTCCATCCGAGGGCTTGAATATGATGTCAGCTCCTTCTTCTTCAAAATGCTCTTGCTCTAGCTCTAGTGATTGCTCCATATATGGGAGGTGTTAGGGATGGTCCTTCATCACTTTCCCTGCATTTCTACTTGCATTTAAAGTAGTTTATTCGAACGGAGTTTGTATTACCTTCTAAATTTTGATATATTGGAAATATGATATTTGATAATTGACGTGTCTACGATGCTTTAGATTATATATTTTTGCTATTTTTATTGCACATGAGTTTTTGGATGAATTTTGATGAAATATTTAGCTAGACATGGACCTTGTCAGCGATCTTGAGCTAGACACGCATTTTCATGTGTCCTTTCTTTCATATTTTTGTGTGATATCCAACATGCTTAGTTTCTTATAGAACTTGTGATTTACTCTTTTTCAAAGCTATGCGTTCTTTTGATTTTATATACTTGCTTGTGAAGATGATTGAGGTCATCTTTGTTAAGTATATGTGACATTCTTACCCTTATATAGGTTTTCCTTCTATTAGTCATTTCTTAACTATATTTGTCCTTTTTTGGTGCTCCTCAAAAATACCCACAACCGTGATATAACCTCATTTGACCTTATCAAGGGTTGTGATGGAAGCAATGAATGAAGAAATCAAGTATGGGGTATTCCCCCAAGAAGTGTGAATACTCGCAAGTGTTAACGCGCGATCATAGAAGACATCTATATTGATTGTAAATCCAAGTTAAGAGGTAGATTTATGTTGGAGAAAGAAGAATTGAAGAACCATGTGAAGATCATTGATGTTGGATGTTAGTTTATGATGATCTCTAAGAGATTCTTGAATTCGACCATCTTATCTCTGAATTTAGAAAAGCTTTGAAAGTAGTACTCATGGTCTCATGATTCGAACTAGAGCAGCGGGAAAGTCGGTTTTACTGAACTGTCAAAAAAATTGTCAAGCAGCACATCTAGACAAGCTGATACAACATGTGAGACAGCTTGTCAGGCCGTCTCTATGCCGTCTCAAGACATCTCAAAACCTTCTAGAATTTCAATGAGTTACGACTTTTTCTAATTTATTTCCCAAAAGGGATGCTAGACGGCTTTTTGGGACGTCTCTCATGTCGTCTCGCCGTCCTTGTGTCTCCGAAATCATATCTTATCTTTTGTATATGGGTTGGCCTTCCTATGTTTGTCTTAGGGTTTCATCTAAATATTATAAATAGGCATTTCTAGGTCAGATTAGAGGTGTGTCGCATCCCACCTTAGGGTGGACGAGTTTCCAGGGTTTTAAGGTTCCAAGTTCGTGCCGCGGCACAATAGAGTTAGACTTGTATTTCATTTGCTTTGTAAGTACTTTTGAGCTTTGATATTTATGAAAGAATATTCTTTTATTATCTTTGGTTGATTCCTCCCGATTTAAGGATTGAATGATCTCTATAATGGTTTGAATTATTATTGCATATATGTTTATGAATTAAGATTGTGATATTGCTTCTTTTCAAAGTACTTCGTATTCACATTTTATTTACTTTCGAAAGAAGTGGCGTTTCTAATTGGTTTAGATAAAACAGTTAAAGAGTGAAAAGTGATGGTTGTTTTAGTAGATTTATTGAAAAGAACTTGTTTTGAGAGTCGCGTTTTATCATGGTCATTGCCTCAAGGAATTTTAACTATCATTGAAAGTTTTGGTCTTTGTACCTTTCTCTACGTGATGGGCCAAAAGCTAAGGTTTTTCTTGTTATTTTCTGGATTTTTAAGTCCTTGAAGGGTTTTCCTACACGTGCTGAACCGCCGGATTTGAGGGTTACGTGTGCTAGAAAGCACGGTTTTTGTTTGTCTATGTCAAATGTTCATTAGTCTCATGTGTATATATATATATTCATTCGGATGGAGAGGAAAGTTGAGGTGGTAGGGATAGAGCAATGGGATGGGTGTAGTGGCGGTCATTTAATAGAGTCGTAGTTATATCAGGTGGGGCCAACAGATAAGTACATGTCACATATAAGGCATCTGATAGGCTGCGCCGCCCTCATTCGTCGCCCAATTCGTGACGACAATCATTTCTTTTGCATATATTAAGATTTGTAATAAGGAAACGGTTATCCACTCATTAAATAAAGTGTTGTTTGCAATCAAAATCTTGTTTATCGTCAGCATCACTTGTGATCTACTACTACTAAAAAGGCATGCTCGCTTCCACATATAGATTATAGTTAATTATGCACTTTTTAACTAATGCTCTAATTGGCTGTCTTTGGCTCATCTTATCTTTATGCATTTTATTCACCCATTCCCATTATTACACTATATTAATATAAATATGATAAGATAAGCATCTTTTGAGGATTCTCTATACAATATTAACCTTTTTCAATCAATTTTACATTTTAAAAATATTGAATTAACTACCAAAAAATGTATAATTAGATAGGTATACTACATATGTTGTAAATGCGGCCCTTCGTAAGCTGGAAGTGTAAGATTTATAAGCTGCATTGCATTGCATCCACAATATAAAGAAAGGTACTTTATATGATATGATATTAATATTGATTTGGGGATGAAGATAAACACATGCTTTTTAGGTGAATCCACATGTGATCACTAAGGGCGGCGCCAATACTTAATATAAAGTAGATTGGCATAACTCTCAGAGAATGTGAATCCTAATCCCTAACGTGTACAATACGTGGCTACCTGCCTACTTACAAACTTAGAATCATCCTTTTGCATACGCTCCTCAATAGGAGGCCAAATCCTCTCTTACATATCTTACTTTTGGTTACGCTCACATCTACCAGTTGTATTTTGGTTTTTTGATCGAATCAAATTCTTCGTAATAAGGGACGATGTAAGAATTAAATTCCAACTTCTAAAACTCGATTATGGTATTTACATGCCCCAATCTGACTAAGAATTTTAATCTTTGTTAGAAATTCTCCATTGATAATAATGTGGTTGTACAATTTGATCCTTTCAGATTTAATGTGAAGGACCTACTCATAGGGAACACAATTCAACGTTTTACTGGCTTTAAGGATCTTTATTGTGTCTCAACCACGTCAATCTCAAATAAAACCACTCCATCAACTCGTGTTGATGTTGAGTCGAAATGTTGGCATGCTCATATGCGCCATCTTGGTGATCATACTCTTCATGTTATACGTCCTTCCCTGCGTCATTTTGTCCCTCCATCAACAAAGTAGTCTCTTTGCTCGTTGTGTCAGTTAAGCAAACACAAGCGTCTTCCTTTCCGTCTTTCTAATACTAGAACCCATGGTATTTTTGATATTGTTCATTGTGATTTATGAACATCTCCAATTTCTAGTGTCAATGGTTTCAAGCACTATCTCGTTTTACTAGATGACTTCTCGAATTTTGTATGGGCATATCCTCTTAAACATAAATCTAACACATATGTTCATATCTTGCGTTTTCACTCCTTCGTTGATACCCAATTCCATAGTAAAATTAAGAGTTTCCAATTTGGTATGAGTGGGTAAATTTGAGAATCATAATGGTCATATTTTTTTGTCAATAACAAAGTCAAGTTATTCGGTTCTCATGTCCTCAAAGATTGATCACCACAAAAGGCAAAGAGGAAAGAATTATGCGCACTATTAATGATAAAACAAGATGTCTTATTTTTACCAAAGGGTTGTTTACAAACTTTCGATCCAATTTGTGTTTTTACTCTGCTCCGACTGGGAGTGAGGGAGGATGTTAAATACATACATTTTCATGTATATTTTGCATTGTAATTCCTAATGATGTCATTAGTTGTATTAATTAGTTAATTAGCAATTAATTAATCGATGGGCTCTACCTGGGGACATCTAATCTAACAGATGGTATATTGATGATGATGATGAGTAGATTTAAAAAATATATAAACATGTCATTGGTTATGATTTAAAGCAATAAATTGAATTTGTGGTGGAATCTAGCAAGGAGGATAATATTGATTAGTCTAGTCTAGTAATAGGTCAGTCGGTAATGACGTGTCAGAAAGTGAAAAAGGTTAATATTTTATTTTATAAATATCTAATATTACTCAGACGAAAATATGGACAAATATGTTGGTATTGTAGGCGCAGCTGAATTGTGGAGTACACTTGAAGGCCTATGAGAAGATTCACAACTTGCGACTCTTCTACTTCTCACCCAAAAAATAAATACTATTCTTTTAGTCAATAACCCATATATGTAGATATGTATTAACCGGAGCATGCAACACTAAAGTTGACGTCACGCGTTCACAACTTTTTTCGTTTTTTTTTTT
>BSUD01000005.1:97643372-97704595 GCA_033239045.1 Fagopyrum esculentum
TAAAAAAAAAAAAAAAAAACTGATCTGTTTAACTACTAATGTAGTATTTCAGAATCCGGAATTTCATATATATAATTTTCTATAGAATAAACCTAAAGATATAATTTTTGAATACACTAATAAGTAGAAGATTTGATCCTACATACTGTTCTAAAGCAATTACAAAAATCCAACAAAAATTAAAATTTGTGGGAGAAACTCAACATAAATACGTCTAGCTTCTAAAACAATATTTCATATATAAGACATTAGTTAAAAAGAAATGTATCTAGTCCTTATAACACTTTTAATTCATAAATAAATTTTCTCATACAATCTTCATTTATAGAACATTTAAATATATTTTTGAAAAAAATTAAAATAAGTAGATTTGCTTCCGTCAATATCTAATTACGTTCAGCTTGATCCATTCGAATAAATCTTATGGAATAAGGTACGTATTGCAGTTTACTCTCCACTATATATCTATAAAACACTTAATTGCAACTCGATCATCCAAAATTTATAAATTTATCATTATATTTATTGCGGTGTACAACAAAAACAGCTTTTATTATCAACTTATGAGCGAAAACTGTTTTCGTTATTACTTATAAACATGCAATTATTCATCAACACAATATTTTTTAACAAATATTCATACGGGACATATGATATAAACTAGTTAACCTAAAACTTGCCAACAATAAGATTATAAGCTGAATTCTCTTATTTATGAAAAATAAAAAATTATAAAAAAGTTAGCTATTTGATACAGTGTAAGTACATATGAAAAGTGTGCTTGAGTATTTACACCTGAACTTAATAGCAATTTATACTTGTATCCAATATATGTAAGTTGATTAAAATTTTTAAAAAAAATATAATAATCTTAAAATATACTGTATTGATTTAATTTGAACTTAGGTAGCGGATGCAGAGGAGTCAAAGAAAATGAATGAAGGAAAGAGTTTGGGCATATGGAAGAGAGAGAGGAGTGGGGCCCACCTTAGATAGAGGGCAACGGTTTTGCTAAACCGCCATGTCCGAGCGCGTTGTTTTCTCAACTTGCATCTCTGCTTGGCCCCACCCTTTCCAATAATCTCAAGGACTTGTCCGTACACATTCATTATCCTAACACACAATCTTTTTTTTTTTTTTTTATCAATTTCAATTACTTTACAATATGTTTATTTAAGAAATTACTTCTTAACTTTATAAAGAAAATTCTATTTTTATCAATTTCAACCAATTATATTACTTCAAATAATTTTTAAAAATATATTACATTATTTTTATCAAAATATTATTATTGTAAAAACAAATGTATATAGTTGTTAAAATCGTCTATTGATTTTTTTCTTAACCGTTTTATTCTTCTACTAAGGATTATCCCTAACTTTGTGGGGGAGAAAATTTGTTCAACTTTGATTATTTATAATCCGATCAATTTTACAGTTTGTAACTTGTATTTCAATTAAAAGTCAACTCAAGAACTCAAATTTCTATTTTTTGTTCAAAACAAACTTTAAATTGTCAATACAATTATCTCATTCAAACTTTGGCTCAAGTTCCTAGCATAAGACTATTCTATAGTTCAAATTCCAACTCTGTTATAATTATTTTTTTTTCTAAATTTGTCTTTTTCCCACAAGTCCAAATTATTGAAAGTACATTTGTTTGTTTTTTAAGAAAAAAAAAACTAGTATGAGTATGTATTGTTTTTTTTTTTTTGAGAAAATGAGTATATATTGTTGAAAGATGGGATACACAAGATGCCTACTAGGCAAAGAAGATACAAGTATATTTATCTTAGATGAACTCTTAGGATCTTCGTCCAAGCAAGAGAATTTTGAGATCGATTCTTTCAGTGTGCATTGATGTGATTCTTGACTACAAAAATAATGTTATTGGCGTAGACAATTGCGGGCAAGAGGAGTTGTTAAAGATGTTGCTGTTCCTTTCTTTCCAGATGAAGTAGATGAAGGTGACAATGTTTGAAATTTTGATTTGGTGAATGAGGTTGTGTCTAGTGGTTTGTGAGGCAAGCCAAGTCCAAAGGTCAGGGAGGTAGGGGAGTGGAGAGGGGGTACGTTTTCAGGTTGAGACAATGTTAAGGACAAGGTTGGTGTAGGAATAGTTAGTCCATAAATGAGATTCGTCTTCAAGATAGGAGTGGCAAAGCTTACAAGTAATGGATGGAGCGATGTTCTAGGTTTAGAGCTTTATGAGGGGTAGGGAGTTTTGGTGACCAACAACCCAATCAATGAAGCTATACTTGGGGATATTAAGTCCGTGCTAAATAGAATAACACCAGGGGGTACTAGGGGAAGGTTTTGGAAGAGGCTATCGGTGAGGGAAGTGGAGAAGGTTCCTTTGCGGGTGGTGATGGACTGGAGGACTTGGGTAGGGGATTTAATGGTGCATAGCTCATCTTTGATCTTATAATACTAGAGTTCCAGATGAAGTTGTGGGAAGGGTTGGTGAAGGAGGTCCATATGGCGTCATTCTTGATGACGTTGTGAGATATTCAATTACACTAGAGGCTAGGAGTGTTGTGAGCAAGCTCGAAGATGATTAATGTTTTCTTTCTATGTTGTTTGGTAAAAAAAATCTACTAATTGTTATTATTTTATACTAAAAAATCAACTAATCTATATATCAATATACATATATTAAAACAGAAGCACTTCCTCTTAGGTGTCATATTTTCATAAACTTCATGCCACATGCCATTTTCTTGTTTATTTTTAAGTTTATAATTACATCAATTTCTAAATAAATAAATAAAATCATTGATATAAATAATAGATATAATGTTTCCATTTTTAGTTTTAGCACAATCTTCAATATACTTTTAAGATATTCTTCTTATTATTTTTTGAAAATTTTCTCACTTTTAATTATAAAATAATTAGATAGTTTATTATTCTAATTTTAACATATAAATATATAGTATTTTATATTAATTAAAAAAATATACACTAACTTAATAAATGTATAAATTATTATGATATAATAATCACATATTTTATTTTTAAAAATATATTATTTAAAACTACCTAAGATAATTTTGTAATTGAACTTTTTTCAATGTTCTCTAGTTTTAACATTTATATTTTAATTTTTAAAATTTATTTCTAATTTTTTCATTCACCATCTTCATAAGTAAATCTAGTAACATTAACTTTAACTAAGATATATAATATTGTATAAATTAGTCTATTTTTATTTATCTATCTAAAATTATAATAGAATTAATAATAAAATTTTAATTATTTTAGAATTAATTAATTAAAACCATTATAATACATCTTTTTTTTTTAATAAATTTTGAAAAATTATATATCAATTAAATATAAAATTATACCATATTTTAACACAGAAGCTAGTTGATGGATAAAATGTAAATCAAACAAATTAGATCCCTATATTTACCAATGTAGGGCGTTATATATATATATATATATATATATATATATATATATATATATATATATATATATATATATATATATATAGGTCATAGTGATATGATATGGTATGGAGATTGGCGAATACCTTATGGGCCCATCATACAAGTTGATGCGATTAACTACACTTCCTTAATAATAAACTTATAACTAATTAATGCGTTTTTCTTTTTCTCATTGGAGATGAGAGATTTGAATTATCGTCTTTTTTTAATATTTCAACTAGCAGGTTGGACTTTTCATATTTATATTTAATTCGCCTTCAAACGTTTTTGGATAATCTTCCTAGGGTTCTCCTATGAACCAAGTTATTTGGATCCTAAAATTAGGTTCCATTTTAAATGAGCTGAATATGTGAATATTTTTAAGCACGGTTAAATTTTAGGTTAGTAATAGACTCATATATTATGAAGTTGAACACGAGCATGTCAAATCTCGACTCGTTTGACTATAATAACGTTGTAGCGTTGTTGTACTAGTCGGTCTACTCGAATTCGGTCCAAAAAAAGCTCAATGGAGAAGAAACTGAACCAACCAAGAACCAAAATGTCTCGTCCTTAAACCCTCGTCTTAAAGGAATTCTGAAAGGCCCAAGCCCCGCTTCATGTTTTATAGTCCTCATTATCTATAATAAAAAAAATCGAACTGCTAACAACACAACGTAAAAACTACAAGCTGCACAACTCAACGCTGACCAACAGCGTTGAACTAGTTCAACTTCAACACCAAGCGACAGTGTTGAAAAACTTGAACCTCAACGCCGGGTGAGACAACATTGAAAAACTTCAGCCTCAAAGCTGGGCGACGACGTTGAATTTGAAGATATAGCCATTGGATTCGAACGTTGCCCAACATCCATAATTATATATGTTGGATCATATCCGTTGGGTTATATCCAGTGGATTATAAATACAATCAAATCACCAACGATACATATACTACTTGTTCCGTATCTTACACAAATTTTCGATTAACGTTTAGTGAATATGGTAAAAAGTGAAGACGAAATCACGTTGACATTCGATAGTTGCATATTTAGCGACCCTGATGAGTTTATTTCTCACATCAAAGTAAGTTTGTTATTCAGAATTTGTTATAAATTGTTAGTAAGTTTCTTATTTTAGTATTATGATTTTATGTATGAAATATTAGTTGTTAGTATCTTGGAAATATTTCTTCTCTTAGGTAGACATTAATAGTAGGTAATTTGAACTGGAGTAAAAACCCAAGGGCAGATTAGGGCGATCGTTGTAACCGTTCTGTGTGACGTTTACAACCGCTTTTCTTTCTCTCCGGTCATCGGCCGTGGGAGCTTGGGTTGTCCTCGCCGAATACGTGCGGGTTCACCGATTAAGGGAGGTGCATTGGACTAGTTTTTGCAGATCGTGGAAGGAGAAGTAGATGGCTAGCGGTTCCGGACAAAATTTTAATATTGATCTGACAAAGGAGGAGGCCAGGGTGGTTCATGTGGAATCAAGGGGTCGTGAAGAATCTGATACGGGAAAGACTTTTGCTTTAGTATGGTCATTGCAAACCAACATTTCAACGTTTATGCCCTAAAAGCGACTATGAAAGGGGCATGGCGACTGCGCCACAATTTCATATTTCGTGAGATTCGCCAGAATCTTTTCATTTTTCAGTTTGTCGATGAAGTAGATCGTGATAAGGTAATCAAATCCAGTCCTTGGTCTTTTGATAAATCTTTATTAGTACTGAAAGAAGCGGGGAATGAGCAACCTTCACAGATCGTTTTTGATAAGTCACCGTTTTGGGTTAGGGTTTTGGATCTTCCACTTTCATCCATGAACATGACTACTGCGAAAGCGTTAGGGGATGTTTTTGGAGGTTTGCTTGAAGCTGAGGAGGATCAAATCTTAATGTGTGCTAAGTTCCTTCAGTTGAGAGTGAATATCGATGTGACAAAACCGCTTCGCAGAGGAATTATTATTGGAATCGATAACAAGAAATGTTGGGTTGAATTGAGGTATGAGCGATTACCTAATTTTGTTACTCATGTGGTTGCTTAGGACATGTTGAACTGGACTACGGATTAGATAATTCTTCTAGGGAGAAGTAGGCATATGGGGACATACTGAGAGCTTCTCCAATGAAATTGGTTTTGGAGAGTATTGCCACAGAGAGGGCACAGGGAAAAGCATTGTTATAGACCATGAAAGGGAGAGTGTCAGGAGGTATGCAACATGAGAACTCCATGCCAGCCGAACGTGTGAAAACGTTCTCTTCTCGATATTCTCAATGATGTGCCGAAGGACCAGGAACGAGTTTTGAAGGCACTAATGAGCTATCTACATTAGTGAATAAGTTGTGCGGATTGGCTCCTATGGTCTGCAACAAGGGTACGTGTTTGGATAGTGATGGATTCCAATATAGTCTTGGTATTCCAGCGAACTGTCATGTCTTGGAGGAGGGTAAGAAGAGCGAGGGGAAAAAAGGAGAGGTTTTTAGAGGGCGTCAATCGAGTGAGGGAGTGTATGAGGGGAAAAAGGAGAGGATGGGGTGGACCTATTTCAGCGAGGGAGTAGGAGGGGAGGTGGGAAGGGATGTGAAAAAGGTGCAGAAGGTGGGGGTCTGATACATAAATGGAAGAGACTGGCTAGGGTGACTGGGGGAATTGAGATGAGTGAGGCTATCATCTCAGCTAAACGGGTTCGCCCTAGCGAGGATGGTGATGCACATGATCTTGGAACGGAGCAAGGGAGGGTAGTGAAACGAAGAGTGATGCTCAGTGACACGTTATTGGCGGGAGAGGAAGAGATCCTCTCTTGTCGGGAACAATGAATTGTCTAAGCTAAAACTGCCGGGGATTGGGGAAGGCTCGTGCAGTTGTCCGACTCACTAATCTAGTGAGGAGAGAAGACCCCAAGATCGTGTTCTTGATGGAAACCAAGTGCGAAAAAAAGAGAATGGAGGAAGTCAGGCAAAAACTTGGTTTTTCAAATTGCTTTACAGTGGAGTGCATCGGCAAGTCGGGTGGATTGAGTCTATTATGGGATGATGGGGTTGATCTCAGGATTCAATCTTATACTCATCATCATGTTGATGCCTTAGTTCGGAGCACTAATCAGGTAGTTGGTTGGAGATTCACGGGAGTATATGGGTGGCCGAGTGAGGGTGAAAAGTATCACACATTGGAGCTGTTGAAGAGGTTATCTAGGGAGACAAATGGAGCTTGGATGTGCGCCGGGGATTAAAATCAGATTCTCTCGCTCGAAGACAAGAAGGGTGACAATGTCCCGAATTACAGGAATATGTTGAGCTTTTGGGAAACATTGGAGGAATGTGATTTAGCTGAGATTGAGTTTACAAGGCATCGTTTTACGTGGGATAATGGTCGGAAGGATACCGAATTCATTCAAGAACGTCTTGACTTTGCTTTTGCAAATGAGGCTTGGTTTGATATGTACCCGGGAGCGTCAGATCTACATTTGGATAGACAAGGGTCATACCATGTTCCTATCATCATTTATCCGCTAAGAGTGGAGTATGCGGAATCGAGCAAACGATCAGGTAGACGACCGAATCGGTTTGAGGCTCTGTGGGCTGCAGATGACGGTTGTGAGATTGTTATTAGAAATGCATGGAACAACCCTACTGCCAGGAGTGAGGAGGATGGTGTTATGGGACATGTGTCTCGTTGTATGACAGATCTTATTGATTGGGACAAAACGACTTTCGGTAATATACTGTTGTTCGCCCCTAAAGGTGTGTGCAAATAAGCTTTAAATTTATAAAACTAGAATCAAGCAGCGAACCCGCAGTGTACGGATCGACGTAGTTAAGCAAGAATTCCAGAGTATCGACACAGGGATTTGGGTGGGAACAAATTCAATTGCAGATTATCAAGCGAGTAAGTACGAGAGGTTTTGCAAATATTGGGAAAACAACAATCCTAAAGATCCAAGTATCCAGTTGTGGCAATCGATTCAAGATATACTTAATGATATAAAGACAGAGTTGAGATATGCAAAGGTATACTAATGTAAGGTAATCGTACGGTGAAGTTCCAAAAACCTTATATGACTCACCTACAAGGCACTCTCTATACAGGTTGTTGAGGCTCAATATAGAAAGATTCTAAAGGTGAGAATTAATATCAAATACCCAAACTTGTAATCCAAGGATCAAGACTAACTTAACCGATTGAGGTTGTGACACTCACAATCGAGGTAGAGGTTGTTGAGGCTTCACTACCACCTAGAAAAGACGAGTCTAAACTAAGTTAAAGCAAATCTTTAACTTTGGATTAAAGTAAAAGCAGTTTCGTAAACTTAAGGGAAATTACGGTTGGATCTTGAGATTCCACGGTCGTGGAACTCAAGAACAACCCGTAATTTAGGGTTCGTCGACGATTCTCTCAAACTCTTAGGGTCTAATCTATTTACGATCGATCTATCATCATCTAAGCCACAACTATCAACCCTTCACCTTAGAATTGTTAAGGGTTTTTAGCCAATAACAGTCATGTTGATATCAATTCAAGAATTAAAAGATTGAAAGATGAAAACTTCCGAAAACTTTCAATAAACTCTAAACCAATCTCAAAGTCACAATTAAGAACAAATATCGTCACAAGATTCAAAATAGAACAAACAAACACAATCTTAGGCAAAAAGGAAGAACGGGATGTCAATCCGTCTTCTAAATCAAACCTAAAGAAGAAGAGTAGTCTTCTTGCAAGAAACCTTCCGAATCTTCCGTCAATCCGGGAAATCTGGAAATCCCAACGATAATCTCCACCAAGTGCGAGATTAGGGCAAATCCAAGCACGAACTTTGATCTCCAACGAGATCTCCAAATGCCTCTAAGCGAGGGTAAGCGGGGATGCCGTCGATAAGCGGTCCTGTCGCAAGTGTAAGCCTAAAGCGCGATAGCGGGCATGACGAAATCTCTCTTCGACCGTCTTTTTATAGGGCAAGATAAAATATCGGCCCGGCCCAATCTTCAAAAGATCGTGGCTTTAAAGTGTGGCGAAAAAGATCGCCAAGATCACGGTCGTGGAAGTTTCCACGACCGTAATTTAGAGCGTGGAAAAGTGTCACGGTTTGAACCATGTATTCCACGACCGTAATAGTTACTGGAATGCATCACGCCTCTCTTTGCAAGAATCCACGGCCGTGGAACTGAACGTGGTTTGTAATACGGCCGTATTTTAGAGCGTGGTTTAGGGTAAGAACGTGATTCTTCCCTAGCCTCGTGCATTCCTCAAGTTGAACTCCAATTTGCTCCTAAGAATGCCCTCAATCCATGGACATCTCAAATCAACTCTTCTTTGCTCGATTCCGTTCGGAAATAGCTCTTAAGTACCTATAATCAACATAGAACTAGTGTAGACATCCATATCGACAATATAGGCAAACTAGCTCACTTATGCAACAATGCTTAATCAAAGACTATCAATATGAATCAAATACGTTTAGAAAACGTGTCTAAAGTGTCACAATATTTCATGCTAACAAAAGCTTTTAAAACAAGAGTTAGGATGAAATATGTGTACTTTCTTTTGGATGAATGTGCCTTCTAAAGAATAGATCATTCTCAAACCTTGCTTCAATCGTTTATCAAACTTTCACACACTTAATCAAAGAGTAAAAAGCAAAGAAAACTCATGAATCAATTAAACTTCTAAACAAGCATCATAACCTTCAAACATTATCAAAATCAATCATAAGGAATTTCAATTTAGATCACCAAGTCATATAGCATTCTTTTGATCTTAAGGACTTCCAAAGAAAAGGTCTAGAATATGGAAAGGGAAGGATACTTTAAGGGAATGTGGTGCATGAATCCGGGAAAGTGGACAACTACCTTCTTCTTTTGCGGTTTCCGCAACACTTCAACTTAGAGCTTCACTCTTTTTCCTTTCATTTTTCGACTTTACTTTTGGAGTTATGGATAGAGATGCACAAAAACCGAAGCCTAGGAGATTGGCGTTTCTCAATTTTTATGAGATGCCTCAAACCCTTAGCGCACATACCATAATCCGCTAGGAATAACGCTCAATTCGACTTTGGCAAGACACAAACACCCGGCTATGTGAATGGTGCCGAGTTACTCATCGTCATGATTGACTTCCCCAAACCTAAGATTACTTTCTATTCATTTGATTGCAAATAATTGCTCTCATGGCCCTCCCACATCAAACATGCCTTTTTCATTCACTTCTCCAAATTCCCGGATAGGTAAAGGAGGTCAATATTTCAATGAGGAGCTAAATGGTCAAAGAAAGAAGAAAGAGAAATCGAATTGCCTTAATCATCTCAATAAGAAGCATAGGAACTTATAATGTGATTTCAACTTCAATTCCTCAACATGATTTAGGTAACATAATCACATTATGAAACTTGCATAAGAGGTATAATCAACACATTCAAATCCTTTTCAATTCACTAATCGTTTAAGCATGCAATTGTTATCAAACTCCATTCACAAGTAATGATTATCATGGAAATCATCTCAATTCATTAGAAGCACAAAATTTTTCAAAATTTTTCAATTTTATGGGTTTTTCAAGTTCTTTTTCATGCAATGCAATAATGAAACGTGCAACACATAATGAACATGCAATGATAGTCTCGAATGAAAGCGAACATAGTGAGTAGAGTTATTACAAACTTTTAGTACATCCCACCCCATACTTAGGAAGAACATTGTCCCTAATGTTCAAAAGGAAGAAAGAAAAGAAAGAAAAGAAAAAGAAACTCACAAAGTGGCGGTGGAATGTCTAAAGCGAACGGTCATGCATCAAATCATTGCGGTGCCGGCGGAGGCGGGAATGGAGAGAAGCTGGAGTCGTAGGGCCGCCCAAACTGCTGGCGGTAGACGTCCCTCATCATGTGATTAAGATCATCCATGCGTCCGTCTCTAGCATCGGCTCGGATCTCCAATGCCCCTACTCTCTCTGAAAGGCCGGTAGCCCAATCCGGCATCTACTCGTACCATCCCGGGGCTTGACTGTACCATGCTGGGGCGTCGGATGGTGCTGGTGCTGGTGGTGGTGCTGCTGGCTGCTCTGTGGACCAAGGAGGGGGAACGCCATACCATGTGGGAGGTGTGGTCATCCACGTAGGCCTCTCACTCACGCTAGCGCGGCGAGAAGACGAGCCTGAGGCTCTAGCTGGACGTGGAGAGCGTCTAGGTACATCTGGGGCCGCCTCCGGCTGATCCGGAAACGTGCCAAACTCCTGCTCGGCTCCTCCTCCACTCTCAAACTGATCTCCCATATCCTCATCCTCAACAACCGGTGGTGGGACATAAGGGGGAACTACTATCCTGTTCGCATGCATAGCAGCGAACGTCTCCTTCCAATTATGGCGTCCCGCCATAATGGAGTACTCTGGAAGCCACTCTATACCCCTACCCGTCCTACTCTCCCAAGGCATGCCCGTATAAGGCGGACCTCTATGTGTGGGGAAGATGAGACCCCTAACCATGAAGGCATGGAGTCCTAAAGGTACGGCCGGTATGCGGGTGCAAGCAGAAAAATCAACACCCAAGCTCCTAGCAATGTGGGTAACTATCCCACCATATCCTATGTTGCCCTTCTTCTTGTTCTTGAGCTTGCTCATAGTAGCAGCCAAGAGAGTAGCACAATCTGCACGGCATCCATAAAGCATGGAGTAAAGCAAGAATAGCTCATCCGTCTTGATCTTTTGGGGCGTCTCCGTCCTAGGAAAGAGACACTCCGAAAGAACACGGTGAGCTATCTTCAAGGCTAGATGGTACATCAATCTAGCCTTGGTATCAGCGGGTTGCCAACGGTCCTCGTCGGCGTAAATCATCGCAACCTCCTTCCAAAAGTCCTTGGCGTAAACGCCACTCGGAAATCGACCGTTAAAGGTCTCATGGAACCCGAAAATGGTCCCAAACTCACGGATGCTAAAATGGTAGTCTCTCTCCATGAGACGGAAAGAGACGGTCCTATCTACGTGGCTGTGCTCGAAAGACGTCACAACCTCCCGTGTAATCTCCTCATAAGAGTCTTCTCGGATAGCTGAGAAGACAACTAATCCGGCTCTATCCAAGAGCCAAGTAAGATCCTCCACAATGTTGAGAGGAGCTAGATCCTCCAACAACAAATATCTAGGGCCAATCACTGCCCTCTCCTTGATCCTATCGAGTTCATCAAGATGATCGTCGTGTATGGTCGGGACTCTAGGGTGAGGGGGTGAAGATGGAGGTGAAGGTGAGGATGGAGGTGAAGGAGAAGAGGGTGGTGGTGCCCTAGAGGATGAGGAGGAGGAGGGATTACCCTTCCTTTTCTTATTCTGATCATTTTTCTTCTCTTTTATCCTCCCCGAAACTCTCCTTACAAAGTCCATTATGCTCAAAATTACGGTCTGTTCTTCAGAAACCACGGCCGTAATTTCCCCAGAGACCGTGATTCGTCTCAGAAAATCACAAATCTCAGCAAATCAGCAATCAATCTCCACAACAGGCAGTCCTAGTCTATTTTCCTCCAATCTCAATCAGTTCTTCCTAAAAATCTCTAGCAAAAACGAACCAAATCGTCAAGAACCAAGAAGAGAGAAAAAACCTAATTTTCGGATTGAAAAATCCGAATAGTGCGTTCGTTGATGAATTTCCGCTCGATTCGTCGCTTGGATCTTGTTTATGGTTGAATTTGCTGCAGTTTAGGAAGAAGAATCGTTGAAAACGATTAGGAAACGAGGATTTGAGAGAGGGTCGTGGATTTTCGGCAATTAGGTCGTGGAAAGAGGGGTTTTGGGTGGTTTTTGTGAAGAATGTGGCTTATATAGTCACAGGCAAAATTTTTGAAAATCACGGTCTGTCGGGGTGTTCCACGGCCGTGGAAGTGTACGGAACCGTGGTTTTGGTGATTTTTCAAAGGCTTTTGGAAATTACGGGCACTGTAGCTATGACGACCGTAATTTAGGCCGTGGAACCCTCTGTAAAGCTCCAAAGTCCAGATTTCGTCACTTTTCTTCAACATTATCTTCCCCTTTTTCTTTTCCATCGATCCTACAACCAAAAACACGAACATACCGGAAGAAATCGAGGCAAAATAAAGCAAAAACGTCTATTCTAAGCTAAACTATGAATCGAAAACAAAAAACGAAAATGCAATACCTTGGGTTGCCTCCCAAGAAGCGCTTTGTTTAAGGT
Source organism: Fagopyrum esculentum (assembly GCA_033239045.1). Classification (NCBI taxonomy): domain Eukaryota; kingdom Viridiplantae; phylum Streptophyta; class Magnoliopsida; order Caryophyllales; family Polygonaceae; genus Fagopyrum; species Fagopyrum esculentum. Next base: position 97,655,969 of record BSUD01000005.1, read on the forward strand.
CCGTAGCTAGACCAATCTCGCACTTATTCGAGTGCGGTAGGCGCGAACTCTTCAGCTTGGAGTTCCGGCGTGTACTTCTTGAGTCGTTGGCCGTTCACCTTAAAACTTCCGCTCGCTTCACCCCATACTTCAACTGCACCATGGGGGAAAATACGCTTAATTAGAAAAGGTCCGGTCCAACGAGATTTAAGCTTACCTGGAAAGAGGCAAAGTCTTGAATTGAAGAGGAGAACTTGATCTCCTTCTTTGAAGTCCTTTGGAATGATATGCTTATCATGCCAACGCTTTGCTCTTTCCTTGTAGATCTTAGCGTTTTCATAAGCGTTCAAGCGGAGTTCATCCAGCTTATTGATGTCTAGGAGACACTTCTCTCCCGCTTCCTTCATGCCGAAATTCAGCCACTTGATAGCCCAAAACGCTTTGTGCTCCAACTCTACCGGTAAGTGACAAGACTTCCCATACACAAGATTGTATGGCGTGGTTCCTATGGGAGTCTTGTACGCAGTCCGGTACGCCCATAATGCATCGTCAAGCTTCAAGGACCAATCCTTCCTAGTCCTTGAAACTGTCTTCTCTAGAATTCCTTTGATCTCCCTATTTGAGATCTCAACTTGTCCACTTGTTTGTGGATGATAAGGGGTAGCGACCTTGTGAGTAACCCCATACTTAGCTAGAAGAGCTTCATGTTCGCCCCTAGAGGTGTGTGCAAATAAGCTTTAAATTTATAAAACTAGAATCAAGCAGCGAACCCGCAGTGTACGGATCGACGTAGCTAAGCAAGAATTCCAGAGTATCGAACACAGGGATTTGGGTGGGAACGAACTTGATTGCAGGTTATCAAGCAAATAAATATGAGAGTTTTGCAAATATTGGGAAAACAACAATCCTAAAGATCCAGGTATCCAGCTGTGGCAATCGATTCAAGATATACTTAATGATGTAAAGACAGAGTTGAGATATGAAAAGGTATACTAATGTAAGGTAATCGTACGGTGAAGTTCCAAAAACCTTATATAACTCACCTACAAAGCACTCTCTATACAGGTTGTTGAGGCTCAATATAGAAAGATTCTAGAGATGAGAATTAGTGTCAAATACCCAAACTTATAACCTAAAGATCAGGACTAACTTAACCGATTGAGGTTGTTGAGGCTCACAATCGAGGTAGAGGTTGTTGAGGCTTCACTACCACCTAGAAAAGACAAGTCTAAACTAAGCTAAAGCTAATCTTTAACTTTAGATTAAAGTAAAAGCAGGTTCGTAGACTTAAGGGAAATCACGGTTAGTTCTTGAGTTTCCACGGCCGTGGACTCAAGAACAACCCGTAATTTAGGGTTGTCGGCGATATTTCTCTAACTCTCAGGGTCTAAGCTGTTTGCGATCGATCTATCATCATCTAAGCCACAACTATCAACCCTTCACCTTTAGAATTGTTAAGGGTTTTTAGCCAATAACAGTCATGTTGATATCAATTCAAGAATTAAAAGATAAAAAGATGAAAACTTTCAAGAACTTTCAATAATCTTCAATTCAATCTCAAAGTCACAAAGAGAACAAATAATGTCAAAAGATTCAAAGTATAACAAACAATCACCACCTTAGGAAAGAAGAGAAAACGGGATGTCAATCCGTTTTCCAAATCAAACCTAATCAAGAAGAGAGATCTTCTTGCAAAATCTTCCAAGAACTTCGATCTTCCGCAAATCCGGAGATCTCAACAGCAATCTCCACCCAAAGTGCGAGATTAGAGGAATTCCAAACACGAACTTCGATCTCTCCAAGAGATGTCAATTGCTTCCCAGCAAACTAAGCGAAGAGTCTTCGTCTAAGCGGTGATGAATGAGGGTAACGGGGGGTGTAAGCGCCGATGACGGAATCTTGCTTCGTCCGTCTTTTTATAGTGTAGGGCAAAATATCGGCCCGGCTCAATCTTTAAAAGATCGTGGCTTCAAAGTGTGGCGAAAAGATTCGCCAAGATCACGGTCGTGGAAGTGTTCCACGACCGTAATTTAGAGCGTGGAAACAAATACGGTTTGCAACATATGTTCCACGGCCGTGTAATCCCCTGGAATGAACATGAATTTCTGACTCCAAATCCACGGCCGTAATTCTGAACGTGGTTTGTGATACGGCCGTATTTTAGGGCGTAATTTAGGGTAAGAACGTGATTCTTCCCTAAACTCGTGCATTCCTCAAGCTAAGACTCCAAATTGCTTCCAAAGAATGTCCTCAATCTATGGACATATCAACTCAACTCTCCTTTGCTCGATTCCGTTCGGAAATAGCTCCAAATCGCCTATAATCAACATAGAACTAGTGTAGACATCCATATCGACAATATAGGTAATACTAGCTCACATATGCACCAAGATCAATCAAAGACTATCAATACGAATCAAATACGTTTAGAAAACGTGCCTAAAATATCACAATATTTCATGCTAACACTTCAAAGCGACGGGATATGAAGTGAGAACCTCCATCACTAATGATAGTCCTTGGCGTCCCAAATCGCGGGAAGATGGTCTTGTTGAAGAACTTAACCACCACCATGGCATCATTTGTGGGAGAGGCAATTGCTTCCACCCATCTAGAGACGTAGTCTACCGCCAATAGTATGTATTGATTTCCACAAGAAGGTGGGAATGGTCCCATGAAATCAACTCCCCAAACGTCAAAAATCTCCACCTCTTGGATGTTGTTGAGGGGCATCTCATTCCTTCTAGAAATATTGCCTGTTCTTTGACAAGCATCGCAGCAAGAAACAAAGGATTGCACATCTCTAAATAAAGTGGGCCAAAAGAATCCAGATTGCAATACCTTTGCGCTAGTCTTGTTCGAACTAGCGTGTCCTCCACAAGGTAGTGAATGACAATGGCGGATGACACTTTGCATCTCATCTTCCGGCACACATCGCCGAATGATGCCATCCGGACCTCTCTTAAAGAGGAGAGGCTCGTTCCAATAGTATTCCCGGACGTCCTTAAAGAACTTCTTCCTTTGTGCGTAGGATAGTCCGGGTAGTATCTCCTGACAAACCAAATAGTTAACAAAATCAGCAAACCATGGTTCGTTACCTTTGGAGATCACGTTGATGCACTCCTCTATGATGTGTAAGTGTTCGTCCGGAAAGGAGTCATCGATGGGTAGATGGTCGTCCTCTAGATGTGTTAGGCGACTCAAATGATCCGCAACAGAATTTTCTGAGCCTTTCTTGTCGCGGATCTCAAGATCGAATTCTTGTAGGAGAAGAATCCATATAATTACCCTTGGCTTCGCATCTTTCTTCGCAAGGAGGTACCGGATCGCAGCATGATCCGTGTAGACAATCACCCTTGCACCTACAAGATAAGAGCGAAACTTGTCAATAGCATAGACAATGACTAAAAACTCTTTTTCGGTAGTGGCATAGTTGAGCTGCGCTTCATCTAGCGTCTTGCTAGCATAATATATGGCATGGGTTCGCCCTTCCTTTTGTTGTCCAAGAACAGCTCCAATAGCTACGTCACTAGCATCGCACATAACCTCAAAGGGTAGAGTCCAATCCGGAGGTTGGATAATGGGTGCTGAAATTAGAGCTTGCCGAATTGTGTTAAATGCATCCAAGCATTCCTGCGAAAACTCAAAAACTGCATCCTTCATCAATAGATTAGTGAGCGGTTTTGATATCTTAGAAAAGTCCTTAATGAAACGTCTATAGAATCCAGCATGTCCTAGGAAACTTCTTATCCCTTTTACCGAAGTTGGGGGAGGAAGTTTCTCTATGGTCTCTATCTTAGCTTTGTCTACCTCTATCCCTCTACTAGAGACTAAGTGACCTAATACGTTTCCTTCCTTAACCATAAATTGGCACTTTTCCCAATTAAGAACCATGTTAGTGTCTTCACATCTTTGCAAAACAAGAGAAAGGTTAGAAAGGCAATCGTTAAAAGAGGAACCATATACGGAGAAGTCGTCCATGAAGACTTCCATGATTTCCTCTATGTATTCGGAGAAGATGGCCAGCATGCACCGTTGAAAGGTGGCTGGGGCGTTGCAAAGCCCAAACGGCATTCTCCTATAAGCGAACGTACCCCAAGGGCACGTGAATGTGGTCTTCTCTTGATCATCCGGGTGTATCGGAATCTGAAAGAAACCACTATAACCGTCAAGGTAGCAAAAATGTGAATGTTGTGCTAACCTTTCAAGCATTTGATCAATGAATGGCAATGGAAAATGATCCTTCCGCGTTGCGTTGTTGAGCTTGCGGTAGTCTATGCACATCCGCCATCCAGTCACGGTTCGGGTAGGAATGAGTTCGTTGTTCTTGTTGGTGATGACCGTCATTCCTCCCTTCTTCGGAACTACTTGAACCGGACTCACCCACTTACTATCGGAAATAGGGTAGATGATACCTGCATCAAGAAGTTTAAGAATTTCCTTCTTGACAACCTCCTTCATGGTCGGATTCAACCGCCTTTGAGGTTGTCTTGAAGTTCTAAAGTCCTCCTCCATTAGTATCTTATGCATGCATAGGGAGGGTTTAATTCCTACTAAGTCCTCTATAGTGTAGCCTAAGGCTCTCCTATGTTTCCTAAGGACAATCATGAGCTGTTCATGTTCATCTATGCTTAATTCGGAACTAACGATAACCGGAAAGGTAGAACTAGATCCTAGAAAAGCGTACCTTAGATGAGTAGGAAGTGGTTTTAGTTCAATCGCTTTCGGAGCTTCCAACGATCCTTGAGGAGCATCCGATGTCTCCTTAGAAGTTTCTAAGGGTGTTGAGTGTGTGGGAGAAGAATCAGAAGAAGTTGAAGAAGTGTCTCGATCACTCTCTTCCACGGCCAAAATTACGGGTGGATCATGTCCTCCACGGCCGTGGTTTAGGGCGTGGAAGGGAAATACGGTTGTCACATCTTCTCCACGACCATATAACTCCCTAGAGTGGAGGACGTTTTTGGTTGTGAAATCCACGGTCGTGGAATACAGGGTATGACCGTGGATTCTAACGTTCTCAGCCTCATCGTGGAGTTTCTCAAATTCCACTTCGTGCATCTCTTCTTGTGCTTCTAAGGCTTCAATTTCCTCTTTGCACTCTTCTTCTTCCCCTACATCTGTTAGACTCATAGTAATGACTTTTTGTAAAGGATCGTTAAAGAGGATCGCACTTACCTCCTCCCTAGATAACCCTTCTTCATCTTGGATATCGTAAATATCCTCATCGAAGATTGGCTCCTTCACTAGAGTGGAAAGAACGAACTCTACTTTCTCTTCTCCTATATCAAAAGCGAGTCTACCATTCTTGCAATCGACTATGCAGCCGGAAGTTGCAAGAAACGGTCTTCCGAGTATGATCGGGACCGGACTATCTGCAGGAATGTCAAGCACGAAAAAATCAATGGGAACAAAGAATTTACCTAGCTTGACCGGGATGTCTTCTACAATACCGACGGGGCGAGTGATGGATCGATCCGCCATGTATAACGTCATCTTCACCGGTTTAGGGTCGCCTAAACCGATCTTCCTGCACAATGCAAGTGGTATGATGCTCACACTTGCTCCTAAGTCACATAAAGCGTCGTATGTGACATCTCCCACTCCAATGGGAATGCAAAATGACCCCGGATCCTTGAATTTTAGGGGCATTTTCTCCTTCATGGTCTTGATGAGATCCGAAGAATCCGAACTCATCTTGACCTCACCGAAATCTTCTAGCTTCCTCTTGTTGGAGAGGAGCTCCTTCAAGAACTTGCCATAAGCCGGAATACCTACAATAGCATCAATGAAGGGTATATTATTATGCAGCTTACTCATGAGTTCTATGAACTTACCGAATTGTTTATCTAGGCGCGCTCGCGCTCTAGATTGAGGGAATGGTAGGGGAGGTTTGTAAGCTGGAGGAGGAACATAGACATCTTCCTTCTCCTTCCCCTTCTCCTTGTCTTTCTCTACGGGGACTTCAACGAACGTAGGCTGCGGATCGGTAGTAGTCACTCCGCTCCTAAGTGTTATCGCCATCACCCTTCCCTTAGGGTTGTCCTCCGTCTTTCCTGGAAGCTTTCCTTGATTCCTAGGAACTTCCTCCGCATGGTTGAACATTTGGTTTTCTAAAACTTTTTGAGCTTTATCAACCTTAGAAACTTGATCATCAACCTTGATGAGGCGGTTCTCCAACCCTTGAAGCTTTACCAAAATCGTCTCCAACATGGGATCGGGCTTCTCCTTTCCCGAAGTGTTTCCTCCATTTGATGTTTGCCCCTGGCTTCTCAAAGGAGTAGAGGAAGAGGAAGGTGGAGTTAGTGAATTAGAATTGGAAGGATAAGGGTTACCGGAATTTTGTTGATTGGAGCGCCAATTGTTGTTACTTGAACCCCTATTGTTGTTCCAATTGTTGTTCCGGCCGTTATTATTGTTGTTGTTGCCATTCCAATTGTTTCTCCGGTTATTGTTCCGGTTGTTGTTGTTGTTGCGGTTTGTGTTATCACCGCCATTGTTGTTGCCCAAATAACCAACATCTTTCCCTTGTTGCTTTGGGAAGTTGGTCTTGATAGCCTCCTTCAACTCTTTGATCTCATTGTTGAGGGAGAAAATCTGATTTTGAGCTTCATGTGTGAGCTTTGCTCCTTGCTCCACACGATTTCCCTCCACTTTCCGGTGGGAATACTTCTCTATGACTCTTGCTTGCTTCTCAATGAAGTCCCAAGCGTCATCTTCTCTCATGTCCATGAAAGTTCCACATGAGAGGGATTGGAGGTTGAATTGCGTTCCCGCATCCAGCCCCTTGTAGTAAATCTCCAGCAAGGCAAGTTTGGATATGCCATGATGAGGGCAATCCAAGAGCAAATCCTGAAACCTTTCCCAAGATTGAAACAAACTTTCGTTAGGTCTCATGGAAAAAGCATTAATCTTACCTCTAAGTTCCGCCGTTTTGGAAGGCAGAAAGAATTTGGTGAGGAACTCCGCGGAAAGGTATTCCCACGTATCTAGTTTCCCACTAGGAAGAGCTTGGTACCAAGACAACGCTTTCCCCTTTAAAGAGAAGAAGAAGGGCTTGAGCTTGTAGCTGTTGGTGGTAGCATTCTTCGGTCTCATCGTCTCCATCATACACTCAAAGTTTTGCAAGTGTTGGTGTGGAGATTCAGCGCTTGTCCCGTCAAATTGGTTTTGGCGAACAAGAGTAATAACTTGAGGGTTTAAACTAAACCCTTGTACATCTTCAGCATCAAAATTCACGCCCAACCGGCGTGGTTGTTGTGTTGGATCCATCCGCTGGCCAAGAGTTCTTGGCTCATCGTCCACACGCTCTATCCTTGCGTTCCTAGGTGGAACACGGCGATTAGCAGCTCCTTGTGGATGAAAAGGATTCGCATTGATCGTGGGATCAATTTCTTCTAACGGTGGCATGGAGGAGTCACTATCATCAGCAGATGAATGACTTCTTCTTCTTCTACATCTTGATCCCCTCCTTGAGGATTTCTTGCTTCCTTTATTCTTAAGGTCGCTTAACTCTATCCTCATTTGGAACATCGTATCCTGTAGTCTGCTAACTTCAGATTGATGACGATCCATTTCATCCCGGCGGAGATTCTCGTTCCATTGGAGTTGAGCTTCCTTCTCCGCCAACTCCGCTTGAAGATCACGTTCGTGTTCTTCAGCCATCTTCTTTTCCTTGCGCTTTTGCCTTAAGGTTTTCTCTAGCTCTTGATCAAGAGGTAAGAGATCTCCGGTGTTCCTAGACCTGCGCATGCACTCAAAGTAATGTCAAATAACGAGAGCAAGCTCCCAAGCTTGACAACCGGCTACCGAATTCGGCCGAAACCAAATCCCCGGCAACGGCGCCAAAAACTTGTTCGCCCCTAAAGGTGTGTGCAAATAAGCTTTAAATTTATAAAACTAGAATCAAGCAGCGAACCCGCAGTGTACGGATCGACGTAGTTAAGCAAGAATTCCAGAGTATCGAACACAGGGATTTGGGTGGGAACAAATTCAATTGCAGATTATCAAGCGAGTAAGTACGAGAGGTTTTGCAAATATTGGGAAAACAACAATCCTAAAGATCCAAGTATCCAGCTGTGGCAATCGATTCAAGATATACTTAATGATATAAAGACAGAGTTGAGATATGCGAAGGTATGCTAATGTAAGGTAATCGTACGGTGAAGTTCCAAAAACCTTGTATGACTCACCTACAAGGCACTCTCTATACAGGTTGTTGAGGCTCAATATAGAAAGATTCTAAAGGTGAGAATTAATATCAAATACCCAAACTTGTAATCCAAGGATCAAGACTAACTTAACCGATTGAGGTTGTGACACTCACAATCGAGGTAGAGGTTGTTGAGGCTTCACTACCACCTAGAAAAGACGAGTCTAAACTAAGTTAAAGCAAATCTTTAACTTTGGATTAAAGTAAAAGCAGTTTCGTAAACTTAAGGGAAATTACGGTTGGATCTTGAGATTCCACGGTCGTGGAACTCAAGAACAACCCGTAATTTAGGGTTCGTCGACGATTCTCTCAAACTCTCAGGGTCTAATCTATTTACGATCGATCTATCATCATCTAAGCCACAACTATCAACCCTTCACCTTAGAATTGTTAAGGGTTTTTAGCCAATAACAGTCATGTTGATATTAATTCAAGAATTAAAAGATTGAAAGATGAAAACTTCCGAAAACTTTCAATAAACTCTAAACCAATCTCAAAGTCACAATTAAGAACAAATATCATCACAAGATTCAAAATAGAACAAACAAACACAATCTTAGGCAAAAAGGAAGAACGGGATGTCAATCCGTCTTCTAAATCAAACCTAAACAAGAAGAGTAGTCTTCTTGCAAGAAACCTTCTGAATCTTCCGTCAATCCGGGAAATCTGGAAATCCCAACGATAATCTCCACCAAGTGCGAGATTAGGGCAAATCCAAGCACGAACTTTGATCTCCAACGAGATCTCCAAATGCCTCTAAGCGAGGGTAAGCGGGGATGCCGTCGATAAGCGGTCCTGTCGCAAGTGTAAGCCTAAAGCGCGATAACGGGCATGGCGAAATCTCTCTTCGTCCGTCTTTTTATAGGGAAAGATAAAATATCGGCCCGGCCCAATCTTCAAAAGATCGTGGCTTTAAAGTGTGGCGAAAAAGATCGCCAAGATCACGGTCGTGGAAGTTTCCACGACCGTAATTTAGAGCGTGTAAAAGTGTCACGGTTTGAACCATGTATTCCACGACCGTAATAGTTACTGGAATGCATCACGCCTCTCTTTGCAAGAATCCACGGCCGTGGAACTGAACGTGGTTTGTAATACGGCCGTATTTTAGAGCGTGGTTTAGGGTAAGAACGTGATTCTTCTCTAGCCTCGTGCATTCCTCAAGTTGAACTCCAATTTGCTCCTAAGAATGCTCTCAATCCATGGACATCTCAAACAACTCTTCTTTGCTCGATTCCGTTCGGAAATAGCTCTTAAGTACCTATAATCAACATAGAACTAGTGTAGACATCCATATCGACAATATAGGCAAACTAGCTCACTTATGCAACAATGCTCAATCAAAGACTATCAATATGAATCAAATACGTTTAGAAAACGTGTCTAAAGTGTCACAATATTTCATGCTAACAACTGTCCAAGCTGAAAGTGATCCGGGAGGAACTTCGCGCAATTCACAAGCAAGGGATAATAGGTAGCCTTGTGGGACGACGTCAGGAACTGGAGAGGGAGGAGAATGTTCTTATGGACCAGGAGGAAAAAATCTGGTTTCAACGAGCCCGGGTGAATGAGCTTAAGTGGGGGGATCGGAACTCCAAATTTTTCCACAAGAAAGCTAATGGTCGACACAAAAGGAATTCTATTAGCCGGCTGGTTGATGATAATGGGATGGAGTGGAGGAGTGGAAATGGAATGGCTCGAGTGGCGGTAGATTACTTTCGGGATTTGTTTAAAACTAGTCTTAATGCACATCCTTTAACGGCTTCTCAAGGAATCACACACGTCATCTCGGATGAGGATAATTCTTGAGCTTCTTCGTCCGTTCTCTGGTGAGGAGGTACATTCTGCTTTATTCTCGATGCATCCTACAAAAGCACCGGGTCCGGACGGTATGTCGGCGTTGTTTTATCAACAACATTGGCATATTGTTGGCCCCGATGTTACCCGTTTCGTTCTTGATATTCTTAATGATTCACGCATGCCAATCAACCTCAATCACACTTTCATTTCTCTTATTCCAAAAATTAATTCTCCCACTCGCATGAAAGATTTACGACCTATCAGCTTATGTAATGTACTTTACAAGATTGTCTCCAAGATGCTTGCTAACAGGTTAAAAGGGTGCCTTCAAACGGTGGTGTCCGAAACACAAAGTGCTTTTGTCCCGGGGAGGCTTATTACGGATAATGCGTTGGCGGCGGCTGAGGTGTTCCACTATATGAAGAAGAAACGCCAGGGTAAAGCAGGTTACTTGGCGTTAAAGCTTCACATGGCTAAGGCGTATGACAGAGTTGAGTGGAATTTTCTGGAGGAGTGCATGTGTAGGATGGGCTTTCATGCTCGATGGGTTGAGTTGATTATGCAGTGTGTTCGGAGCATTTCTTTCTCGGTTCTCATCCAAGGCATACCGACACAAACGTTTACCCCATCTCGAGGGCTTTGACAAGGTGATCCACTCTCTCCTTACCTCTTCTTGTTATGTGCGGAGGCATTATCTGGACTTATACGGTTGAGTGAGTTGACTGGACAATGGAAGAGTATTAAGATTGCTCGGAGTGCTCCTGTTGTTTCTCATCTATTTTTCGCGGATGATAGTATGTTGTTTGCTAAAGCTACTTGCCAACAAAGGCAAGAAATCGTGAATATTCTTCGTTGTTATGAAGCAGCGTTTGGACAACAAGTCAACTTTGGTAAATCTGAACTATCATTTAGTTCCAATTTCAGTGATGAGAAACATTAAGAAATTCAAAGTATCCTATAGGTTGTTGAGGTCGAAAAGCATGATAAGTACTTAGGGCTGCCCACTATGATTGGTAGGTCAAAGAAGGTGGTCTTTTCACACCTTAGGGATCGGGTATGGTCGAACGTTACATCTTGGAAGAGCCATTTGTTGTCAAAAGCCGGCAAGAAGGTACTTATTAAATCCGTTCTCCAAGCCATACCTACCTTTACTATGTCCTGCTACTATTTATCAGCGGATTTGTGTCGGGATATTGAGCAAATGATATGTAAATTCTGGTGGGGGAATGCGGACCGCAGGTCCATCCATTGGTGTTGGAAACGGCTATGCATACCTAAGAAGAGTGGTGATATGGGATTCCGTGATTTGGAGGCTTTTAATGTAGCTCTCCTCGCGAGGCAAGGGTGGCGTATCATTCATCATCCGGAGTCGCTGCTGGCACGACTTCTTAGAGCTCGCTATTTCCCATCCTCTTTATTTCTGGACGCCCGGATAGGGTATTCACCAAGTTATGCATGGCGGAGTTTGGTGCGGGGTAAAAAAGCGGTTCGGGCTGGATTGTTGTGGTCCGTAGGTAATGGAAAGTCGATTTATATTAGGGATGATGCATGGCTTCCTCGCCCATCTCTTTTCAAGCCAATTATTCGGCCACCAGATAATGAGCAGTTTAAACAGGTTAGTGATCTTATTGACTGGGACTGTAAGGCATGGCCAGAGGGTGTTGTTCGTGATTTGTTCTGTGATGAGGATTGTAATCTTATCAGGCGTATCCATCTTGTTGATCCGTTGATTCCGGATTCACTTACTTGGTTCTATGAACGAAGTAGGAATTTCTCAGTTTGCTCTTGCTATCACTTGATTATGACTCAAAAATAATTGCAGGAGGATCGGGGCTTGTCGTCGACTAGAGGTGATGAGGCAGCTTTATGGAAAGCACTATGGAGGTTGGATATCCCTCCAAGCATTCGCAACTTTTTATGGCGCTGCGTAACGGATGTTCTCCCATGCAACTTTAATTTGATGAAGCGTAAATGCCGGTCTGATCCGTGGTGTTGGTTTTGCGGGAGTGTGGAGAGTGTTGAACATGTTTTGCTCTCATGTGGTAAGGCAAAACAGATCTGGAAACTGGAGCCTGACTTTGGTGATTTCTTTGGCCGACAACATACGTTCAAAGGAGTTCGTTGGTCCGCTTTGGAAAGTGCGAATACAGAGAGGGTGGAGGCATCGGCGGTCACTCTTTACGGTATTTGGATTGCTCGAAATTCGGCTATCTTTCAGGGGGTTGTGAAGGAGGCTCGTTTTGTGTTGGAAACTCAACTTCAGTGGCTTAGCGACTATCGGCGCCAACAACAGAGGTCAACGACTGGTCTGCAAAAGCAATCATGTAAGCAGATGAGATGGAAGGCACCGCCTGCGGGCTTTATTAAGATTAATACGGATGCATCGAGCACGAAGTCTAGTTGCGGTGTGGGAGTCATAGCACGGGATTTTAAGGGTGCAGTCGTATTCTTCGGTGCAAAAGCGATTCAGATAGGTTCTTCGCCGGAGATTGCGGAAGAAGAGGCGATTCTTTGGGCAGTCCAGATAGCATTGGAGAATAAATTGACGCACGTAATTGTGGAGGCTGACTGCTTGTCTATTCTCATGCTTATCAGGTCCCGTAGTATTCATCGCAATCACCTCGGCATGTTGGCAAACAAGATCTTGATAGCATCGGAAGGGGTGACACTAATTAGCTGGTCATATACAAGTAGGACGGGGAACCATGCAGCTCATTACTTGGCGAGTCTTAAACCAAAGGATCCATTTGTTTCTTTTCAGTCTAATCGTTTTTCTTTTCAAATAGCAACTATCTTGTATGCAGACGTGAGTTTGGGTAATTGAAGTTTGGAGGAGCTTGCTTATCAAAAAAAACAAAAAAATAGTAGGTAATTTGTATAAAATTGAGACTCTTGGACTATTCACTTGATACCGGTACAAATTATTCAACTATGTTTCAACATCATCAATAGTAGGTAATTTGTTTCAAATAGAGACTCTTGGACTATTCACTTGATGCCGGTACAAATTATTCAACTATGTTTCAACTTCGTGGATTTTCCCATGATAGAGAGAATTTAGTCAATTAGACTCAGTTCATGACGATATCAAATAATATGTGTTAGTTACGAAATCATCATGGTTAAATAGTAAAGTTATGTGCACATTTCACTTAACATGAGAACGTTATAAGCAACGTAAGAGAAAGAAAGACGATCTGGAGGATGAAGCATTTAGTATTCGAGGAAGACCGGGTGTCCGTTTGAGTTAGCGGCTTGTCAAAGTGATCATGGTAAATGGAATTTGAGGGTAATATGTTGAGTCCACATTCACGAACTCTTTGAGCACGTGAAGGGATATGCATTTGTCGATCGGTTGGCACCCTCACAATATCAAAAGTTGTGTTGTGAATTTGGGTCGGGTTTAAAACCAAAAGATGTACTAGAAACCTTGAAGTTGGATGACCCACACAACGTCACACTTATCTGACATATCTACAATACCAATTGGAGACGAGGAAGGAGATTGCCGAAGGTAAGGGTTCACTCCAACAAGCGTTACATTTTCTTGACCAATGTGTTTACTATGTCCATATTAGGAAATGTCTTCATACAAATGAAATAGTTGTTTGTTCATCTCCTATCCGGATTCTAAGCATATACTGAATATATTTTTGTACGTCATGGTCATGGATTCAACATACAAGACAAAACTAGTAAGTTCTAAACATCGAATTGTAATAATATTCATGACATTGTAATCAAGTTAACTTATCGTGTAATGTTTCAATCTACAAGTACAAAATATCTTTGCTTGATGATGACATGATTTATGACACTAGTTTAGGCATTCATTTAGTTAGTTTTTCTCTTTATTCATACATGATTCCGCACTAGTTCGTGACATTTACGCTTAATCGAGTCATATTGCTTTAAATGGTGTCTACACGAGCTTTTGTCGATTTTGTAGGTATTTTGGGGATCTTTGAGACATTATTGATACATTCAAGGTTCAAGCCTCATGATGGTCCGGATTCGAGGTTCCAAAAGACTCCTAATTGGAGAAAAGATGAAGACAAGGACTCTAGTTGGTGCAAGGCTTGAACAAACTCATCTTAAAGTGGTGTTTTGGGCTGAATTAGTGCAATCTAGGTCCAAGGCAAGTGTATCTCGGCCGATATAGGTGCATGAGCCAACCGAGATTCCTCTTTGGACAGCCCCGACACACGACACACTTTCTCTGTCCGACCCTTGCTTCCTTTGGTGTACTTGTATGGTTCTGCAGGCTGTTTTTGGGGACTTCTTCCTTCATTCTTGTAGCTCTCTTCCAATCCCCTTATGGGTGTTCTTGGGGGAGATTAGTGTATAAATTATCAATCTTAAGGATCTATAGTGGTTTGAGTGGTTTTGAGTGAGGTTTTCTTGTGTATGCTTGTAAGATCTCCTTGGTGCTGCTATTGAAGCTTTGTAAGTCTGCTGTAAACATCTATCTAGCTAAGTACACTTCTTTCCTTGTTTTTATCTTTATTATCTACCTATGAAATGCATGCATGCTTGTATGATGAAGTTTTATCTTGAAATGTATGTTGTTGGCTGAATAGTTGTGATTCTAGGGTGAAGGAATGATGGTTATGGCTTGGATTATGATTGTATAGACTTGCATGTTAGCTTAGGATGATTTTGTGTCTGAAACCCTAGCTCAATCCATGATCTCGACCTGTTCTTCATGCCATTTTGGCCAAGATGTTCTTGATCCACCCGAGATTATTGTGTTGTTGTTCTTAAGTCGATAAATCTGGATGTTAGGATGTAGATTTGTTGAAATCCTAGTGTTTGTTGAGCCAAATCTAGCTTAGGGTGACCTATGCTAGCAAACTAAATAAGAAATGAGACTTACCCGGTGATTTTCGCTCTTAGGTATAGAAGATGATGAACTCTAGGTAGTAGTGAGCCAAAAAAGCCACTATTGGATTGAGTGTGATAGGATCGTTGCCTAAGACTTACCTTTTTCAAGACTTACCCGGTAAGGAGGGGTTTGACCCTTAGGAAGGGCTCGGTTTGTCTAGAATTCTTGACCTTAGCTCCTTGAGACTTACCCGGTAATAGGACTTAGGTTTAAGACTAGTGGAACATGAGACTTACCCGGTAATTGTTCCCATTAGAGAAGCACCCTTTCCCGACCATCGCAACTTATCCTTTGATGTTTAGAAGCATGAGTCCGATGTCATAACCGGAATTCTTGATCTCTAGAATCCGCACTTCTTACCCTTATCAATTATCCTTGAGTTTGTGTGTTGTTTGTTTGCCTGTTTTGCATATCTTTTGATCTTGTTTGATCACCCCAAAAACCAACAAAAAAACATTGTGATTTTCATTTCTTTATTCCTTTCTCATCTCTTAGTTTAGATTTGCACTATCTATGGTCATTGAATGGTTTAATTTCACCTCAGTCCTTGTGTTTGACCTCTTAATACTTTCCTTTCTACGAAATGACTCATACATTGTGGGATCTCTAGGTAGTTTAGGAGATTGAGTTATAAATTGTAAGACCTTTGTGTGCATGTTTTAGGGCGAACAAGTTCTTGGCCCTCTTGCCTCGGATTTGTGTCGTACTATTCTAGCGTAACACTTGATCTTGTTGGGATAATCAACACCAAGATGAAGTTTGCTATCACATTTGTCTTTTTTGCAAAGGAGAACTTCGGTTATTACGAGTGACCTTTAGGTAGGCTTCGTAAAAAAAGAACTCTGGTTATCATGAGTGGGATTTAAGTAGGCTTCGAAATTTATGCACCAACAAAATTATAGGGGTTGTTGTAACAGATCGAGAGTTGGGTCTCATCAAAGCATTGAACATTGTGTTTTCTGATGTGCAAGATATGTTATGCACATTTCATATCAAGTGCAACCTTCAAGATTGATTATGGGCGGTGACACGTTTGAAGGAGGCACATTCGATTTTCGTATCTTAATACAATACCTTGTTTGAATTCAAGTTAGAGTTACGTGTGATGTTTGACGGAAATGAGGATATACTGGACATTAAACCGTTGTCAATGCCCTACTTTGAAGAGACATGGCTTACCCATTTAAGGAGGCAATCATTCGAGCTTGGACCGACCCTTTTGGGCACGAGGACAACAAATGCGTAAGACTTGTTTATTCATTTCAAGTATCCGTCTTCTATAATAATATATACTATGGGTTTATATTAAGTTACTGTTTTTAGGGTTGAGTCGCCGCACAATCCTATGAAAAGGACATTGGGTATAATTGTTGGTGGATTCCAGTATTTGGTTGACAACATAGACTTGATGATAAATGATCAGATTTCGAAGATACAAGCTTCATTCGAGAGTTTGCGGGAAATAATCTTGTTTTCCGTTTGCATACCTACAATTGACAAGCTTTAGAATAAAGTTAGCAATGAGTGTCTCAAGTTATTGTTGGAGATCTACAAGAAGGCCAAGAAGTTAAAGAACAATAATAGTTGTCGAATTTCTATTGGAGGGATCCTTTTGGACTCCCGTGTGCTCATCAGTTCCATCTATCTATGCAAGCACGTTTCCATTATGTTTGGATAAAATTTATCCTTTTTGGAAGTAGTGTATTGGAGTTTAGTGGATTTTGGAGAAGAGGGTTAAGACACGATTTACACCAACCCACAAATAGAGACGTTAAACGACTTCAAAGAGAGGATGGACTCAAGGGTGCTTACCTCTTATCAAATTGAGCAAATGACATCGTGTTACAAGTACGTTATAGATCTGGGAAACACTACATTGCAAGAGCCGACACGTATAAGGGCTAAGGGAAGATCTTATTATGTAGAACATTATCAAGGAGAGAGTCGGGTGCGCTTGAGCATGGATCAAGACCAAGGACATTTGGAACAAACAATAGTCGGGGTTTTCCACCACGTTTAGGACGTGGAAGAGGGGGTCGAACTAGAGATTGTACTAATGATGTTGAGACAATTGAGTTGACTTTAACTAGCCTTAGATGGGTCGTCCCCTGGGCTCAAGACGTGGAAGAGGGTCCCTAATTTTAGAGAGTCAAGAATAAGGAGATTACACTTGGATCCTAGTAATATTCATAACTTTATGATTCCTTATGTACATTTGGCTAAGGATGTATTGTAAATCCAATCCATACGGCCAAAGCAAACCATCTGATAATGGGTTAGCCACGTGATGAGTCCCGATCTTTCGACACCAATGACTTTTCTTGATCCTTATTAGTTGTCACAAGGATCAAGCAAATAAAGGATATACCTTGAAAAGGTGATGGATGGTTCGGATGGAGGTTGTGTGGGATAGGTGTTGTAATCCTATCACGATGTTGAATCGGTAGTTGGACAAAATTTAGTGATGAGTGTCAAATGTAACACTTTTTAGACCTTAGATTCATGCATTTCATACCACTATTACTCTCTCTTACATCTATATTTGTATGGAAAGCGTTCACCATCTGTATAACGTTATATACCTTTTTTTTTTGTGTTTCAGGCATTTCGAGCATCAATTGTGCTATAATTGCATTCTCCCGGAAGTTAGAGCTAAAGTGAAGGCTCTACATGAATGAGGAATTGTAAAATGAAGTCTCTTGAATATGCCTTAAAGTTAAGATACAAGATTTGAAGCTACAAATGAGCAAAACGGCCAATCGAAACGGTCAAGGATGCCGTATGGTGCCCGTTTCACATACGTCATCATTGTAGAAGATTTTGTCAAAGCTCAACCCAAATCACTCTCTATGACCTGGCAACAACTAGTCTGCAGATAGCCTATGTCCGTAGGTATGCCGTTTGAAGGCCGTTGGTTGATCGTTTTTACTTCCGCTGAGAAGGAAATCAGATATTCCAATTGTAACCTTGGAAGTGTTATATTTTGTGTAATCCAAGTCTCCGAGAATTTCTCCTATATATTCATATGTCAATTGTAGGGTTAGATATGTTGATTCACCCCAAATTAGGCTTCACTCAGATTTCTCTTTACCCTAGCCGTCAAGTAGTTGTTAGATTTGCTTTGAAGGTTCGTCGTACTAGAACCAAACAATTGTGAGTTTGTGTCTTTCTTGATTTATATATATATATATATATATATATATATATATATATATATATATATATATATATATATATATATATATATATATTTATATTTATATTTGCTTTATATTGTATCTGTTTAGTTAAATTTCCTCTTTATCTAAGGGTTTGATTATTCCTATAATGGTTTCATTTAATGTTTGCATATATATATATATTTATGAATTGAGATTGTAATATTGCTTCTTTTCAAAGCGCTTTATTCCTTCCTTTTATTTACCTTCAAAAGAAATGGTGTTTATAACTAGTTTAGATAAAACAATTGAATAGCCACAAACGAATGTCGTTTTATTAGATTTATTGAAAAGAACTTGGTTTTGAGAGTACTAGTTTATCAAAGCTTCGAGGATATCTAACTATCGTAAAAATTTCCGGCATTTGTACATTTTCCTAACCGACGAGTTGAAAACGAAGGTTTTCTTCGTTTTTTCTGGATTTCTAAGTATTTAATGGGTTTTCTTATATGTGCCGAACTGCTAGATTGAGAGTTATGCGAGTTGGAAAGTACGGTCTTTGTTTGTCGATGACAAAAGCTATTTTAGATGGTTACCTGAAATAATCATATATCAATGTTCATGAGTTGTATATGTGCATCAATATCTTAATTCATTATAGTAGGTATTCTTGTTTCCTTAGATCACTTCCATCACATATTTGTCTACAATCGTTATTGTTTTTGCATGTTATAATTGCTACCTTATTGCCTTACTTTTGACTTAAAATAGTTAATTATTGGTATTATCCAAATCAGACACAGTCCCTACATTCGATACCCGATTATACTACATCCGATCTTGTATCCTTGCGGGAGAAGTTGTTGTTACTTTTTGGTAAAAGTCTCATAATCAAGTTTTTGGCTCCATTGTCAAGGTTGTTGGTAGATTTGGTTGATACCTAATTCTTAGTTATATTAAGTTGTTTTATTTTCTAGTTTTTGATTTTCAGGCTAGATTGATGCATGCAAAGAGTTTGAGATTCAAGCAAACATGTCCGTCTTGAGAACAAGATTGAACGCACCCTCCGCAAACAAAAGTCTACAAAATAAGTGTTGCAAGCTAAGCAATGGACGGCCGAAACAACCAATTCTTTTTTGTTGATCCGCAGCAAAATTTGCCAGGCTCAATGCCGCATTCACTACTTAAAGGGCTCGTCACCCTCAAATGTTGGACGCTAGATAGAATCCTAGACAAAGAGTGTCCAACCATACTTTTGTGCTCCCGACACTTGGAGGTCGAGACTTCAACCTCAGAACGGACACCATCAGGTTGATACAAAATCACCAGTTCTCAAGAATGCTGAACGAGAACCTTCATCAACATTTGTTGAATTTTGAGAATATTATGAATAATTTGAATTACGAGAACATTTCCCCAATGCCTTGAAAATACGGATATTTATTTTTTCTTTAATAGGAAAGGATGCAAATTGACTATAAAATCACCCCATGTGCTTTTTCTACTTGGGAGGTATTAACAACATCTTTCCCAAGTAATTACTTTCCTCCCATAAGATTGTTGAGAATAGGGAGAAGACTTACCACTTTGATATGAAAGATGGAGAGAACATCCATTTCGTACGGGAAAGATTCAATGATTTGCTGTATTCATGCCCTCACCATGGATTTGAGAAGGGGAAACTTCTCGAATATTATAATAATGGACTTAATGACACTACAAGAAATTTGTTGGACACCGCAACTTCTCATGAATTTACAAGGATGAATGAAGATGAAACATGAGACTACCTTATAATTGTTGTTGAATATACAGGAAAGTACGCCAAGACGCAAACCAAGACATGCGGTGTCTATATTGTCAAGGATAATGACAAGATTGACAAGTTATTTGAGAATGTGCAAGTCTTGATGAAGCTTGTTAATGGTAATTCCACTTCTTTAGTTTCTAAGTTAGATACTAATGTGAATCATCAATGTAGGGGCGTAAGTCATGAGATAGAGGATTTTTTATACTTCAATGAACACGTGAATTACTATGAAGTCTTGGAACAAGTCAACTATTTGGGAAATTAAAGAAATTATCAAAGGGGCAATGCCTACGCAAGACCTCCCTTCCGACAAAGGAATTTCTCATAATTTTAAAGAAGAAATTTCCCGCCCAAAGATCTCATCCTTGATCAAGCTCAAACTCCTACACAAGCTACCGAACCAAGAAATCGATCATGAGTATGGACGAAAAATTCATAAGAATCGAAACCGTTATTGAAGTGCTTACATGAACCATAAAATGTTGGAAAGTCAAGTGGTTCAACTCAACAAACATTGGTAAACTCAAGGGAAAGCCCCTTCAAACACGAAATCAAATCCTCGAGGAGTGTGACATTAAGAAGCGGAAAATATTTTGTTGATCACGTAACCACTAAGAAGACTACAAAGAAAACTGCCCCTAAGGAGGTAACTGCTTCTACACCTCCTATTCTTTTTTTCCCAGGCTCATAACATGAAAAAGTTAGATGAAGATTTTGAAAATTTTATGGAGCGCATGAACAAGATTTATCTGGAGATTCCACTTGTTGATGAATTGAAACAAATGCCTAAGTAGTCAAAATTTATGAAGCAGTTGCTATCCAACAAGAAGCTTCAAAATTATGAAGGTTCAACTAACATCACCAAGGAGTGCAAAGTCATGCTCAAGACAAAGATGCCACCCAAGAATGGAGATCCAGGAAGCTTTTTTTCCCATTGACCTTCGGTGGCCGAAAACATTCTTATTTATGTGATTTAGGAGTTAGTATGAGTGTTATCTCACTAAACATGTGAAAAGACTTAGAATTATGAGAACTATCCACGGTTAAATTCTCCTTAACTTTGGCCAACAAGTATGTCATTAGACGTGTTGACATGCTTGAGAGCATTTTTTTTTAATTATTGACAAACATGAGATGGTTGTGTACTTTGTGGTTGTTGTTGTTGGTGCACGTACTAACATCCTTGTGAATCGTGTGATCGTCGGACTCCCCTTCCTATTATTGGAGCTCTCATCGACGTTCGAGAGTGATTTATCATCTTTCGATTTGACAAAGAAACAATGAAGTTTACTCTCCCCGTCCTATGAGTGCTATAACTAATATTTGTAAGAATGATGACTGTATGATCATTGAGGACAACCCATCTTTATATGTTTTTCCTTGCAGGAAACCCCACATGTTATTGTCATGGAATTGATGATGAGAGAGGTGCTAAAAGGGAAGATGTAGATGAGAACCACAATTTACGAGCTCAAAAGAAACCGTGAAAGATCTTGTGGAAAGTAACTCCAACTTGGAACGAGACTTTTGAGAACTTCATGATAGCCATGAATTCGTGAAATATCAATTGTGGCACTAGAAGACACCCGCCAAAAGCTTATTGGTCACCTGGAACACATGGATATTATGTTGGAAGATGCTATTGAGAAATTGGATGCTAAAGAGTTCGTCCCTGCAAAAGCTGAAAAAGGATTGAATTTAAATAATTCAGTGGAATTAAATGGAAAAGGACGCAAGTAGAAACGGCCAGCCTACCACCTCAAATGGGCAAGCCTATGACCGTTGCACTAGCTGTAGGTATACCGTTTCAAATACGCTAGAGAAATATTTCGACTTTAATTTGACAAATCGTAGCCAAGATTTTAATTAAAACGGGTACCGTACCATTATCTTACCACCACCTACGGGCAACCTTGTGGCCTTGAAGACCGTTTCACTAGCCGTAGAGTGTGGTGGTTCCGAAAAGATCAATCCAGGCGGCCAACCTGCAGGCAGATAAGCCATTTCAAGGTCGTTCGATGACCGTTTCACCACCCTAAAACGTTCAATCCGAAATTCCGTACGTAACTCTCCAGTCAGAAGTCAAAGTAAGCCTCCTTTTAACCCTTCCTCACCTACACTATTACCTCCTTCCTACACCACCCACTATATTCATTAAAATGCTCTTCCTTTATATCATCCACCACTTTCAAATTCCACCCTTTATCCACACCATCCATCAATTCCAAACTCCCTTTTCCCTCCACACCGTCCACCAATTCCAAATGTCCCATTTCACCTCCACCTCAAGAACAACATTCTACCGCCCCCGACGTCACTAGAGACTCTTGTTCGTCTCCACCCACTTTCCATGCTCCGCCGATGCACACTTTGCCTATACCTCCATCCGTTGTGGTGAAGGATTCCCTACAAAGTAATTCACATGGGTCGAGCTAATGGCAAAAAACAAGCGCTACATGGGAGGCAACTCATGAATTTGAATTTCTTTTTTTCCTTTTATTTTTTAATTATTTCTTGAAATTTGCTTATGTTATTTCCCTTTTCTAAGACGACAACTAATGTTTTGTTTTATGTAGGGATATTCGAAGATTATAAGGATACACGAAGTGGACTTCAAAAAACCTCCAAGACATTCCACCTTCTAGCACCCTCCCTCTCTTACCAGTTACCACTATGTGCATTGTATTGCTTTGTGAGTATCTTATTCTCTTTACTTTCTTTTACATATCGAGAACGATATGTAGTTAAGTATGAAGTGTTTTACTCACATTCGCATTTCATGTTTCCCTTTTATGTCACACATTTATTTTTATACATTATTCTTTTCTTAAATCTTTTACCTTTTCACGTGCATTAATTAACTTAAAATCACAAAAATATAGTGAAGATCTCCGAGCACTGTATTGGTAATAATTTGGCAGACATAACCTACAAAAATTCTCCTTTACTACAAGGAATTTGTAACAACCTATCAAGTCGATCTTTGGGGGGTAATTGACTAGATTTCCGGTCTGACAATTTAATGCCTATAAAGTTATCAAAATCTAAACCGAAATAATGTAAAAACGAATAATTAGCCTAATGGTCGTCTTAACTTATAAATCGAGGCGATAAAATGATTAGGAGGTTCATGGAAATAAAGGTAACTAATTTAAAGGCTTGAAATGCTCATCTATGTGTATGTATTTGGTCCAAACTGAAAAAATGGGTTATAGACCGATCCAAAAACCATTATCCAATATATCTCATACTACAAATTGAATTTGGCCGTTATCCAATATATCTCATACTGCATAAAATAAACGATTTAGATTAGGTCGAAAGTTGGAAACGCCAAATGCATTGTTCAGTTTTGAACTGATCCGATTCTTGCTCAACCCGCCACCTATTCTAATTCAATACATGAAATGTCTAACAAAAGCCATTAATTTACAACTAGACTTTTTGTTGACCAATATACAACCGGTCAATTAAGACAAGCAATAAATAATTATTTATAAACACAATATAAAAATTGACACTACACCAATCACATGTTTTTTGGAAACACCAATCACATTATTAGTATTATTTTCATTGGTCTCACATATATTGTTTTTTTCCGTTATAACTATTTATTACGTAGACGCTACTTAATTTTTTTGTTCCTTTCTATTATATATAATATACTCATCTCTCTAGCTCTATGTATATATATATATATATATTACATGTTGGTCTTTCATTAAATATATGAAACTAAATATTTATAAATTAATAGTTTATTTCAAATGATAATTTATTTGAGAATATATACCAAATGAAAATAAACGAGTGTTTTTGGTAGAATATAAACGATAAGAATTTGAGATGAGGGGCAATACAAGTGATAATTTATTTGGCGAATGAGAGGTAGGAAATATTGAACATCCTTTATATTTAATTTGAAAATTTATAAATATATTTATGTTAAACAAGGGGAAAAAGTGAGTGTATGAATCTTCCTGCCACCTCGGTTTGAGTTGACCCAGAGAAACACATGTCCACATCATCACTCATCTATCTACCCCATAAACATAAACCCCTTGTAATTAATTTACTTTTCTTTTCCAAAATAAAAATATAATAAACAATAAAGAAATTGCAATGAGTTTCTATATAAGCCCAAACCACCCTCCCCATCATACTTCATTACTCTTCTTTCACAACTAAACTAATCTAATCTCATCCTACAAATATGGAACGCAGTTGCACCGACGACAGCACCACCAGTGACGTCATTTCCCTCTCAACAACTCCAACCACCCTTCCCCCGCCGCCCAAATCTGGCCTCTGCCGTATGGGCAGCGGGGGCGGCAGCGTCGTCGTTGACTCGCTCGCCGCCGACACCGAGCAACAGGCGGAGTCCAATAAGAAGCTGCCGTCGTCCAAGTACAAGGGGGTGGTGCCTCAGCCCAACGGGAGGTGGGGGGCCCAAATCTACGAGAAACACCAGCGAGTTTGGCTTGGAACTTTTAACGAAGAGGATGAGGCCGCCCGCGTCTACGACGTCGCCGCCCAGCGCTTCCGCGGCCGTGACGCCGTCACCAACTTCAAGCCCCTTTCCGATGCTGCTGAGCTCGCCTTCTTGAACTCCCACTCCAAAGCCGAGATCGTTGACATGCTCCGGAAGCACACCTACTCCGACGAGCTCGAGCAAAGCAGACGCCACTTCAACCCTACTGGATCCCTCTCCGGCGGAATTTTCCGTCCCCGACCGGGCCAATCAACCGGGCCTGGTCCGGCCCGGGAGCAACTCTTTGAGAAAATCGTGACCCCGAGCGACGTTGGAAAGCTGAATCGATTAGTGATCCCGAAGCAGCACGCCGAGAAACACTTCCCGCTGACACAAACTCCGGCGGCAGGAGGCTCCTCCGGCAAGGGCGTGCTACTGAACTTCGAGGACGTGAAGGAAAAAGTGTGGAGATTCCGGTACTCGTACTGGAACAGCAGCCAGAGCTACGTGCTGACGAAAGGATGGAGCCGTTTTGTGAAGGAGAAGGGACTGAAGGCCGGCGACGTGGTGAGCTTCGAGAGATCCGGCGGGGCGGAGAAGCAGCTGTACATAGACTTCAAGGCGAAGGGTTCGGCTTCAGGGTGTAGTAGTACGGGTGATGTAGATGGAGTAGGGTCCCAGATCCGGTTGTTCGGGGTGGATATCTGCGGGGCAGGAAAGAGAGGTCGGGAGTCGCCGGAGCTGATGGTGTCAAGTAGTAAGAAGAGGGCGGTGGTGTCCTAGCCAATGAAGAAGGTGGTTGTTGATTTAATTTGTTTGAATTTTGGTTTGATTTGTGTTAGTCTGTAGAGAGGTGCAAGTTGCAAAAGAGTGTCTGTAAATTAGAAAAAGACAGCTGAAGAAAGCTGTGTAACAACAAGTCAAGTGTTACAATATCATATTCATTAGGTTTAGACACTACACTACCCATTGAGATAGATCTCTTCTTCCAACTTAAAAAAATGTCAAGTGGAATTCTTCGATCTAGATCATGTTCCATGTTGCTAATAAAATAAAATAATAATAATAATAATAATGGTCATAACATGCAAGCCTCGAGATATTATTCGCATCCGTACTCCACATTTCTCTGTTATTTATTATAAATAAATATATGAAGAAATCAAATGGTGATTCTTAGGTTCCACATGCATTCATTTTCACACATGTACCTATTTTATTTTATAACTATACATCTACTTTCAATTGATGAGCTAATTAAAGTTACTAATTGGTAGGTATAAACACTTGTGTGCTTAATTGGAGGAGGTGACCTAACTAATTAACACAGCAGGCATTACCCTATTTTTGGAGACGTTTAAGGATACCATATACATATATGAATGTCCCTACCTCATCTCTTGCTATACAATTAATGCTATTCTCTAGGTTTCCACTCCAATTCATTTTTTTCACTTACATTTCTTCTGCTTTTTTTAACCAACAATTTTCTTTTGTTGGTGTACTACTATTCTTATATATCGACCGAACGATCCCCAAATCTTCTTCTGCCATAGACATGAGATGAACTTGATAAAGCATCTTCGAGGCTTTGAAAGATGGATCGGGAGAGAAATCTGTCCTGTAGAGGAGATGGGGTTGGCCTAGGAAGCATCTCACCGGTGCAACCTTTGTGGCGGAAATGTCAGACTTTAGGGTAACAAATGTGGGTATTCATGAAAGAGCAACTATATATTCTCAAAGACAATAAAAAGGATAATACCTTAATTTAGGGTAACAAAAACGGTAATGTAAGATTATGACATAAGGGATATATATATGTAGCGTAAAAATGGTGTAGGGGAGGGGGGTAGGTTCTAGAAGGAAAGACGACTTTAGATGCACGTCAACGGCAATAGATGGTCAATGTCGGCATGCAGCGGCAACCACAGCTGTCACCTTCATTACGTACGTACACCCATCATCCCTACCATACATATGAATCCTTAATCTAGCTTATAACAAAAAAACTGCCATTTCATCTAATTATACGTTTCATCTATATATTACTCTAAAATGAAATAAAAAAGTCATCAAATCTACACGTTGTCCTCTCAGACATCCAAATGGAATACGTCTACTTTTCTCACATATATATATATAACTGCGATTTTTAAATTTATTTGGTTAATCACCCAATTAAATAAATAATCTAAATAGAAGGTTGATTGTGAGTGCAGTAGTACGATGAGCTCGGGCATGCCCTTCATATTTGCATTGAGCCCTAAGAATTACTTTTTAATTTAAAAGAAATAAAAGTAAATTATGTCCGATGGGCCAATAATATAGACACTCTACTGTGGGCTTCTCAGTTGGCCCAAATGATAAGGATCATAGCTATTTGTAAGTTAAACCGAATACAACTTTATATTTAGGTTCACATAATTTCATTTCACCTCATTAATGGTCTACGCTTTCCCCTTAATTTCATACGAACTTTCTATTTGTTCTATCCAATTCTTCATCAACATACGAATAACACTCAGTTTAACGTATTTTTTCATCATCATTGTATTCCATTCTCTACCTCACATGAACTATATAACATATCTTATCGGTCTATTTTCTTCATATTAGTGTTTTAGAGATCTACCGGTTGATTTATATAATTGCAAGCATTATAGGCATTTGTGGAGTACAAATGGTACATCTATAGCATAATGACCTTGTAAACACTAAGGATTTTCTTATGGGTAAAGAAGTCAAGATCAAGAAGAAAATCACTGAGATCCGAGAGTGAAGTGAAGAATACCAAAAAATGTGAAATATGCTCTTCCATGACCAGAACTCGCGCGACCTCTCCCTCATCCTCTCCATGTGACCTCGAAATGGCTACCAATCGATGTAAGGAATGTCTTGGACCAATAATTAGATAAGGAAATGTGCGATAAAAAGAGGTAATTTTCACATTTATTATAACGTATCATTCATGAGGGTCATTTTTAGATTTTTATTTTTTTAAATAATCATATTTCATAACAATGAGGTAAATCCTAATCAAATGTCTATCTTTAACCATTAGAAAAATATTGGGAGATTGTTATTATAAGAGGATTTGGATTCTTAGGCTATCACATTATCGAATTCGGATCTTCTCCCTATGACCGAGACTTCATTTGGTGATGCTTTTCTGAAAAGCAACTCGTCAAGAGAAGCTAATCACTAAGGTGAATTCTCAGACAGTCCAAAAGAACACGGATCCGAAGAGAGAGCACGAATGATCAAACATATACGGACCTCGACCAAGAATTGTAATTATCATTTGCCCAACCAAATCCCTCATCACTTGGAAGAATCTTTAGCTCATCCAATGGCGGAAGTCCTTCACTAGCTTTTTGGACTATGCTCGCTCCAAAACCAATTATTTTGACCCATTAACATTCTCAACCTTTTTCAAAGGTGGGTTATGTCCGTTCATCACTTCACTTGTAGGCACCATCTTAACAACTCTCCCATTGATACGTGTGTTCTTTGGCGCATCAGTTTGTCGCATTACCACTTCAAGTATCCTATTTTTGTGCATTGCTGGAAGGTCTCTTATGTGCTTATGAAATGATAATTTATCACCGGAAATTGAGCTTAACAAGCTCAAACTGTTCAACAATGTTCTTGGGTTGAAATTTCCATGATATGGCAATAACCTCCCTGCGAAGCTAGTATTGCCATCTTCCAAAGTGGTACTCAAGTAGTGATATGAAGAATAAGAGGAAGAAATATGAAAAAACAAAAAAAAAAAAAAAAAAAAAAAGATTGAGAAGCCAAGATGCCTTCAGAAAGACCAAACCATAAACCACAGGAAAAAAAATGAAGGAACAAACTTGTCAATTAGCTTACAAATAAAGCTATGCAAGTATGAAGCTAGACACTATATCCATATGATTTCAAGTTACAAGTGAAATCCAAATAAAGGAATTCTCAAAAATTACATGATTTGAAGGAACATCAATATTGAAATACTGACCCTTATTTCAGGTCAAATCTATATATAAAACGTTAAATTATAAAAATAAGTGCATGCGTATAATACTGACCCTTATTTCCTTATAAGCACGTATGTGTTGCCTTAGAAACGTTTAAAAATGCTTCAATAGCTGTGGCATATTTGTTGCCTTAAATACGTAAAAAGCGCTTCAATAGTTGTAAAAAAGAGTCGCATTAGTTAAATTGCAAATGAAGCGGTTTATTAATCTAATGTAGCACTTTTTTTAGGTTGGAAAAAACCGCTACAAAAACCTAAATTACACGCTTCACTATGCCTAATGCAACACGAGCAGATGAAACGGCTCAAAATTGTTTCCTTGTATCTTAAGAAGCGGTTTTTAGAGTTTATGAAACAAAATATAACCGTTTCTATAGAGCTCTAAATGTAGTAGTGTAGGTTGCTTTTCTCAACCTCTAGTCATCCTCAAATAGATGGTCAAACCAAAGTTACTAATAGGACTTTAAGCACTCTTCTTAGTGTATTCACATTGGTTGATCTTGTGGGTGTTCTTAGCATCCACATAGAAAAGAGAGAGAGAAAATTCTAGAACCAAGAAAACTTGTATTCTCCAAGAGGAAGCTAGGATTATAAAATGTCGGACCCAATGGACTTTTTTTTGTATTATATTTAAATTATGACTTACATATATATTATATATAGAATTTTTTTAAAAATATTTACAATTTATAAATAATTTGGTCTATGCGTAGACATCCATATTATACACACTTACTTTTATAAAATAATTTAACGTTTTATATATAGATTTGTTGATATGGGTTAAATATTGGTTTGTGCTTTTAAGGTGATGTGAATGAATGAGATATTTGTAAAAGTAATAAAAAAAAAATGGGTTAAGATTAATCTTAAGAGTTCGCTAGTGTGGATGTTCTTAGAGCTATATTGAAAGATAATCTATGTGCTTGGGAAGAAGTGTTTCCCCATGTCAAGTTTTCTTGTAATCGAACATTGCATTCTTCCACATCTCATACTCGATTTGAATGTGTATATGACTTGAACCCGTGAACCACTTTTGATATTATATCGTTTCCTTTAGAGGATCGATTAAAGTTTGATTCTTTGAAACAAATTGAGATCATTAAGGACATCAGTGAGAAGACAAGATCCAAGCTAGAGGAGAAGGGAAAGCAAGTGACGGCAAGGGTCAACAAGGGCCACAAGAAGTTTTTTTTTAGTCGGGGGGCCTTGTATGGTTGCACTTGAGGAAGGGCCAATTTCCGGAGAGACCAAGTCCAAGATCTCTCCTAGGGGTGATGAACCTTTCAAGGAGCTACGCAATGTTGGGGACAATGCCTATTTCCTAGAGCTTCCAGAGGACCATGGTGTTAGTACTACATTCAATATAGATGACTTGAGCCCTTATGTTACTAGTAGTGATCAAGAAGATGATTCAAGGATGAATCATCATAAGAAGGGGAGTATGATGAGGGGATTATCTTAAACATGTCCTACAAATCCTCAAGGACTTACAATGGAGGAAAGTATCACTAGATCATGGGTAAAGGAGATCCAAGAAGAAGTGTCTACAAGGATGGTGACTTTGACATTTGAAGGTGCTAGCTTTGAGCCATTTCTGCCTAAGTCTACCCTCACCCTCATTACTATTCCAACCCCATGCACACGTGTGGATGCTCCATGCACACATAAGGATGCTTCATGCACACGTGAGGATTGTCCATGCAAGAACTTTAAACCCGGCTTACGAGGTGTGGAAGACTGAACCTTCTTTATGGCAGATTTATCATTATTTGATATATTTTGCAAGACATTTTTATTAGATGTAAAAGCTCTAGACAATTAAAGTTTTTTTGTTGGTATTCTATAATTAATTAGTTTTAATTACTTTTCTATCTCTTTAATATTTTAAGAAAAGAAGGTTCTTAGAGATATAAAAGCCTTAGCCTTTTTCTAGTTAGAATATATTGAATTAACATATTGCTTTTGTATTCCCTTTTGACACCATCTCAATCCAATTAAGTGTTTTTGGTTTGAAAAATATTGAGTGTTGTTCGAACATTTGTTTGTGTCAATCTTCCATTATATTGGTGCTCAAGTTTTTCACTAGTCTCCTACTTGTGTTTGCTTTCATTGAGGCTTATTTATGGTTGTATTTTGAAAAGGGTTAAGGTAAGATACAGGTAAGGGTTTTGATTATTTTAGATCAAGGTTCTTTCTTTTTTATCCCCGTGCTTCTCTCTCCTTCGTTTATCATCACTTTTAGCGTCTTTACTAATCCATGTCGAGTTGAAGGGTCGTTACATCTAGATTGGGCAACCTACGAATTATGAATTATGAAGGAATTCAGATTAAAAATTGAAATGAATGACCTATCTCCAATATTGATAGTGACTGAACATTCTCTTACCTAATAGTTACAACGCACACGCATCTCGTCGTCTAGTATTGATTAAAAGTTTGAGTGGGGTAAACAATTGTTTATATTCACCAATGATAGTGTATATATATAAAAAAATAACAGGCAAAAACTATATATCGATGGAACATCTCGACAGGTATGAATTATGAAGAAATTAACAAGCAATGAAAAGCGATTATAAGTCAGCCATGAATCGGACAAAAAGTGGTTTGCGTTCCATCCTTGTGACTGGGAATCCTAAAGTGTCTCAATCTCCCGACTTGTTTCTTCATATAGCCTTGACACAAAAACGCCTTAGAGAACGTATCCTCAACTTCCCTATTCACATCATGCACCAACACATCCGTCTCTCCTTTCTCCTTATTCCTGGCGATCAATCCAGCCGTATAGATCGCCGACATCCGTCCCGGAGCCTCATCGTAATACCCTGTGGGCGCATCCACCATAATCAAATCCCATTCCTTCTCATACACAAAGCTGGGCAAGCCCTTGAGTGCAAGCGGACACATCGAGTGCCTTACGTCTTGGATCGATTCCGAGCACTCTGGACCCTTGCCGATCTCCATCAGCTCCGTGGCTTGGTTCACCTTGCTCTCGTACGTGACATGGTGAGACTCGAGCATCGGAAACCGTTTCTTGATCTGGTCAATCCACGAGCCGTCTTCCTCGAGGAAGACCGTTTGGCCGCCGTAGTTTAGGGCACTCCACATGAGGCTGTCGTGGCCGAGGCCGAAGATGAGGAAGTTGGAGGGAGATTTCTTGGCTAGGATTCGAGCGGTGACGGAGATCTCGTCTAGGGTTTGCTGTGGAGTGATGGTTGAGGTGGAGTAGTGGATTAGGGCATGGGATAGAGACGGTGGGATCTTGTTGCAATAAGCTTTTGAGACATGATCATCGGTTTGGGTATTCTTGTAATTAGTTGAAGAGGAGGATCTTAGGGTTAGGAGAAGTATCAATGCAAAGGTGAAACCAATTAAGATGAACTTGAGATTGAAAGGGAAGTGAGTAGCTCTCGATGTCCTCATTTTGTAAAGAAGCTTCAGTTTTGAGTGAGAAGTTGCATTGGGTTTGTAAGGAAATGTATATGAGGAGAGGCTTGTTGGTGTCTTTGTATGTAAGTGAAGGAGACGAGTAAACTACTTAGATTGTAGATGAAGCAATGTGTAGTTGGTTAGGTGGAGTTTTGTAGCTTTAACATATATATATGTTTTCATGTTTGGTGAAAGTTGTCATCATAAGAGGTTGCTGATTTATCACCAACTCATTACTCTTTTCATGGATTAGAGGTAGTTTCTACTTTCAGTAAATAAATTTATTGGCCTTTTCATGGATTTAGTTAACTATTTATCCTCTCTTTGACTTAAAAATTCATATTTTTCATTAAATTAATTTATTTGCTTTTTTAAGCATGTTCCAAAATTATCTCTTTCAACATATTATACTCAAGAAAAAGATAAAGGGAATATTTAAAGGAACAATTCAACTAAGAAGATGTGATATAGTGTAGTATTACGGAATAATTTAGCCCATTGATTCACTTGATATAGTAGATTATATTAACCCATGTCATAAAATGATTTAACGGATCTGCGGTGACAATTTAAAAATCGAGTGTTTTATTAGTATAAATATTTTATATTATTAGTTCATGTATTATTTTAAATTTATGGGAAAAATAAAAATGTCTGATTTGTTAGTACTACATCGTCTGAATTAACAAACCGAATGATTTGAACTAAATGCACAGAAATTTTGAACGAAAAAATGTCCGTTAGAAAAAGAAGAGGAGGGAAATTTAAAAAAAAAAAGTTCAAAGTTTTTATACTATAAGTTCAAAAGATTGTTCTATATGTCAAACATTCTCTATTGTTAGTTCATACATTATGTTGTACTTCGATAAAAAATTGTAAAAATATGAGAACCACTAGTACAATATAATTTGAACTAGCAAAACAAATAATTTAAAGGAAATGTAAAAAAAATTTGAAAAAAAAATGTGACTTTAGAAAATTTTTAAAAATGACCCATGACACACCGACTAGGGATGAGCAAAATCAACCAGATCTATTGACCGATCTGTAAAAAATCAAGGGCAAATTTGGTTAGTAGGCTGTTTAGAGAAATAGTGATAGTAAGTAGGCTTTTTTTGTTTTTCAATTAAGTAAATATACCCCTCCTATTTTTTTTTACCGTCAAACCTTCTCCATCCTCTTGTTTTCTTCTTTCTTCCGAATGTTTTTTAAAAACTGAATTTCTTTTTTAATTTTCTTTTATTAATTTTTTTTGTCTTTTTATTTTCTTTATTTTTTTATTTATTTTCTAGAATGAAGAATTTTTTCACACACCGAAATTATCACATACCGGAATTATCACATACCGGAATTTCACATACCGGAATTTTCACATACCGGACCGGAATTTTACATACCGGAATTATCACATACCGGATTTTCACATACCGGAATTTTCACATACCATAATTTTCACATACCGGAATTTCACATACCGGATTTTCACATACCGGATTTTCACATACCGGAATTATCACATACCGGATTTTCACATACCGGAATTTCACATACCGGACATTTACATACCGGAATGAATTTTTAATTGTCTAATATTTAATTTTGCAAATTTTAGGGGGCTCGTTGTAATTTTGCAATTTTTTTATTGTAATTTGCGTATATGATGACGGTTTGCAAAAATGGGTCCATCACCGTCTCTTTTGGGTTCCAAAAGACTTGTTCTTTTTCCCAGTTGACAATGACAAATTGACAAGATATGGAGGAGTTGAGCATTATTTGAGTGGAGAATTATATGTTAAAATTGTCTCAAAATAAAAGTATTATGTAAACAAAAATAAATAGCGGACGAAAAGCACAAGGATCAAGTGCTGATTGTGCCGCTAGTTTTAATTCAGAAATTTCTGGAATGAAATTTCTGGAATGAAATTTCTGGTATGAACTTTTCGTATGAAATTTCTGGTATGAAAAATTCTAGTATGAAAAAAATTCTGGTATGAAAAAAATTCTGGTATGAACTTTTCGTATGATAATTTCTGGTATGAAATTTCTGGTATGAAAATTCTGGTATGAGAATTTCCGGTATGAGAAATTCAGTCCAGAAAATAAAAAAGAAAATAAAAAATAAATAAAAAAGGCAAGAAAAATAATAAAAGAAAACAAATTCAGTAATTAAAAATTAAAAATTATACTTATATAACAAATAACAAACATCATTTATTCTTTCTTTCTAATAGAAGGGTTAATAATTTTTACCTACTATTAAATGAAAGTGGTAAAAAATTTGGGGTATATTTTCTTAAACAAAAACTAAAAAAAGCCTAGTATGTCAAATTCTTCCAAAAATCAATTGATCTGGTCCAAAAAAATCCTAAATTTTGATACCCAATCGGGTCCAAATCTAATCCGGCTTGGGAGATTTTCCCGTATTATCATATAGGATACTGATCCGAATTTTAGGTCTCTAGATGTCCAAATATACGTGGATCACCGAATAATCGAGGATCACTGGGTATTTCCGGATATCCCGATATTCTCGGGTCACCAGATTACCGGATAGGCCTAAATCACCGGATATTCCCGGATATCTGGTCATAAAAAATTATTTAATAAAATAAACAATACTTTTGTACTAAAAAAAATGAATATTGTTAATTTATATTAATATTTATATTTGACAATATTTTACATGGTAAAAACGTAGAGTTAGGCAAAATAAAGAATAGATAATGTTCATTTTGTTTAAGACTTATACATAATTAGTATTTGCTCACATATCAACGTAGCAGAACTCTATAAAATATACAAATTGAAAGAATAAAATATATTTTTTATTTTATTAAAATCCTTGTTGATATTTTTTTTGATAAAGTAATCTTTTATTATAATGTTACAAATACATTAGTATACTTTAACATCTTCAAATTAATACAATATCTTTATAAGGTATTTATTTACAACTTATACAATAGATTTTAGGGCTAGGTTGGTACGATTCTTGTAGAATTAGAAATCGAAACCAAAATGAGTCATACCAATACCTCGTGTTTGGTAAGGCTTGGAATCAGAATAATAATGATTTCATATAATAATTCATTTCAACTCTAAAAAAGAAGTTGATTTTGTAAATTAAAGGTGGGTATCATCCATTACAACATAAACTCATTTAAATTTAAAACTATATTTATATATTATCATATTATATATATATATATATATTTTTATATATAGGTTGACTCCCATCTAAACAGCTCTTATCATATACAATGAGAATAAATTGTATCCGTTAGATCGTTAAATAGATGGCTGAGATTACGCGATATTAAAGGAAAAAAATCGTGTTATTAATTGAAGAATATCCGTCGGACCTGACTCTATATATTCGGCGGTATAGTCGCATATATTCGGTGTTTACATGTTCACATGGTAAGAACTGTTTACATATGAGTCAGGATATATATATATATATATATATATATATATATATATATATATATATATATATATATATATATATATATATATATATATATATATATATACACACACACACACACTTGCTAATTTAGTTTCGCAAAATCAAAATAATAATTACAAAAAATATATTTGACACTATTTATTTGGGTTGACAATTGTTTAGTGTTTATTCTTTAAGTTATTAGATAGTCTTTATTTTTCTTAAATGTAGTTTAAAAAATAGCATATTTTTACAACATAAACATTCACATATTTATCACCAAATATGATACAATTTCTAGTTTCATAACTCATATCAAATAAAAAACACGGGTAAAAAAATCTTCCATTCCAACATTATACCAAACACCAAGTATCAAGAATGGATTATTCAAATTCCTGATTCCATTTCGATTCTTGATTTCAACCCCATTACTACATTCATATCAAATGGACCCTTAGTATTTACTTAATTACTTATGTATTAGATAATACACTAATATACACAAATTGAAAGAATGAAAGGTATTTGTTATTTTGTTAAAAATCATCAAGTTAGTTTTAACATTTTTTGATAAAGTAATCTTTTATTACAATGTTACAAATGCATTACTATACTTTTACATCTTCAAACTATGACAATATATTTTGTAAGGTACGTGTTTACAATTATACAATGTACATTAGTATTTATTTACTTAATTACTTATAAAGTATAACACTAACATACACAAATTGAAAGAATGGATGGATTTTTTTATTTTGTTAAAAAAATTAAAATTAAGTTTATTATATTTTTTATAGTGAATTATTTTATTATAATGTTACAAATACATTATGATAGTTTAACATTTAAAAAATAATGCGATATCTTTTGTACGATATTTGCTTACAACTTATACAATGTATATTTGTATGAAAGAATTTGACCAAATAGACTCTTTTCAATTTCCTTTTGGTTTGTTGTATGATATTTTTTGTATGAATTTCATACTAGAAAATTCATACCATATTTTTTTGACCTTTTTTATTTTCTAGTATGAAATTCATACCAAAAAATTCATACAAGAGTTTTCTTTTGTTTTTTTTCCCTTATTTATTTATTTTTTTAATTTATTTTCAAGTATGAGTTTCTGATATGAAATTCATACTAAAAATTTTCATACCAGAAATTTATTTACTAGAATTTTGTATATCAGAAATTCATACAAAAATTTTTTGGTATGAATTTCATACTAGAAATTTCTAGTATGAATCATACCAGAAATTTTCTGGTATGAATCATATCAGAAAATTATACCAGAAATTTCTAGTATGAATTATATCAAGCTGTATCAATATGTAAGCATGACAATTGCGCAAAATGACTTGACATCTAATGGATTAGATGACAAGGACTATAGATGGGATTAAGGAGCCAACTGTGACTTTTTTAGCTTGCTTCTGAGCAGCTTTCATGCATCCTACTTGATACGCTGTCATGCTTGCTGAGAAGATGCAAACCCACGGTCCCACCGGGTTGCTTGCTAACACTATCTAGTTTGGTAAAAGGTGCATTTTTTCAAATCTTACATCTATTTGGATCAATGTAAAAAAATAACTCATGTGGTTCATCCAATTATGGGTCTGACAAGCGTATTAAGTTGCAGTACACTCGGAAGATCATAGACGCTATTCATTTAGGGAGCTTGTTGAAGGCCAATCACTTAAAAGCACCCATTTTTGGTCTTGAAATCCCAAATGAGATTGAGGGTGTTCCTTAAGAGATCCTCGATCCAGTCATTTTTGTAAGTTTTGCTTCTGCTAGTGACATGATCCTTGAGTATAAGTATATGTGAGATTTGATGGTGAGTATTTACAACTTTTGGTGCAGTGGCAGGATAAGAATGCTTACCAGGAAACGGTAAGAAAGTTAGTTAGGTGGTTTAGGAACAATTTTGAGAAGTGGATCTTTTTCAATAAAGTATTC
Source organism: Fagopyrum esculentum (assembly GCA_033239045.1). Lineage (NCBI taxonomy): Eukaryota > Viridiplantae > Streptophyta > Magnoliopsida > Caryophyllales > Polygonaceae > Fagopyrum > Fagopyrum esculentum. The sequence goes on from BSUD01000005.1 coordinate 97,693,150, forward strand.
TTTTATTATAATATTACAAATACATTAGTATACATTAACATCCTCAAATTAATATAATTATATCTTATAAGGCATTTTTTAGAAAAGTGAGAGAAAACAAATTGTATTATGTAATTTTGTATTATATTTATATTTGATAATATATTACATGGTAAAAATATTTGAGTTAGGCAAAGTAATGAATTGATAATATTCATTTTGTTTACAACTTATACATAGTATATTAATATTACTTAACTACTTATGTATTATAACACTATAGCTTATACAATTTGAAAGAATAAAAGATATTTTTATTTTGTTAAAAACCCTCGAACTAATTTTGATATATTTTTTTGATAAAGTAATAATTTATTGTAATATTACAAATACGTCATTGTATTTTAACATCCTCAAATTAATATATTATTTTTGTAAGGTATTTGCTTACAATTTATACAAAGTATATTGATATTTACTCAATTACTTATGTGATATCACACTATAACATACACACGTCGAAAGCATTAAAGATTTTTGTTATTATTTTTTAAAATTCTCAAATTAATTTTAATGTACATTTTTTTATTGAAAAATCAATATTTAAAATTTCGTATTAGAAAATATAAAACATGTATTCAAGTAATCACATACTTCCACTATTTATAAAATTTATTTAATCAGTCATATATTTCGAATATTTATAATATTTATTTAATCAGTTGCATACTTTCACTATTTATAAACTTTATTTAATCCCTCTTCTACTATTTTATTTTTTGTCAAGTACTTGAAAAAAAAATAATACAAAACTAATTTACTTTCAAATACAAAATATAAGAAAAACCCAAAAAATAAAACGAAAAAACTAATACAAATTGTGGAACGTTCAAATACTAAACATTAAATTTTATCTTTTAAATCTTGATTCTATGACTAGTGACCAGAGAAACTAGTAAGTTGTATATTTGTAAATCTTATTATTTACAACTTATCAATTTATAAAGGAACTAATAAAATGATTTTATGTATGTTTAATTCTATTGAATTTGTGGATGTTGGGTTCTTTGCCAAATCTCTTCGTCTTTCTGAAAGGAGGGTGGTTTGATGGGTTGAGGTAGCCGTGGTCAAGATGGGTCTCCAAGAAGCCTTGACGAAAATGTACCGCCGCTCAGGTTATTACTTATGGATCATGTCCTACATTCCTCTAAACAGGCCACACATGAGGTAAAAAAAAATATATCCTAACATGGGTGATTATTTTAATTTTGGTAAGGATAATATACTTCACTTAGTGGCGGCCTAAGGGGAGGACAAGGTGGGAAGCTGTCCCACCCTCCAGGGAAATTTTTTTTTTACAAAACGACGTCGTTTTGTGGAGAATGAAAAAATATCAGAAAAGGGTTGTTGGTTGCCCGAGTTCTCATCTCCACGAAGAGCGCGAGGCGCAGTCGCCGACTCCTATCTCCCTCCGAAGTCCGACCCTCCTTATCGAGTTCTCGTCGACCACACCTTCGCGGGCCTCGCGGCTTTGCCGGTCAGCCATCTTCTCCCTCCTTCTACGCAGGCTCGTAGACTTTGCAGTCACCCGCAGTCTCGCACGCTTCGCCGTCTTTTCTCCCGGCCCCCGGTTTGCTACATTGAGAAAGATATCTTCATGAATGTTGATAATTAAGATATTCTTCAGTATTATCAGAATATGTCAACTCGCAAGATGTGTTTACACCCTTTGTTGTCAGATTGACAGTTTATTTGTAGCATTTTGGTAGACTTGTAATCAAAACTACGCAAGTAGATGATAGATTGACTTTGTTTTTATCGCTATTTTGTTTATATAGATAATTTATGTTTGCACCCTTTAGAAATCCTGCGGCGGCCACTTACCTCACGGTTATAATGTAGTTTGTTGCTTCAAACGTTCTATGATTTTATGTGAAAGTTTGTTGATTCAAAAAAATTTGTGGGTAGGAGTTTTGTAATTTAAAACTATGTTTTTGGGAATATTTGATGTAATTTTTAAGTATTTTGGAGTTTAGATCATGTATTAGTAATGTAACCTTGTAATTTAACGGAAGTTGTATTCGCACGGTTCAAGATGTCGTATTGGTACAACGCATTCACAATGCGTAACCGTGGGCTCACGGTCACGCATTGCAAATGCGTGAAATTGCCACGGTTACACAATGTGTGGCCGTCACGGTCACACATTGCGTAACCGTTGCTGTTTAATGCCTTAAAAGCGCTTACGGGATCTCATCCCGTAAGCGTCTCATTCAAAACAAAAAAGTCGAAAGCAGCAGCGACAAAGGAGACGAGAAGCCAAATTCGATCCAATCTCATCATTTCAGACAAAAAAAGCAATGGATAAAGACGGTAACGGAGGTAGGCCATTTCAAAAGCGAAAATAGGACCCGAGAGAGGTATGTTTGATTTTTGTTTCGATTTTGTTCGGTTTTCGTTTTTTGCTTTCGGGTTCGTAATTGAGGATGAAATTGAGTGTAATAGGTTAGTTTGTTGTTAATTGTTATAGTTTTAGGTTGATTGAGTGTGTATTTGATGAAAGGAACAGGAACGAACCTCGACAGTCCGCCATTGAAGGCGGAAGCTTGAAGGTGATGAACAGTGACACACGGTCACGCATTGCGAAACCGTGGAGCCACTGTTCATCGGAAAATGCATTGGAATGCATTATAATGCATTCCAATGGATTAATTTATGTTAAACTAATTTAAATTTAATTAAATTAATTAAGAAATATTAAATTTAATTAAATTATAATTTATAATAATTTGGATCAATTAATTTAAATTATTTAAATTAGATGATATAAATACAATTTGAATAAATGTAATTACTTAATCCTAATTACTTTTAATTTGATGATATAAATTTTTAATTTATAATAATGTAGATTGATTAAATTTAATTAAATTACAATTTATAATAACTTAGATTAATTAATTTAAATTATTTCAATTAAATGATGTAAATACAGTTTGAACAAATGTAATTACTTTATCCTAATTACTTTTAATTAAATGATATAAACTATGAATTTATAATATTTAGAATTAATTAATCTTAATTAATTTAAATTAATTAATAATTTAAATTAATTAATTTAATTAATTTAATTGTAATCAATGTAATTATAATTTAAATTAAAATCTCTACCTTTACTATTTAATTTCATTCAATTACTTTAATGTAAAATAAAATGGAATAAAAATAAATTAAATTAATTTATTTACCTTTTAATCTTGTTTAATAATTTTTACTTTCATTTAAAATAGTAAGATTAAAAATTAAATTAAATAAAATTAATACAATTACTTTTAAATTGATTTCATTTAATCTTATTTAGTTTCCTTTAAATTCATTTCAATTGAAAGTAAAGTAAACTACATAAAAGGAAATTAATTAGAATTAAACTAAAATATCAAATATAGATATAATAGGCCATGTAGAGACGGAGGCGTCCTACGGCCTCCACTCGTAGAGATAAACTCGCTACGATGGAGAGGAGCTCCCAGGTAGCTGGTTCCGCGGCTGGCACACCACCACCACAACAGCCATTGAGACCATGCATATCAGATCCTTCTCCGGCTCTCCCTCGGGAGGTTCTTCCATTGCTGACTTACGGATCAGACTCGGACAAGGAGGTGGACGCTCCTTCTGTATAGCCAGGGGGAGATAGATCCACCAGCTGGCGAGCATGTTGATACTACTGTTGACGAGCAGGTTGAGCCAGCTACAAATATTACTACTGACGAGCAAATAGAGACAGTTACAGATATTCCTGCTGAGGAGCAGGTAGAGCCACCAGCTAGCGACCATATTGAGCAGCGAGAGTTTGATTTTGATGTTCCAGCTGCAGAACCTGTAGTGCCGCCGCAGGAGCCATTTATACAGGCTGATCGAGGCCGTGTAGTTGCAAATACAAGGGCACCATTGATTACCGATGTGCTGATTTGCTACGCCGGACACCGTGCTCGCGGTGTCTGGATGGGAGAGGTAGATAACCAATCAAAGTTTAAACACATTATGTTACAAAAACTAAATTAATAAAACGTTTAATTGAATATTCGTTGTGTTATGAAGGAGGATTATAAGAGGCCGATGACCGCGTTACGGCGGATAGAGCACATTTCTACGCTAACTAGATGGATTTCAGACGCTGACAAAGCTGACCCCACTTCCTGGTTTGCTATTGCATCTCAGAGTGGATTGACGGGTTTGCTTGACGTCTTGTTTGTTGGAGTTGGCCACGCCCTTATACATGCATTCGTGGAGCACTGGTATCCAGAGACTAGCAACTTTCATTTACCTTGGGGTGAGATGACCATCACCCTGCACGATGTAGCCGTCATCCTACGCATTAGGATTGATGGAGAGGCCTTGATCACACCTATGTTGGCACGAGAGAGGACTAGGTGGCTGAGTGACACATTCCATATACCAAAGGTGGAGGCTCAAAGTCACCAGACAACTCTACCCGTTGATTTGTTGAGGACTGTATATGATGTCATTCGGCGTGACCCAACTACCCCAGCTGAGGAGGTTGCTTATGTATTTCTTCTCTTCTTTTTGGGCTTACCCTTGTTTGTTGATAAATCGATGAACAAGATTCGACCTTGGTTGATCAACTTGGTACGTGATCACGGCCGTACTAGAGACTATGCTTGGGGCACCGGCGTGTTAGCGTACTTGTACTCGTACGTATAACTATCACTCTACTTCAGTAATTAATAACTTTCTATTATTACTGTTTTGACAAATGACAAATCGGAACTTTCCCTACAATATGTTGGGCAACGCTTCACGTCTGAAGGTGAAGACGATTGGAGGTTGTACATCACTGCTACAGGTAAGAACTATTATTGTAATTAGTCACTTCAAGTAAGAACTTTCATTTATTATTATTATTATTATTAATAACTTTCATTTAATTTAATGTTTACAGTTCTGGATCTACGCCCACTTCCCATCCTTGGATTGTTCTGCGGTAGAGGATCTAGGACGTCATGGATCGGCAAGATGGGCTTCGAGACTTTCTGTCCCGAGGACCCCAACATCCACTCTTGAGAGGCTGAGATCCTTGCGCTCACAGTTGGATCAGATGAGAGCGGAGGATGATAGCATGAATTATAGTTTGTATTTTGGGACTTGTTTAGACGTTTTATCTTCAATAATCTGCATGTTTGAATGTATATTATGTGATTATATTGTCATTTCATCTACCTTTGCGGGAATCGAGGTCTACACCAAGTTTCGTTGTAATCGTAGGTAAAATGGCACATTTTGGATCAAAATGGAGCTAAGGAACAAAGGAGTCATTGGAGCTACATTTAGGAGCTTAAAAGAGGACCCAGGAAGCTTGGAATTAACAAAGAAGATTTACTTTGGACCAGATTTAAGAGATTTCACCATCAGATGAGATTCACCTCGGTCAGCTACAGTACCACCTCGACCGAGGTGTTCTTGAGGAGCGCCCCGACCGAGGCGAACACCCTGACGCGGCGAGATATATTTTATTTGGCTGAGATCTTTTATTTTTGGAAGGAGAGATCTTATATTTTTGGGCTGGATTTTCGGAAGGAAGATTATATATTTGGGAGATCTATGTTAGAGATATGGATATATTTTATTAGGATATTATCTTTTTAAGATATTATTATCTTTGGAAGATAATTCTCCTATAAAAAGGGCCGAAATTTCCACAATTCAAAAAAAAAGACCCCGCTACATCGTTGCATACTTGGAGATTGAAGAAGCTGCAGTTAGGAAGAATTTTTGGAAGTTTGAAGGAAGATTGAAGGAAGGAAGTTCATAGCTTGTTATAGCTTTTGAGGGGATTTGTAAGACTTTCTTAGATTCCCTTTGGTTTGTTGTCTTGTTGGATTTGTGATCCAAGGAATGCTCATTTGTGTGATATTTGATTCAGTTGTTGAAGCCTTGTTATTAAGGTTTTTGTGTTCAAATATTCATTCTCTTCCCATACATTTGATTATTGCTTTCATGATGATAAGTGGGTAATTTCCTTGTGCGATTTTAAGGTGATTGGCTGAAAGTTGTGGGAAAGACGATGATAGAATGATCTTAATCCCAGTAGGATCCTGAAAGCTCGAGTCTTTATCCTTAACCCTAGAACATCTCGTTCAGTCGATGAACATCTCGGCCGGGGTGGAACTTGACTGACCGAGGTGACCCTTTCTGATCCGAAATTGAGAGTTAAGTGTTAGAGTTTGCCAAATCCTATTCTTATTACACCTTTCCTGGTTTAATACAAGCTTAGGATGGGACTTACCCGGTGATTCCTTAGTTTGTTTACCCAAGATCATAAGTGTAGGTAATAAAGGTTTATCCTTTATTGGGGGTTTGGGTGGGCCTTCATCGCATCTTTGTGAGTTAGCTTGAGACTTACCCGGTAAAGGTTGATTCTATTCCCTTAGTTGGAGTGTTGGTTTGAGATTATAATTCCTTTCCTTAGTACCTTGAGACTTACCCGGTAATAAGAGCTTTTGGTTTGGAGTTAGTGAGTAGTGAGACTTACCCGGTGATCTATTCCACTTTAGAAACAATTTCCCTTTGCAAAATCTCAACTTTGTCCGCTTATCTTGAGATCTTGAGTTGGAACCACAACTAGACGCTTTAATCCCTAGAATTTGCATATTCCCCTTATTGACCTTATTATCATCTTTGATTGTTTTAATCGCTTTTGTGGTTATTTGAAATATTGACAACCTATACTTGCTTTGTTTCACCTAAGTCCTTGAGATCGACACCCCGAAATTCTTGCTTTTACTATAATTGATCCGTACAGTGCGGGTTCGCATCCTTGTTTAAGCATATTTCCTCCGTTATAAATTTAAAGCTTGCACACGCCGTTTGGAGCGAATAGGTTTTTGGCGCCGTTGCTGGGGATTTGGTCTAGACTGAGCCGGTTGTGGTAGTCTTTCGGGGAAATTGCTCTTGTTGCTACTAACCACTCTACTTGAGTGACTTTCGCAGGTTCTTTCTCTTAGGTTTATGCGAAGAACCCGCACTGGGAAGAAAATCGTTCCTTACGATCCCGAACCAGAAAAGACATTCAAAAGACGCTTGAAAGAAGCTAAGATGGCCAACCAAGACGGTCGCGTTCTTGAGGCCGAATTGAAGGAGGCGCTGGAACAACTATGCCTCAGCAAGGAAGAACTGCGACTGGAAAAGGAAGAAACCCGTGCAGGGACGGAAGCGATCGAAGCAGATATGACAGCTTTACGGGACCAATATCTACCTCGACCGAATCCAGATCCTCGACCGAGGCAGGACCCAGCTCCAGCTGCCCCGGCCGAGATACTTCCACCTCGGATGCCTGTCCGAGATGTTCTTTTTGCAGGTATCCCACAGACCCTAAGATAGAGGATGGACCCTAATCAGCAAGTGAGGCATCCAGGAGTGAACCTAGGTGATCCAGCGGAACATGATTATGAACTTCGACCGCAAGTTCTTTCCATGATCCGCCAATGCCAGTTTGGAGGTTTAGAGAGGGAGTCTCCGCATCAACACTTACAAAATTATGATATTTTGATGGAGACTTTGAGACCTTTAAAAGTGGAAAATAATAATTACAAGCTAAGGCCTTTTTACTTTTCTTTGAAGGACAGGGCGCTTACTTGGTATCAGTCTCTTCCTCCCGGAAAGATTAACACTTGGGAGAAGATGTCGACGGAGTTCCTAACTAAATTCTTTCCCCCTCCAAAACCGCTGAAATGAGAGGGAAGATTAATGCATTTATCATGAAGGACAAGGAGAGTTTGTCCAAGTCATGGGAGAGATTTAAAGACATTCTTTTGAATTGCCCACATCATGGGATTCCAAAGATAGAGTTGTTGGAGATATACTTCAAAGGATTGGATGAAACTACCCAATTCAACCTTCAACTACTATCCGCCGGCACGTTTATGGACATGCCGATTGATGAAGCTTGGGAGTTCATTGAGAAACAAGATTTGCACATGGAGAAATACTCCCACCAAGGAGCTGAAAATGGAGTTAAGAGAGTCAACTTCCAAAAAGCTCCATCAAATGATAATCAGCTCACCTCCCTCAAGGATGATGTGAAGCAATTGAAGGATCTTTTGGTTGCTCACACCAAAAAGGAGGGGGGAGGATATCAAGGCTCAAGGAACAACAACAATGGTTTCTGGAACAACAACAATAGAGGCTCCAACAACAACAATTGGAGATCCAACAATCAAAATTCGGGTAACCCTTACTCTAATTCCAATTCTAATAATTCTTCTAATCCTTTCCTCTCTTCTTCTTCTACTCCATTGAAGAGCCAGGAACCTGGATCAAGTTCGTCCCAGCCAGCGAAGAAAGATGCAGTGCAGGAGGCTATCTTGATCAAGCTCAATGCTATGGAGACGTCCATGACCTCATTTTCGAAGGCACAAAAAGCCTTAGAACAACAATTCTTTAACAAGGCGAATGAAGCGCCAAGAGACCCAGGGAAGCTACCAGCAAGGACAGAGAGCAACCCAAAAGGACGGATCATGGCAATAACGACGAGAAGTGGACTGAAAACTGCAGATCCAGTGCCTCGGTCGATGCCAGTGAAGAACACCTCGGTCCAGGTACAGACAAAGAACACTTCGACCGAGATACCAACCGAGGTGGAGCCTCAGAAAGCGGAGGAGAAATCTGAAATTTATGTTCCACCTCCTGCTTATAAACCACCACTTCCATTCCCCCAGTCAAGAGCCAGAGCACATCTAGACAAGCACTTTGGTAAGTTCTTTGACTTGATGCATAAATTACATATTAACACCCCTTTCCTTGATGCTATTCTAGGGATGCCCGCCTATGAGAAGTTCTTAAAAGAGATTCCATCAAGGAAGAGGAAGTTGGAAGACTTTGGTGAAGTAAGGATGACATCTAAATCCTCGGAGCTCATTCAAACCATGAAGGAGAAGATGTCACCCAAATTGAGAGATCCCGGCTCATTTTGCATTCCCATGCAAGTTGGGGATGTTACTTGTGAGGCATTGTGTGATCTAGGAGCCAGCGTGAGCATCATCCCGCTGGAGCTATGTGTGAAGATCGGACTTGGAGAGCCCAAGCCGGTGAAGATAAGATTATACATGGTGGACCGCTCCATTACCCATCCCGTGGGCATTTTGGAGGATGTTCCGGTTAAGTTAGGTAACTTCTACTTACCTATAGACTTTGTTGTGCTTGACATTCCCGCAGATTATCCCGTTCCTATCATTCTCGGGAAACCATTTCTAGCAACCTCGGGTTGCAATGTGGATTGTAAGAACTCCAAGTTACAATTTAACATTGGCTGAGATCAAGTGGAGTATGCATTGCTTGCTGCAATGAAAGGAGAGCCACTGGAGGATGATATCTTCAACATCTATGATGAAGAAGAATCAAGAGAATTGGTGAGCTCTATCCTTATTAATGATCCACTTGGAAGAGTTATTACTTTTAGCTTAATGGAGGAAGGTATAGATGCTTCTTGTAGGGCTGTCAAAAGTTGATCCGACCCGTGAAACCGACCCGACAAACCCGAGCCCGAACCCGACCTGGCCCCGAAAATTTTTTAAAAAAGAAAATACCCGGAACCGATCCGCTTGATATTGATTTAACCCGAAATAATAAATAACCCGAACGGTCGAACCCGAAAATGACCCAAACCCGATAAAACCCGAGTAGAATAACCCGATAACGACACGACAACCCGAAGTAACCCGACCCGAAATGACCCGATAGCCCGAAGTAACCCGACCCGAAATGACCCGATAGCCCGAAGTAACCCGACCCGAAATGACCCGATTGCCCGAAGTAACCCGACCGAAATGACTCGATAGCCTGAAATGACCCAACCCGAAATGACCTGTTAGCCCAAAGTAACCCGACTTGAAATGAGCCACTAGCCCAAAATAACCCGACCCTAGATAACCTTGATAATGTGAAGTAAAATGATGTGATAGTATGAACTATAAACTATGACGAAGTCCAAGCCAATATGACATGTTAATTCGGAGTAAATTGATAAAAAAAATAAAATTACACATTTAAACCTAAAAGGTTAAAACAATAATATTCTTACATGTATCATAAGTTCATTACTCTTACATGTATCATAAGTTCATGATATGTATAGAATATGTTAAGTTTTCATCTTTTATTTTTCTCTTACAATATATAAAATTATTCAATTTGAATTAATAGAATTTGAGTTTTGAGTTAAATTGATAATTTGACATGATTTATCAAGAAAGAAAATAGATAGTATTTATCCCGGTCCGGCTCTAGTGAAGCTCAAAAACAACTTCATGGTGAAGGTGTATGGATCTAAACCGTTGATTAAGTTTAAAGGTTGAGATCATCTTGATAATTATGGCCACTAATAATTGAGATCATCTTGATAATTATGGCTAGTGAATAAGAAAAATAATTTATGAAAATTTAAGAAATTTAATAGTACTAAAAGGAAAGCTAATATTTATAAAATAAAAATCTAATATTTCCATATAAGTATTGTCTCCTCCTTTGCTAGTCACTAACATTTATAGATGTTTTGTACCGATATTTTTATTTAGTCTAATTGTGTAATAATTAAACTTTTTGTATTATTATTTTAATGACATTTAAAATATCATTTTTCTTCATTTAGATAATTGTCGATCAAAGGTTAATATTAACAAAGAATATATTCAATACATTATTTTTATCTTAATAAATCAAAGTAATTTATGTTTATTTTATCAAAATAATCTAAAAAAATAAAACAGAGAACAATTGTAACCAATATTGAATGGATTTAAAAATACTAAATAAATGTGTTTATTATTGTATTTCCTATTTAATAGCATTACTTTTTCATAATCATAAAATTTAAATGTCAAGATCTTTTAGCAAATTGCAAATTAAGGTTATAAAAATAAGAAATATAATTGTAAATATTGAGATCTCCCGGTAAATTAAAGTTAGAGAATAAGAAAAGATAATTTTAGTATTTTTTAATCCATTCAATATTAGTTACATTTTTTCTCACACCCTAATATTATATTTTGTTTTTATTAGATTACTTTGAATAATTGAATAAACATAGATTACTTTAATTCCTTAAGATAAAAATAATGTAATGAAATATTTTTTGTTAATATTAACCCTTGGTCGACAATTAGCTAAATGAAGTAGAAGATAATTTTGAATGCCATAATAATAATAATAATAATAATAATAATAATAATAATAATAATAATAATAATAATAATAATAATAATAATAATAATAATAATAATAATAATAAAGACATTTTAATGAATATTAAATTAGATTAATTAAAAAATATCAATATAAAAGCAGGTAAATGTTCAGGTACGGTTGCTTTATTGCGGTACGGTCGTACGGCCGTACGACAGGGCGACACGTGTCCCGAAATTTTTTTTTTTTTTTTTTTTTTTTTTTTTCC
>BSUD01000005.1:97704605-97737580 GCA_033239045.1 Fagopyrum esculentum
AAATTTTTTTTTTTTTTTTTTTTTTTTTTTTTCCGGAAACTAATGAAAATTTATTTGAACTACCATGTTATAATTTATGCACTATTATCCTATAAACTTTGAACTATTCCCATATAATCCATGAACTATTACTTTTTAATATAATCCATGAACTATTCTATTATAATTCATGAACTATCACATAATAAGTTTTGAGCTATTACTTTCACTACTTTATAAATTTTTGCACTTTAAACTATTCTATTATAATTCATGAACTATTCTATTATAATTCATGAACTATCCCATAATAAGTTTTGAACTATTACTTTCACTCCTTTATAAATTTTGCACTATGAATTATTCTATTATAATTCATGAACTATCCTTTTAGAAGTTATGAACTATTACTTAATAAGTTTTGAACTATTACTTTCAATCCTTTATAAATTTTACACTATGAACTATTCTATTATAATTCATGAACTATCCTTTTATAAGTTATGAACTATTCCATAATAAGTTTTGAACTATTACTTTTACTCGTTTAAGAAAAAAAAAAAAACTCGTTCAGAAAAAAAAAAAACTCGTTCAGAAAAAAAAAATTTCCGGGACACGTGTCGGCCGTACAGACGGCCGCACGGCCTTACCGGAATAATGGGCCTTACTTGAATAACACCCTATATAAATGTTAGTGATTAACAAAGGAAGAAGATAAACGGCTTATATCAAAATACTAATAAATGTGTTTTGTTTTTCAATATTCTCTTTCCTTTTTAGTACCAGTAAATTTCTTATATTTTTATAAATTATCTTTCTTCACTAGCAATAATTATCGAGATAATTGTAATGATCACTCGTGTTAAATATCTCCCGATTTTAAATTTGGATATCCATTCCGATCCGTATTTGGTTGGATATCCGGCATTTTTCCCATGATCGGATCGGATAATTATCCGGATGTCCGGTTGATCTGGAATCCAAAATATAGTATGCGAAATGATTTGGTTGGATCGGATTGGATTATTATCCACGGATATCCGGATGATCCGAATGACTTTTGTTTGACCCGATTGATCCGGATATCCTCTTGATCTGAATATGCAAAAATAATTTAGCCGGACCCGATATCCGATTGATCTGAATATCCGTTTGATCCGGATATATATTTGCTACTTTGTTTATCACAAAATGTAATGAAAAAACAAATCAAAGTAAAAATGACAAGTATAAAGATGATAAAAAAAATATAGAATATTAAAGTACGTTATAATAAGAAAATAAAAATAAGGTTTTAAAACAATAGATATCTATATCTTTACATTTTATAACTATATCTGAAAACGAGAGTACGAGACTAACTTATAATTAAATCTTATTATAGACATTCGTTCATTTAAATGAGACCAACTTCTATTAAAAGATTATTATTAAGACCAAATTATAATCATATTTATAAGAATTAATATTTTAAAATCATACCCGCTTATAGTAAAAAATTATTATGAACTTATAAAGTAAGCAAGTGTGCATAAGTTATTAAGTTGTAACAAATTAACATTATTAAATCATTGTTTTGGCTAACTCAAATATTTTTCCATTAAATACATATATTTTTTTAAATATAAATATTAGTACATACAATGTTGATTTATCCTTCATAAAACAAAACGGGTACTCGGATGCCTAAGACAATCTGGTGAGGCGATGAATCCGATGATCCACGGATATTTGGATATTCGATTATCCATGGATATCCGATGAGCCACTGATCCATGAGTATCCGGATAGGCGGATATCCATGATTATTCGGATATCCATGGATATTCAGATGCCTAAAACCTTGATCCGTATCCGATCCGGTGATCCAGGAAGATCTCCCGTATCGGATTCTAACCGGATCAAAACGGATACTAAAATATCGGGGTTTTTCGGATCGAGTCAACGAAATTTTCAGACCGGATTGGCGGATAAAATTGGTTTTGCCGCCCATACTAATCATATTGGCGAATAATTATCCGATCCAACTAAATCATTTGCGGATTCCATATTTTATTATACCAAAATATTCACATAACTAGGTAATTTTGATTTAACTCGAAAATTGCACCATCCAAAACCGACCTGATTAAAGATGTTAGAAATCATATCATCTTTGAGCAAACCGAACTTGACCCGCCTTAATTGGCACCTATCGAAACATTAAAAAAACAAAAATAATCCGGCCCGAAGTGACTTGAGAACCAACTAACCCGAATAACTAGTACCCGACCCAAATTGACCCGATCCGAAACAACCCGCTTACAAAAACAAACCTATTTATACCCGACTCGATTTCAACCCGACCCCGTTTGACCCGACCCGAACTCGACACGTGGACCCATTTGGCCCAACCCGAAATCGACCCGCCAACCCCGTTTGGCACCACGAAAAGAACCGATGCTACCCAATAACCCGTTCTAACCCGAACATTTGGTACCCGACCCAAACCGACCCGACCCAAAACAACCCGTTTAAAAACCAAGCCTACTTTTTACCCGACCCAATTCCAACCCGAGCTTGTTATAACCCGACCCGAACCCGACCTGTCAGCCCCGTTTGACAGATGCAGATATAAGGAGCTTAAAGGCACTAGAAGAAGATCCAAAAGCTAAGATTGAAAAGCTAATCCAGGAGAAGAGAATCTCCAGTTTTGGTCCCAGTTGCAGTACCTCGACCGAGGCTCTCTCTGGACCAAGCGAGGTGTTCTTGACTGAAGAATATCTCGGTCACCCACTCTGGACCTCGACCGAGGTCGAAAGCGAGATGAGGTCAACTGAGACTTCTGAAAGTCCAGTTCTTAAATCCAAGTCTACTCCACTGGAAGGAGGAAGCAAGGATCCCCCTCAGAAAGCACCCCCAGTTGTGGAGCTTAAATAACTCCCAAGTCACTTGAGGTATGTTTTTCTTGGACCAGATTCTACTTATCCCGTCATTGTTAGTGCTTCCCTTTCCGAAACTGAATTATATAAACTGATGCATGTCCTGAGAAAGCATCAAAAGGCTTTAGGTTATACTATTGATGATCTTATTGGTATTAAGCCTTCGTTCTGCATGCATAGAATACTAATGGAGGACGATCATAAGACTTCACAGGAACCTCAAAGATGATTAAATCTGATCATGAAAGAGGTTGTGAAGAAAGAAATTCTTAAGTTGTTGGATGCAGGTATCATATTTCCTATCTCGGATAGCAAGTGGGTGAGCCTAGTGCATGTAGTTCCGAAGAAAGGAGGGTTGACTGTTGTGACGAATAAGAACAACGAGTTGATCCCAACTAGGACCGTTACGGGTTGGAGGGTGTGCATCGACTAAAGGAAGCTGAACGTGGCCACTCGGAAGGACCATTTTCCACTTGCCTTCATCGATCAAATGCTCGAACGGTTAGCCCAACATTCACATTTTTGCTATTTAGATGGTTATAGTGGCTTCTTTCAGATTCCTATCCATCCGGATGATCAAGAGAAGACCACTTTCACTTGTCCATGGGGGACATTCGCTTATAGGAGGATGCCATTTGGATTATGTAATGCACCCTCTACCTTCCAACGATGCAAGATGGCTATCTTTTCCGAGTATATAGAGGAGATCATGGAGGTATTTATGGATGATTTTTTAGTATATGGTTCCTCTTTTAATAACTGCCTATCTAACCTTTCTCTAGTTCTATAAAGATGTGAAGACACTAAGCTCGTTCTGAATTGGGAGAAGTGTCATTTTATGGTTAATGAAGGCATTGTACTAGGACACCTCGCTTCCAACCAAGGTATTGAGGTCGATTTTGCTAAGATCGAGACTATTGAGAAACTTCCTCCCCCTTGTTCTGTTAAGGGTGTGCGGAGTTTTCTCGGGCATGCAGGTTTCTATAGGAGGTTCATCAAGGATTTCTCGAAGATTTCTAAACCACTAACTAAACTCTTGAATAAGGATGTTGTTTTTGAGTTTTCGCAGAAATGTCTTGATGCATTTTATAGGATTAAGGAAGCGTTGATCTCCGCTCCCATTATCCAACCTCCGGATTGGACCTTGCCCTTTGAGATCATGTGTGATGCGAGTGATGTGGCGGTAGGAGCAGTGCTTGGACAAAAGAAGGATGGCCGGACCAACGCCATTTACTATGCTAGCAAGACGCTAGATGAAGCCCAGCGTAACTACGCCACCACCGAAAAGGAGCTATTGGCGGTTGTATATGCTTTTGAGAAATTTCGCTCTTACTTAGTGGGAGCGAAAGTTATTGTTTACACTAACCATGCAGCTATTCGTTACTTACTTGCTAAGAAGGATGCTAAGCCACGTCTTATTCGATGGATTCTCTTGCTTCAAGAGTTTGACCTAGAGATTCGTGATAAGAAGGGATCCGAAAATTTTGTTGCGGATCACCTCATCCGGCTACCTCCCTCTTCATGCGAGAAGGACGAACCACCCATAGATGATTCGTTCCTCGACGAGCACTTGCATTTGCTGGAACGTTTGATAGACTTCTTTATCTCACCCCATGATGAAGGTGAAGTATGAGGTGAGGATACCTTCCAGCATATCTAGGAACGCCGTACGGTCCACCGTGCGACCTTAAATCAAGCGCTTCTTGGGAGGCAACCCAAGGTATTGCTTTCTTTTCCCTTTTCTAGTCTAGCTTTAGATGGTTTGCTTTTGCTTTGCTTTGCTTTGTTTTTGGCGTTTTAGACAAAAACCAAGTACTTTCTAAAGAAGGAATACAACCTAGGAGCAACACTGGAAGGATAAAAGTTCGAAAAATTGAGAAGACGGAGTTTGACTGAGACACATCTCGGTTGTAGTCACAACACCTCGACCGAGATGATTCTTGAGCAACCGAGGCGACTAGGGCTGACAACAATTCACCTCGGTCTAGACACCTCGGTCCAGTCGAGACCACCTCGACCGAGGTGACAGTAGAATTGGCGAGGGGTATAAAAAGGGAACAATTTTCCCCTCTTTCCCTCCCAACTTCTCTCTCGACCGCGACGGACCATCACCTCTTTTCTCCGATTTTCACTCGTTTTCGACGATTCTTGCTTCCATTCTGCAAGGAAAGAGTAGAGAATCAGTTTGCAAGCGAGAATCTGCAACAAGAACGCCTCAATTTGACTGAATCTCGGGTAAATATTCGAAAGCCCTAATTTCTCTATTCTCGCAAATTTTGGAATTTAGTGGCTTTGGTTGCCATAGATCTCTGTTGAAAAAGGCTTAAGTACCCCTTAGGAACAATTTGTAGTAAAATCGGGGAAAAGAACTGGAAATCTGAGAATTGAAATCGAACAGCGATCTACCTCGGTCCAGTCGACCTGCGCCTCGGCCGAGGTGATTCTTGAGTTCTGACAAGCAACCGAGGTGATCTGTCAGACAGAGAGAGAGAGAATGAGTTCCAGGTCCGATCGACAGTTAGTTTTGAGGGACAAATCCTCACCTTCTTCTTCTTCTTCTTCTCGACCTTCTATACCGGTGATACATGAGCGTCACCAGGCTGATTATGACCGCATCTGTATGCGCCCTGTGATTGCGCCGCGGTTTTTAGATATTGCTGCTTTTGATTGCCTTTATGTTGCTGATGATTTGAGGCGGATGGTCTCGATGGTAGGACTGGAGCAGTTCATGGAGATTAGAGCTCCAGCCTACCTCGAGCCGACATTGGAGTTCGTGAGTTTTGTGACTCACCTGCCCGAGGATAGGGCCATCAAGTACCGGTTGCTGAACCGGAATTACCTAGTTCCGATAGATCAGTGGAGAGACGTCTTCGGTTTCCCGATCCCCACAGTTCCCGACTTCCCTTCTCGAGCTGTAGCTTGACAATTTTAGGGTCAAATAGCTCATTTTGTTGAGCATGCTGATAGGTGGAGACCTGGAGACTCCAGGGAGAGGATTATTTTCTACCTCGTTTTTAGACTCGCCCACCGGATATTCAGCGAGACACTTCTGGCGTGTACTGAGATGCCCTAGAAGGTTAGACAGGGGGAGCTTCTGAGCTTGTTTTGTATGGTGACCGGAAGAGTGTTTGATTTTTGTACGATGCTAGCTGAGGATCTGCACCGGATCAAGGCTAAGGGGAAGGGAGACATTTGCTGTGGCGGCTTAGTGACTCACATAGCGACAGTAATGGGGTTGGATTTGAGCGCTTGTACATTAGTGGCGGCTGCCAAGCCGCTAGGTCTGCAGGAGATGATCACTAGGAGGATTCTAGTTCCTCGTGGACTCACTACGCCATATGTGGTGATGCATTGGGAGGAGACTGCCCCTCAGGGTATTAGGTGGTTGTCTTAGTTCTCGGTCTACGACTCTCAGTACTGGTCCACTGCATGGATCCCTTACATTGAGGACAATAGAGATGCAGCAGCTCAGGTGTAGGAGGATCAGGATGAGGAGGACGATGGCGGTGCTGCCATGGAGACAGGGACAGATACAGCCAGTTTCAGCGTATCATTTGTCGACTTGGATGTCGAGGAGACAGAGGAGGAGGCAGCTGCACCACCATCACGTCCTACTAGGCGCAGAGTCCGTAGACAGTGGGATCCCGTAGCTCACCGACGGATTGATGAGCTGACGGATCAGATGATCGACTCTTACGCCGCCCTATCCTTGGACATGTTGGAGATGAGGGAGAGCCAACACTACCAGCGCCGGATGATGGAGATCCAGTTCCAGCATACTATGGGCTATCCGTTTGACCCATCCCAACATCCGTACATACCATATCCACCACCACCACCAGCAGATCAGGACTAGAGCTTACAGCGATTTCTTTTACTTATTTATTATGCAGCTCAGCTTATGTCCGGTGAGTACTTTATTTTCTAAACTTATTTCGACCCATTGGGATAATGTGTCCCAAGTATGGGGTATTTGGATGTATTTATATGACTTATGTGTATGCCTGTATGACTCTACCGGATATTACTGTTTTATCTTGCTCTATGTGTTTATCTGAGGCTACATGCATGCATATAGGTTAATTGATTGAGAAAAACGTCAAAAACTGGTTAAGAAAAAAAAATTTATGACCTCGACCAAAGTGATTCTGACTAATCAAGGTACATCACCTCGGTTGACTTAGAACATCTCGACCGAGGCGGTTTAACTGAGAAAGTTTTCGAAACGATTTTGTGCTTCTTATCTGGATATGACCTCAGTGAAGATTTTGTTGGTAGACTGGTTTTGAAATCTTTATATGTTTGAAAGGTTTTATAATATGTTTAAGTTGCTAAATACTTTGTTTGAAATTTTGGCATGTTTAATACTTTGTTTTTATTCAAATTATGTAGAATTTGAAGGTTGACATCACATGATAAGTTCTCTCACTTTCTTCCTGGAATGATTAAGGCAATTCATTCTCTTCTCTTCTTCTTCTTGATCATGCTTAGCCCCTCATATATATATTTGCCTCCCTTTACCTATCCGGGAATTTGGAAGTAAGCAAATGTAAAGCGAGTGAAGGAAAAGTTGAGATGTTGACTGGAAGTTAGAAAGAAACAAATAGGTTTGGGGAAGTCAATCATGATGATGAGTAACTCGGCACCATTCACATAGCCGGGTGTTTGTGTCTTGCCAAAGTCGGATTGAGCGATATTCCTAACGGGTCATGGTATGTGCATCAAGGGTTTGAGGCATCTCGAGAAATTGATGATTGCTGATCTCCTAGGCTTCGGTTATTGTGCACCTCTGTCCATGTATCCCAAAAAGTAAAAAAGTAAAATAAGCAAAGCTTATTGGTGGAAGATGTTGAAGATCAAAGCAAGTGAAGTGAAGATCCTTTTCCCGGATTCTAGCACCACATTTCCTATATACATCCCACCCTCACACGTTTCTTGACTTCTCTTTTGAAAGCCCTTGAGACCTCGAGCTTGTTGATTGACTTGGTGGTTTAAACTAGATTATACATGATTAATTTCGATAATTATGATTTATTATGCATTCTACGATTTTATGCAAAGATGAACAACTTTCCTATATTTATAAAATGTTTTGATCATGTTTTGATTTTAAATACCATGAAGCATTCTCTTAGAGTGATCTATGATTGGAGCACAGCACCAAAAATGTTTTGAAATACTTTTTATTGATCTTTATGACTTATAATCCATTCTATCCTGTATCTAAGATTTGGAACTTGCTTGGGGACAAGCAAGGGACAAGTATGGGGTATTTTGATAGCATGAATTATAGTCTGTATTTTGGGACTTGTTTAGACGTTTTATCTTTAATAATCTGCATGTTTGAATGTATATTATGTGATTATATTGTCATTTCATCTACCTTTGCGGGAATCGAGGTCTACACCAAGTTTCGTTGTAATCGTAGGTAAAATGGCACATTTTGGATCAAAATGGAGCTAAGGAATAAAGGAGTCATTGGAGCTACATTTAGGAGCTTAAAAGAGGACCCAGGAAGCTTGGAATTATCAAAGAAGATTTACTTTGGACCAGATTTAAGAGATTTCACCATCAGTTGAGATTCACCTCGGTCAGCTACAGTACCACCTTGACCGAGGTGTTCTTGAGGAGCGCCCCGACCGAGGCGAACACCCTGACGCGGCGAGATATATTTTATTTGGCTGAGATCTTTTATTTTTGGAAGGAGAGATCTTATATTTTTGGGCTGGATTTTTGGAAGGAAGATTATATATTTGGGATATCTATTTTAGAGATATGGATATATTTTATTAGGATATTATCTTTTTAAGATATTATTATCTTTGGAAGATAATTCTCCTATGAAAAGGGCCGGAATTTCCACAATTCAAAAAAAAGACCCCGCTACATCGTCACATGCTTGGAGATTGAAGAAGCTGCAGTTATGAAGAATTTTTGGAAGTTTGAAGGAAGATTGAAGGAAGGAAGTTCATAGCTTGTTATAGCTTTTGAGGAGATTTGCAAGACTTTCTTAGATTCCCTTTGGTTTGTTGTCTTGTTGGATTTGTGATCCAAGGAACGCTCATTTGTGTGATATTTGATTCAGTTGTTGAAGCCTTGTTATTAAGGTTTTTGTGTTCAAATATTCATCATATTCCCATATATTTGATTATTGCTAAGTGGCTAATTTCCTTGTGCGATTCTAGGGTGATTGGCTGAAAGTTGTGGGAAAGACGATGATAGAATGATCTTAATCCCAATAGGACCCTGAAAGCTCAAGTCTTTATTCTTAACCCTAAAACATCTCGTTCAATCGATGAATATCTCGGCCGGGATGGAACTTGACTGGCCGAGGTGACCCTTTCTAATCCGAAATTGAGAGTTAAGTGTTAGAGTTTGCCAAATCCTATTCTTATTACACCTTTCCTGGTTCAATGCAAGCTTAGGATAAGACTTACCCGGTAATTCCTTAGTTTGTTTACCCAAGATCATAAGTGTAGGCAATAAAGGTTTATCCTTTATTGGGGGTTTGGGTGTGCCTTCATCCCATCTCTGTGAGTTAGCTGAGACTTACCCGGTAAATATTGATTCTATTCCCTTAGTTGGAGTGTTGGTTTGAGATTATAATTCCTTTCCTTAGTACCTTGAGACTTACCCGGTAATAGGAGCTTTTGGTTTGGAGTTAGTGAGTAATGAGACTTACCCGGTGATCTATTCCACTTTAGAAACACTTTCCCTTTGCAAAATCTCAGCTTTGTCCGCTTATCTTGAGATCTTGAGTTGGAACCACAACTAGACGCTTTAATCCTTAGAATTTGCATATTCCCCTTATTGACCTTATTATCATCTTTGATTGTTTTAATCGCTTTTGTGGTTATTTGAAATATTGACAACCTATACTTGCTTTGTTTCACCTAAGTCCCTGAGATTGACACCCCGAAATTCTTGCTTTTACTAGAATTGATCCGTACACTGCGGGTTAGCATCCTTGTTTAAGCATATTTCCTCGGTTATAAATTTAAAGCTTGCATACACCGTTTGGAGCGAACAGAGGATGTTACGCTAAGAACGTGACATGCAGAAGCTTTAAATTTATAACTCGATATATTTTTCCTAACTCCTAGCGAACCCATAGTGTATGGGTCGTTTTGTAGTAAGGATAGTATTCCGAGGTCGAACACAAAGACTAAGGTGAAATTGAGTCAATAGTGACTAAGGATAGTGTTGATCTAGGCTAAGAAAGGAGAAAGAAATAAAGAAATGAAAATCTCAATGTTTTTGGATTGGTTTTGTGGTGATCAATCAAAGATCACAAATCATGCAAGATTAACAAATAACTAAACTAGCAAGGCAAATAAACAACACAAGCACGAGATAAATCAAGAGAGAAAAGCGGATTCTAGGGGTTAGAAATTCCGGTTATGACATAGGACTCAAGCTATCTAATCATTCCTTGGATCAACTATAGTATGTTGGGAGTGAGTGTTTCTAGATTGGGATCAATCACCGGGTAGGTCTCATGGTCCACTAGTCCGTTCGTAAGGTCTCATCACCGGGTAAGTCTCAAATAGTCTAAAGATAGGAATTCTACACAAACCGGATTGTCATCTAGGGATCTAACCTCTCCTTACCGGGTAAGTCTCGGGAAGGCAAGTCCTAAATATCAATCCTAGCACACTTAGTCCAATAGCGGCTTATGAGGCTCACTACTACCTAGAGTTCATCATCTTTGGTATCTAAAGGCGAGAATCACCGGATAGGTCTCTTCTCACAATTAGTTGCTAACACTAGGTCACCCTAGGATAGATCTAGCTCAATAAACACTAAGATTTCAACAATCTAACAACCTAACACTTAGATTTATCAACACAAGCAAGTCAGACGAAATCACGGGCAGTTCATCAAGTCCACGCCCGTGGAACCCCTTAGAACAGACCGTGATTTTGAACAGAGGCTAGGTTCGAGCAAACAAAGCATCCAAGGGTACGTTTAAGTCTATCCTATCATAGTCCAAGCTATAACCATCATTTCCTTACCCTAGAATCACATTTACTTAGCCAACAACATGCATCATCACAATCAAGGTCATCAAACATAAAATCATGGAGTCCATGTCAAAATAATGAAATGAAAGATAGATGAAGCAAATAGAACAAGGAAAACGAGCTGAATAGATGTCAAAAGAGAGACTTACAACCCTTCAAAAGAAGGTTCGATTCGTTATTACAACCCTAGAAAATGTTTCCAACAATCTTCACTCTAAAAGCTGTGAAAAACTAAGAATAGTGTGTTCTTCTCTTCTTCTCCAATGGAAGCCTTTCTTCTCCTCCAAGAGTAGCTCCAATCCAATCTTCCAATGAGAGAATATGTATTGTTGAGAGTGTGGGAGAGAATGGAATGATGGGGTCCGCCCTCAACAGCCTGCAGGACCACCTTTTATTCTTCACAAATTGCAAGAGTCGGCCATGGAGATCGTGGGACAGCTGTCACAGCTGTGCAGGGAAAACCACGGCCTATTTCCACGCCCGTGGAAGTCCCAGTGGCCGTGGTTTTGGTGATGCAGTTTTCTTTGGATCATCAAGCCACAATTTGGTGCAAGGCATGCACCAACAAGGTCCCATGTGTCCTCCTTAGCTCCTAGCTTGCTTCCCAATGAGTCTGAAGGTGTGTCATCTCGAGGAACGTTCCTCGAATGTATTGATTAAGCTCCTAAAGCTCCCAAATTACCTACAAAACATGCAAAATTCCATGTAGACTTCTATCTCGACAAATATACAAAAATTGAATGCAAACGTCATGAACTAGTGCTAGACCATGCATGAATGAGCGGAAAAACTATCTAAATGAGTGATTAAACCTACGTCATAAATCGTGTTATCAAAAATACCCCATATTTAAGGTTTGCTCGTCCCCGAGCAAAGTCCGACTATAGGTTAAGAGATGACATGATTTATGAATGCATGAAAAACTGAAAATATTTTTGAAATTGTGCTTCTAATATTGGATCACCTTCATAGTCATGTTTCATGGCAATGGACAAGCAATCATGCATCAAATGAATAAAGGCACTGAAAGACAACTATACTTAACTAGAAAGCATGCATGTAAGGTAAAGATGAAGAAACCAAGATGATCATGAGTATATCCAATCTAGATCACTAAGTCTTACACACATGCAAATAGGTCACAAGGACTTAGGAAAGAAGAGGCTAAGAAACGTTGTGATTGGGTGGGGATTTTTTATAGGTCATGTGATGCTAATCCGGGAATGGAACTAACTCCACAATTTCGTTTTTGATCAATTTCCCACAAGTGTATATTTTCTCCTTCTTTTCTTTTCTTTTCTTTTTCTTTCACTTATTTTTGAGACAATGGCATTGGTGTATAAAAGCCAAAACCTTGGTGATTAGCGGGCCTCAGGCTTTTTTTATTTTTCGAGGTGCTCCACACCGGGCACACATACCAAAGCTCGTTAGGACTATCGGTTTATTTGACTTTGGCAAGGCACAAACACCCGATTATGTGAATGGTGCCGAGTTACTCGTCATTTAAACCAATGTCCCCAAACCTATATTTTTGTCTACACTTTCACAACAATTTCAGCACTTCATTCACAACATTCATTCATCAACAACTTCACCCCACACTTGCTTTTCACACACATCAACACACTAGCATGCTCCTATTCCCGGATGGATAAAAAGAGGTCAAATTTTTCATCAATTGAGGTGCTCAAGCAACATGATCAAGATGAGAAGTAGAGGAAAATGAATTGTCTTAGTCATTCCTAAATGATGTGCAAGAACTACCATGCAATTTTGACTTTCAATCCAATCAAGGCAAGCATCATAATCACAGATCATTCATGGGATTCAAGATAAGTACTTCAAGTCCACATATGCATTCATCTATTCAACACACAAGGCCATCCATAGCCAATTCACAAGACAATTTCATCACAAGGGTCATTTCCAAGCTTAGAAGCACTAAAATGTTTTTAAATTTTATGATTTTTTTTGAATTTTTCGAAATATCTATGTACAATGCAAAACATGTGACAATATTAAACTATCCTAGATGCTAATTATGCAAGTGATCATAAAAACCCCACCCCATACTTAGAAACACATTGTCCCCAATGTGTAAATGAAGTAAAGAAGAGTGAAAGAGGGTCCTCACAATGTAAAAGTGGCTTGCTTTGGTATTTGGGATTACTCAAATGGAGTGATGTAGGATGATCCTATCAACAATGGTAGAGAGCTCAAGGTGTTCGTTATGGCGTCGGGACCCGTGCTAGGCACCGCTAGCCGTCCAAGTTCCGCGTCCGCTCCACCCATAATTGATGAGGGGTTCATCATCATCATCTACATGCCATGCAAGGCTTCCATGCTACTTAAACTCTAGCACACAAACTCCAAACACACACAAAAACAGAAAATAGAAAACAAAACAAAAACAAAAAGGGAAAGATGTCTACCAATGGGTTGCCTCCCACCAAGCGCTTCTTTAAGATCATTAGCTTGACGAAACTCGGGGGCATCTCATTCGAGGTGAAGTGGGGCAATCATGTCCACCGGAGCTCCCGGGATATACTTCTTCAAACGGTGCCCATTCACCTTAAAATCTCCACAATGCTCCCCTCCTATCTCAACCACTCCATGGGGAAAGATCTTCTTCCCCACATAAGGACCCGTCCATCTTGATTTTAGTTTTCCGGGGAAGAGCCGCAACCTTGAGTTGAAGAGAAGTACCAAGTCTCCTTCACTCAACTCCTTCGAGATGAGACGCTTGTCATGCCAACGTTTAGTCCTTTCCTTGTAGATCCGGGCGTTTTCATAGGCATCCAACCGGATCTCCTCAAGAGCGTTCATGTCTAGCAATCTCTTCTCACCGGACTCCTTGAGGTCAAAATTTAGCCACCTAATGGCCAATATGCTCTATGCTCCATCTCCACCGGAAGGTGGCAAGACTTGACATAGACTAGCTTGTAGGGAGTGGTGCCAATTGGTGTCTTGAAAGCGGTTCTATATGCCCACAAGGCATCATCGAGCTTCATAGCCCAATCCTTTCTCGTTCTAGAAACCGTCTTCTCAAGAATTCCTTTTATCTCCCGGTTGGAGATCTCCACTTGGCCACTAGTTTGGGGATGGTAAGGTGTTGCCACCTTATGAGTCACCCCATACTTAGCCAAAAGTATCCCGAAGTTCCTATTGGTGAAGTGCTTCCCTCCATCACTTATGATCACCCTTGGTGTTCCAAACCTAGGGAAGATTACTCGGTTGAAGAACCGCACCACAACCTTGGCATCATTTGTCGGAGAGGCGATTGCCTCCACCCATCTTGACACATAGTCCACCGCCAATAGGATGTAGAGGTTGCCACATGAAGAAGGGAATGGTCCCATGAAGTCCACACCCCACACATCAAATATCTCCACTTCTTGTATATTGTTCAAGGGCATCTCATTCCTCCTTGAGATGTTCCCCGTCCTTTGGCAAGCATCACAAGCTACTACAAAATTCTGCACATCCTTGAACAAACTTGGCCAATAAAACCCGGATTGCAACACCTTTGTACATGTCTTGTGTGAGCTAGCATGCCCTCCACATGGTAAGGAATGACAATGGCGGATCACACTCTCCACCTCATCCTCCGGTATGCATCTCCTAAAGACTCCATACGGCCCTCTCTTGAACAAAAGCGGTTCACTCCAATAGTAATGCCTCACATCTTTGAAGAACTTCTTCCTTTGGGCATAGGATAAACCGGGTGGCACCTCCTCACAAACGAGATAGTTTACTATATCGGCATACCATGGCTCATTACCCCTTGATACTTGAAACAAGCACTCCTCCAGCATTTGCAATTGCTCATCCCGGAATGAGTCATCAATCGGGATATCATCTCTCTCAAGCTCCAATGGTGGGAGTCTACTAAGGTGATCCGCCACAGAATTTTCGGACCCTTTCTTATCCCGGATTTCCAAGTCAAACTCTTGAAGAAGAAGGATCCACCGAATCAACCAAGGCTTGGCATCCTTCTTTGTAAAGAGATAACGGATCGCAGCATGATCCGTATACACAATGACCTTCGCTCCAACAGGATACGAGCGGAACTTCTCAAATGCATACACAACCGCTAGCAACTCCTTATCGGTGGTAGCATAATTGAGTTGGGCGTCATCTAGCGTCTTGCTAGCATAATAGATGGTATGTGTAAGCCCATCCTTCCTTTGTCCCAAAACAGCCCCAACGGCCACGTCACTTGCGTCACACATGATCTCAAATGGTAAACTCCAATCCGGAGATTGCATGATAGGTGCGGAGATCAAAGCATTTTTCAACCTACAAAAAGCCTCAAGGCAATCCTTGGAGAAAACAAACTCAACATCTTTCATTAGTAGGTTAGTAAGAGGCTTAGAAATCTTAGAGAAATCTTTAATAAATCTCCGTTAAAAACCGGCATGCCCTAAAAAACTCCTTACCCCCTTCACCGAGATAGGTGGTGATAACTTCTCTATCGTCTCTATCTTAGCCCTATCAACCTCAATGCCACGGTTGGACACCAAGTGTCCCAACACAATGCCTTCACTTACCATGAAGTGGCATTTTCCCCAATTTAAGACAAGATTTGTCTCCTCACATCTCTTAAGCACTAAAGACAAGTTAGCTAAACAATCATCGAATGAAGATCCATAAACAGAGAAATTATCCATAAACACTTCCATGATGTTTTCAATATACTCAGAAAAGATGGCCATCATACACCTTTGAAAGGTGGCGGGTGCATTACACAACCCAAATGGCATTCTCCTATATGCAAATGTACCCCAAGGACATGTGAATGTAGTTTTCTCTTGGTCATCAGGGTGGATAGGGATTTGGAAGAATCTACTATAACCATCTAAGTAGCGAAAGTGAGAATGTTGAGCTAATCTCTCTAGCATTTGGTCAATAAAGGGAAGAGGGAAGTGATCTTTCCTAGAGGCCACATTTAGTTTCCTATAGTCTATACACATCCTCCACCCCGTAACCGTTCTAGTTGGGATTAATTCATTATTCTCATTAGTCACTACGGTCATCCCACCCTTCTTAGGAACCACATACACGACTAACCCACTTACTATCCAAAATCGGGAAAATGATTCCCGCATCTAGCAATTTAAGAATCTCTTTCTTTACTACTTCTTTCATGATGGGGTTTAGTCTTCTTTGAGGTTCAATTGAAGGTTTATGATTATCTTCCATTAAGATCTTATGCATGCACAAAGAAGGTTTAATGCCAACTAAATCATCAATTGTATAGCCAATAGCCTTCCTATGCAATCTCAACTCATGCAACAATCTACTCAACTCATCATCATTCAAGCATGCATTAACAATCACCGGATATGTAGAATCTTCACTAAGAAAAGCATACTTAAGATGAGAGGGGAGGGGTTTAAGTTCAAGTTTAGGAGGACCTTTATCGGTTGGAGACGCTCCATACAATGTTGGTTGAGATGAACCCAAAGCCATGGAAGGCTCCCCAAAGCTCCTTGAAGCTTGATCAACCACTAAGGCACTTTCTGGAGAAACCACGGGCAAAATTACGGTCTCTGGCATAACCACGGCCGTGGAACTTGCAAAGCTAGCCTTTTTGAGCACTCCACAGAGTTCCACGAGACAAACCATGGGCTTGGTTTCCCCTACCTGGCCGTGATAGGAATTCAGCACACCTTCGTGTGCTTCAAATTCAGCTCTTGTCTCCTTTTCCAATGCTTCCAAAGCCTTGATTTCTTCATTGCAGGCCTCCTCAACTCCTTCATCCATCAAGCTTAAGCTAAGAACCTTCTCCAAGGGGTCCTTGATCAAGATCGAGCTCACGACTTCTCTAGACTCCTCTTGCTCGACAATGTTGAACACATCTATCTTCACCAAGGGCTGACCCTTTCATCATTGTGGATAATTTGAACTTGATATTCTCTTATCCAATGTTGAAGGAGAGAATTCCATTTTTGAAATCCACCAAACATCCGGAAGTGGCTAGGAAAGGTCTCCCAAGATGATAGGAACCGGATAGTCCGCCGGGATGTCCAAAATAACGAAGTCTATGGGCACATAGAACTTCCCTAGTTGCACCGGTATGTCTTCCAATATTCTAACCGGGTGAGTGATCGAACGGTCCGTCATGTAAAGGGTCATCTTGACCGGCTTTGGCTCTCCTAGCCCAACCTTGTTACAAAGTGCAAGCGGTATGATGCTTACACTTGCCCCAAGATCACATAGGGCTTCATACTTCACTTCTCCCACTACAATTGGCACACAAAAGGATCCCGGATCTCTTAGCTTAGGAGGCATCTCCTCCTTTATAGTTTGAATCAACTCCGAGGATCTCTTTGTCATTCTCACTTCCCCATACTCCTCCAACTTCCTTTTATTGGAGAGTATCTCCTTCAAGAATTTTCCATAGGCCGGCATACCTAGAATAGCATCCATGAACGGAATGTTAATATGCAATTTAGACATAAGTTCAAGGAATTTACCAAAGTGCTTGTCCAAGTGAGCTCTTGCTCGTGATTGTGGGAATGGTAGTGGTGGCTTGTATGGAGGTATTGCCACATATGTTGGCTCATCATCTTTGCTCTTTCCTCCATCTTCTTGCAATGGCTCTTCTTCTATCACCACTTGCTTTCCTTTATCATTTCCCTTAGGTAAGAGATCCTTCATGCTCAACCCACTCCTTGTTGTGATGGCCAACACTTGGCCTCTTGGGTTATCTTCGGTTCTTCCGGGAAGCTTTCCCGGATCTCTATGAGCTTCACCCGCCTTTTGGAACACTTGTGCTTCCAACACCTTTTGAGCTTTAGAAATGGAAGTCACCGTGCTCTCAAGACCACTCAACCTTCCAAGCAATTGCTCAAACATCATCTCGGTTCTATCCTTTGGAGGTTGAGTCAATCCGGGTGGAGGTTCTTGTGAAGCTTTTGGTGGTGGAGCTGCGCTTATGGAAGCGGGAGGGTTCAAGGCTCCATCCGGGTTAGAATAGGAAAACCCGGGATGGTTGTGGTTAGGCCGGAAATTGTTGAATTGCCGGTTGCTGTTGAAGTTCCTTGGGACTTGATAGTTGTTGTAATTGCCCCTTCCCATGTAGTTCAAATCTTCCTCCTTGGAAGACAAGTTTGCTTGCACTTGCACTTGAGGGCTTGCTTGACTCTTCAAAGTTGTAGCACACAACTCCCTCAAAGACTTTAGCTCGTTGTTGATTGCATCAAGCTTGAAATTAATCATGGTGACTTCACATACCTCATATGCTCCCACTTTCCTCCCATCACTCTTCCTATGGGAGTACTTCTCAATCACCAAAGCTTGTTTCTCTACAAACTCCCAAGCTTCATCTACATTCTTTTCCATGAAAGTCCCACCGGAAAGAGATTGAAGCTTGAATTGGCTATCTTCATCAAGTCCTTTGAAGTAGATCTCCAATAGCTCAATTTTCGGTATACCATGGTGTGGACAATCTAGGAGAAGGTCCTTGAATCTCTCCCAAGACTTGAATAGGCTTTCTCTATCCTTCATTACAAAGGCATTGATCTTCCCTCTTAGCTCGGTAGTCTTGGAAGGTGGGAAGAACTTAGTCAAGAACTCGGTTGTCATTTCCTCCCAAGTACTCACACTCCCTAGTGGAATCGATTGGTACCAAGCCAAGGCCTTATCCTTAAGTGAGAAGGAAAAAGCCCTAAGCTTATGGTTGTTGTTCTCCAACCTAGGCGGTCTTAGAGTCTCCATCAATATCTCGTAGTTCATCAAATATTGATGAGGAGACTCTCCTTCCATCCCTCCAAATTGATTATGCCGGATCATTTGTAGAACTTGAGGGCGGAGCTCATAATCATGGGTTGCGGGATCTCCTAAGTTCACACCCAGGCGGTGTAATCTTTGAGCCGGATCCATACGTTGCCCTAGCGTTTGTGGCTCCTCAATAGCAATGGGCATAACCCGAATATTAACCGCCGACTGCGGTTGTGGTGGAGGTGGAGGAGGTTGTTGACGATTAAGCTCTCTTTGCACAAGAGCTTGCCTAATCTCTTCAATCTCCCTCCTAGTTGCTTCTTGCCTCTCATTGGCAAGTCTCCTTTCATTCTCCAAGAGCTCATCTCTTAACCTAATTTGCTCTAAAACCTCATCCAACTCATCTTGAAGATCTCTTGCGGCCATCTCCTTCTTCTTCTTAATGCTCTTAGATCTAGCGTTAAGGGTTTTCTCCGGTTCGGGATCGAATGGAGCTAAATCCTTGCCACGAGATCTTCGCATACACCTAAAGAATGGGAGACGTCCTGAAAATGCAAAGACACAAACCAAACAAGATCAAAAGCAACAACAAAGACCTACACTATAAATAATCACAAAAATGACTCAATCTAGACCTAGTCCCCAGCAACGGCGCCAAAAACTTGTTACGCTAAGAACGTGACACGCAAAAGCTTTAAATTTATAACTCGATATATTTTTCCTAACTCCTAGCGAACCCACAGTGTATGGGTCGTTTTGTAGTAAGGATAGTATTCCGAGGTCGAACACAAAGACTAAGGTGAAATTGAGTCAATAGTGACTAAGGATAGTGTTGATCTAGGCTAAAAAAGGAGAAAGAAATAAAGAAATGAAAATCTCAATGTTTTTGGATTGGTTTTGTGGTGATCAATCAAAGATCATAAATCATGCAAGATTAACAAATAACTAAACTAGCAAGGCAAATAAACAACACAAGCACGAGATAGGTAATCAAGAGAGAAAAGAGGATTCTAGGGGTTAGAAATTCCGGTTATGGCATAGGACTCAAGCTATCTAATCATTCCTTGGATCAACTATAGTATGTTGGGAGTGAGTGTTTCTAGACTGGGATCAATCACCGGGTAGGTCTCATGGTCCACTAGTCCGTTCCTAAGGTCTCATCACCGGGTAAGTCTCAAAGAGCCTAAGGAAAGGAATTCTACACAAACCGGATTGTCATCTAGGGATCTAACCTCTCCTTACCGGGTAAGTCTCGGGAAGGCAAGTCCTAAATATCAATCCTAGCACACTTAGTCCAATAGCAGCTTATGAGGCTCACTACTACCTAGAGTTCATCATCTTTGGTATCCAAAGGCGAGAATCACCGGATAGGTGTCTTCTCACAATTAATTGCTAACACTAGGTCACCCTAGGATAGATCTAGCTCAATAAACACTAGGATTTCAACAATCTAACAACCTAACACTTAGATTTATCAATACAAGCAAGTCAGACGAAATCACGGGCAGTTCATCAAGTCCACGCCCGTGGAACCCCTTAGAACAGACCGTGATTTTGAACAGAGGCTAGGTTCGAGCAAACAAAGCATCCAAGGGTACGTTTAAGTCTATCCTATCATAGTCCAAGCCATAACCATCATCTCCTTACCCTAGAATCACATCTACTTAGCTAACAACATGCATCATCACAATCAAGGTCATCAAACATAAAATCATGGAGTCCATGTAAAAATAATGAAATGAAAGATAGATGAAGCAAATAGAACAAGGAAAACGAGCTGAATAGATGTCAAAAGAGAGACTTACAACCCTTC
The DNA here is from genome assembly GCA_033239045.1 of Fagopyrum esculentum. Classification (NCBI taxonomy): domain Eukaryota; kingdom Viridiplantae; phylum Streptophyta; class Magnoliopsida; order Caryophyllales; family Polygonaceae; genus Fagopyrum; species Fagopyrum esculentum. The sequence continues at coordinate 97,725,068 of BSUD01000005.1, forward strand.
AAAAGAAGGTTCGATTCGTTCTTACAACCCTAGAAAATGTTTCCAACAATCTTCACTCTAAAAGCTGCGAAAAACTAAGAATGGTGTGTTCTTCTCTTCTTCTCCAATGGAAGCCTTTCTTCTCCTCCAAGAGTAGCTCCAATCTAATCTTCCAATGAGAGAATATGTGTTGTTTAGAGTGTGGGAGATAATGGAATGATGGGGTCTGCCCTCAACAGCCTGCAAGACCACCTTTTATTCTCCACAAATTGCAAGAGTCGTCCATGGAGATCGTGGGACAGCTATCACAGCTGTGCAGGGAAAATCACGGCCTATTTCCACGCCCGTGGAAGTCCCAGTGGCTGTGGTTTTGGTGATGCAGCTTTCTTTGGATCATCAAGCCACAATTTGGTGCAAGGCATGCACCAACAAGGTCCCATGTGTCCTCCTTAGCTCCTAGCTTGCTTCCCAATGAGTCTGAAGGTGTGTCTTCTCGAGGAACGATCCTCGAATGTATTGATTAAGCTCCTAAAGCTCCCAAATTACCTACAAAACATGCAAAAGTCCGTGTAGACGTCTATCTCGACAAATATACAAGAATTGAATGCAAACGTCATGAACTAGTACTAGACCATGCATGAATGAGCGGAAAAACTATCTAAATGAGTGCTTAAACATAGGTCATAAATCGTGTTATCAGAGGACATCAAGTTCATGCCTTATAGCGGCAGAGTTTTGGATTTTGAGGGTGAGTTTGCTGTTTCGACGTACCGGGGGACGGTCTAGATAGGAGATATCGTCGAGACATACATGCCGGATCAAGTCCTCCATCAGTTTGGGTACGTTCAGACGATCCCCCTTGAGAGGTTCGTCCCTTATTTGAAGCGGCGCCCCGCTTCTGGTAGTAGGGGGTATAGGGTCAGATTCCATGGCGTAGATGATCGTTGGGCTGCTAGACACGAGGAGGTGAACCGATTTGCGCTCAGGGTCAAACTAGGGCCCTTACCTATGGACAGTATCTCAGGACCACATGTCCTGGTTTAGCGAGCGGGGCCATCCATTTCTCCTTCTTGGCTCGGCTATACAGACTCCACTAGCATATCGTCCTCCTTCGGTCCTTGTTTTAGATACTCGGGTATGTGTTGATATATTTATTTGATTGTTTTTTAAAAGTTCTATACTTTACCTTTAGCGCTCACAACTTTATATTCCAATACAGAGGCTACACATCATCCAGGCCCGCCTCCGGGATATTATTATCCGTGGCTCAGTGACTATGGAGGATATACAGGCGATATATGACGAGTCGGTTGCACAGGAGGTTCATATAGCACCATCTCAGGTCAGGGCGACGCAGCCCAAACGAGATTGATTTCTGTTTTTTATGTGTTGTATGATACTTTACCTTTTGTTGTACATATTACATTTTATGTGTTGTACGTAACCTTTTTAGGTCTTATTCTATACTTTGCATTTTGGCCATGTCTTGTTTTTCAATGTTATATACTTCACCTTTACCTTTTGCTTATGTCTTACATTTTAGGCCTTAAACGGATTTGTGTTTTTATGAGCTTGCAACTAATCTCGCTTTATATCTTTCAAGACTTCATCAAATAATATCGCTTATTCTATACTTTACATTGTTTTTAAAGTTCTATACTTTTCATTTTCACAAATGAAAATAACAACAAAACACTAGTTATATTACTCATTTTCCATGAATTACATATAAACTTACAACAACGAAAATAACAACATACCAAGCATCCATGAAGTACATATAACCTAAGAAGATGAAGAAGAGAGATTGATTGTCACTTTTCTAGGACACTCTTTCCGCCGTTGTTCATCGAACAAATTGAATCTATCACGGAAGTTTGCATCCCATCCATCAACGCTAGAATCATGTTCACGCCTCCATGTAATGGTCAAAGGTGGTAATGGAGAGTCTGGTTTGAGCCAAACCTAACGAATAATGATTGACAAATGAAAAAGTGATTACCTTATTTTTTTCCTTCTTGAATAAAGTAACGGAATGTAAGAGATATAAAAGGTACAAAAATAAAACTTACGGCTATAAAAGTGATTGCCATCAACCCATGCGATTGCACGGATATCCGTGGGGGGGTTCTTGGTCCTCAACTGTTACAACAATTGATAATCATATCTCTCGACTTGATCCAAGTATAACAACTGCGCACCGGTAATATGTTGTTGATGCCGTGCAAACAAGTGGACACTTCATCCAATTCTCCGGCCCACAAGGTATAGGATCAGTCCACCAAGTGGCATCGATAACCGTCCATTTTACCGCCGACTGTTGAAAAAAAAAACAATTATAAGTGAAGTAGTTGTTTTCATTTTATCAACAAAATATAGTTAAGCAAAGAAAAGAAATACTCACATGTGTGTACAAGTCCTTTCTCATGAACAACTCTGTAGCCAATTCCTTTCTAACAATCAAGTAATTTTCTTCCGAGTATCCCGAAACCACGGCAAGAGATATAAATCCACAATGTCCATCTCCTTTAACATCATAGACTGAAAGGATGAAGGGTTTCATGAACTTCTGCATCTGATCACCCTTGAACCGATAGTTCTTAGAACGTCTAGTGGTGATTTTCTTAGCACGTGGCTCAGCCTCCTCAACCTTAACTCCAAGTTCGGCCTCTTCAGGCTCGGCCTCCTCAACCTTAACTTCCACATGTTGTCTTGCTTTTGGTGGACGACCTCGGGGACGTAGACGTGCCGATCCAGAACCATGTTCAAACCCACTTGGTTCTCTCCTTGATGAAAGAATGCCGTACTTTGATGGTCTTCCTTTAGTTCTAACTTTCTGCCATGGTACTCTCAACGTTGAATTGTCCGGATTTCTAATATCATCATATGATGAAGCCATCCGCTCAAGCACATCTCTCGGAAGCAAATTCTTGTCCAATCGCTCCCTAAAGTCATTGAGTGACTCCATGTATGGATCAATATGGACAACCTCATCTTTATGCGTCGGATTCAATCTTTCCCATCGTACTTGCTTCCAATAAGGGTGAATATGATCCAAACGTATTGGCTCCCGATGCCTCATAGCAATAAAGAACTCGTGCGCACAAGGCAATCCATGAGCTTCCCTCCAATATGAATCCTTACATGTTGTCATTGAGTGGCTCCATGTATGGATCAATATGGACAACCTCATCTACATGTTGTCAACATCCTCTCACGTGATATCTCTATTGGCGCTTGAATCTTATCAATTTGATCATTTACCATCAAGTCAATGTTCTCCATCACGAACTGAAATCCCTGCACGGTAGAACGCAATGTACCCTTCAACAATGAGTGTGCGGACTCACACCTAACAACCAATGTCAATTCAATACATTAATCCTCAATGATTATTAGAAAACAAGTGTAAACAATATAGAAATAAGTTCTTACATATTCGTTGTCCTTGTGCCAAAGTGTAGATGCAAGTCGCACCAATATCGAACAATTGCTTCCTTGTAGGGGATTAGTCATGTAGTTTCTAAATACTCCATCAACCTCGGATAAGCTTGCCAATGCACTTTCATTTCACCCAAATGCCGCTCGTAACTCTCAGGAGATCTAGATTCAATAAGACCATGGTAGTGTGATGCAAAAACAACTTGTAATTCCTTTGACCGTGTCACCGCCCAAGATCTATGTTGGATGTTGCACTTTATATGAAAGGTGCAAATCATGTGCGTCACATCCGGAAAAACAACACCGAGTGCACTTCTGAGTCCTAGCTCTCTGTCCGTCACAATCACTCCCGGTGTAACATTTCCACACACATATCGAAGTCTTTATAATGCCCACTCGTAGTGATTGACGTTTTCCTTGGCTATGAAAACAAATGTTATTGCAAACGTCAACCTCGTGCTAGTGATACCGACAATCTCTAACAACGGCATCTTGTACCTATATAGGACATATTAACAGTCTTGTTCGACATCAAACAAAAAGTTCATGAAATATAAAAATTCGTAAAAACGTGTATATTTAAACCTACTCGTTCGTATTGTACGTCGTGCCCATTATGATGACATAAGGAAATAGGTTGAGGAGATGTCTTGAATCTGGTTGCATGATGAAAAAATCTGAAATTTTTTCCGATTCCGAGCATCTTCTCACATTGACGTAATAACGACGTTGCTCTAACATATGTAGTGCTTGTTGGAGAGGACTTAGCCCTTCAGCTTGTAGCTTCCTAATCTTCATTCTAGAATTGTATATTTGTTCTATTGTGATGACGTTGTATGGATCATCTAACTTTATTGACTTCAAAATATTTCTCGGCTTAAAACCCGACCCAAGCTCACGTCCCACCCTCCGAAATTGTTTCTCCGTCAATCTGCCGGCATATGTGTGCCCCTTTAACTGTTCGGGAAGTGTATGATTGTGCACTCCGTTTATAACATGCAACGTCCACTTCTTAGCCTCACTTTGTACGCCCTCAAGCTCAAAACAACATCCGTCTTTCTTCAATTTTTGTGCTCGGCTAGAAGATGACTCGGTATCAGGATCAACATATTTCTTCTTACGAGGGGATCCAAAACGTTCGCAAGTCAAACGAAACGTAACGAATCCTCATGAGTTTCTCCACGAAATACTAGTAACCAACACCATGTTCATAGTTCCTCCCATGAATCGAGCCCAATCCACCATCGTCTTGCGATCTTGGAAAAAACCGCGAATTTCAAACATTCGCGCATAATCAGTCCCTTCGTCACGAGAATAATTCGGAAGACCCTAGTTCACATAGAAAAAAAACTATAAAATTACTAGTTTTCCGTTTAATCCTCAATGATTCCTAGTTTTACAAAACAATAATTTCAAATCATAAAAACACGAAATATATCAAAGGTTCTAACATAAATTGCAACTATGTCTAATGTTTCCAACGTAAACATACATTATATATAACATTTCTAGTTTTTCTATATTTTTCGGTTATAAAGTACTTACCTCGAAATGTCAAAGAAACTCGTCTGGGTCACTAAATTTTGTATCGTCGAACGGAATCATTATCTCATCATCCTCGTGTGTTGACATTCTCGCAGCTGTTCTCCAGAAGATGTTGTGTTATTTTTTCGAAGATGTTGTGAGCGTTATTCACCTCTTCTATTACTATCTATATATAACCGATGGAAATCAATAACGTTTAAGTTATAACGGTCACTTTTATAACGTTCGAATTACAACTTTCGAATCTCAACGGTCACAACATCCACGTAAGCAAGATGCGTGAATGTGACGGTCACGCATCGCGTAACCGTGACGGTCACGCATCCTGCTTACGTGGTGCGTATACGAAATCTTGCACCGTGCCCGTAATACCCCCTAATTTAATTCGGATTTTAAGATCAAATAAGTGGTTCAGTAGGAATTTTTAGGATCAAATTTTTACATGGATCGATCCGTTGCTTTGCCCTACCACCGGATCTCCATCGTGGCGCCCCCACAATTTTTCAAATTTAAATTTTTTCTTAAATTATAAATAAAGTTTATAATTTTTTTTACTAAAGTAAAAACTAAAATATATACATTTAAAATTACGCAAAAAATCAAATCAGTTTTAACAAACTACAACTAAAAAAATCAATTGGGTTAATTAATTTTTGAAAAGCTTAATCAACCAGATTTATAAATCATAACTGAATTACAAATAAATAAAAAGTTCATTACAGTTTGTTTCTAAAGATGATATTTTTTGTTATAGTTTGTAGATTTTACTTTTATTTTTTACGTTACTTTTTTTATTTCAATTTTTTAGCTTAATTTTTTTGCTTCGGTAAACATATACCGAATGATAAATAATAAAATAGTTAATTACAGTTTGTTTCGGAAGAAGATCTTTTTAGATCTATATATACTCTACTCTACAAAAACAGACGACACTAATGTTGATGTGGCGTCCCTATATTTTTTTTGAATTAAATCTTTTACTAAATAACAAATAAAGCCAACAAATCTTTTTTTACTAAAACATATAAATTTTTTAAAAGTAACAGGTGTCTTTAACGTGAAAGCAAAATCTTGATCCAGATTTTATTTTAAAAATATTTTCATCAAATCTTTTATAAAGAATATTAATTCTTTTTTTTTTAATATTAACGGATCAAGATTTTATTAACTAAATGTAACACCCCAAATCCACGGGACTCGGGGTGCTACGGGATGAGACCTCACAATGGGTCCCGACTCTTAGCTTGACAACAATTTCACCGGACCTTTCCAACATGGCACAAATAAAGGCACAACCGAAATTCCTTTTAATGCAAATGATAAGAAAAACCCAAAAGAATACAACAAAGGACTTCAGCCGAAAATACAAGAGATAATTGGTGAAATAGGGCCCTTTTTGTTTAGTGTAGATTAACTAGGCCCCTAGTAATATCCAACAAAAATATAAAGATAAATAAAAGTATTAACGAGATAAATTAGGGAGATAATTGGGCATTTAATAAATCCACAATAATAAACTACCTTAAATATTGAAACAGATTTGAAAAAAAAAAGAAACCGAATGGGAGAGATTCTTGCAATCTATATATGAGTGATTACATCCGTCAATCACAAACACAATGACCGCTACTTTACTCTCATTTTCATCTCCATTAAAGAAAGATTCAAGTTCTCATATTTCTCCCTTCTAGATATCATCTTTCTCCCTTCCATTTCGTCTCTATTTTATTCTCCATTGAAGCCGATGCAAGTTATCGTTTTTATCCCGTTCCATTGAAGGTTATGGAAGTTCGGTTATATCCATCTCCATTGAAGGCCACTCGAAACCTCTTAACAAGTTATCGTCTTCTCCGACTACAAAAATAGGTACATTTTCTAACTCGGATGTAAGTTTCTTGCGACATATTACAAGATTATGTACCCGATTTTGCCAAAACAAACATTATGTATCAGATGTAATTGCTAATAAATATAATGTACTACTTATGCATCACACATAGTTGCTGATAAATATTTGCTGATAAACATTATGTACGAGTTATTTAAATAAAGCAAATAATGTAGTTGATTGTCACCGTATTATGTAACAGATCGATCTATATCAACAAATTTCGAAGGACACAGTCAATATGTATCAGATTGTCTCCGATTTATATATCTGATCGAGCTCTCTCAACAATCATGAAGAAATCAAGAGGAGAAACAATGGCTTCCATTTTGAAAAACTCAAGATCATAAACTCGGTTGAAGCAACAATGGCGTCCGAATTTTCTCTATTACGGCTCGTTTGATTGATATCCCCAAATTAATGGAGATTGTCCATGATTTATTTCCTTTTTTAATGGCTGACAATAACTATTAAGGTTTTTAATAAAGATAATTAATACGCCTAATTAGGATAGAGAGATATTTAGCAAATCTACAACATCTTCTATATTATACGTGATTAATCTTTTAAGTAAAATATATAGGGGTCTAGTTTCTTAACATGAAACAAAATGGGCCTAGTTTGTACACACAATTACACAAGTTGCCTACTTAGCCAACTCATCCAAAATACAACCCCAAAGACTAAACGCCACACAACATACAAAAAATACAATACTCAAACTCGACTCCACCCAAAACCCAATCCTAAAATATACGGAACCCCGGCTGCCCACTCTTCTGGATCTCTCGGCCGCAATACTAACCTGCAATGCAATCTCCAACAATCGGTATAAAATCGTTAGCTCATATTCGAAGCATTAGAATCAATGGAAAAGGCGCAAACACAAGTAAATCATCATAAACACACAACATTATCAAAGCACAAAATTCCGGTTTATTATGTTTTTATTATTAAGTCATATCCCGTTCTAATTCAACTTAGTTTTGTGACACACGACCACCGTGGTCCCGCCTCGGTCCCCACTTACCGGCATGGAACGGTGCGGATGCCTCCGACCGTCTAACCAGCACGGGCTAGTCGCCAAGAACCTCCTAGACTCTCGCAAGAGCTAGGCAGATGATGTCACCGCCCGTTATCATACACTTAGGCCAAAATAATATAAGGTCGGAGGTCCTATTACCGGTTTAGTTGTTATAAACGATAAGGAATAAACACACACCACCAAACACACATCAATGCTAATACAAGGAATACGAGCCAAGTAAGTCCGCAGACTTACCTCGTCCCAAACGCTAACTCACAAAACGCTCTCGCTTCCCTTGGGAAGAAGCATACAACCTGCACACAACAAGAAATCTATATCAACAACTCGCTCGACTCAAGAAGTCTTAGACTTCTACACAAATGATCTACGCGAGATCATTTGACTCTCATTCTAGGACCGCGTCCTAGAATCTCTCATGCTCACATCACACTCAACACAAGCTAGAAGTCCTTAGACTTCTAGACCCTATGATCTCGCAAGATCATAACCCATAACACATACTAGGATGTACATGCCTAGTGTCAACAATCTCAACGGTATCAACTCTATGCTAGGATACGTATATTCTAGCCCATAATCTCAATAACCATATACTCCAATTCTCAAACCTCACAAGATAACATCAACACCTCCAGCTTAGAATCAACATCAATCCCTCAAACAATATCAAATCCTCAAAACTCACCTAAGGTTCAAAGCCACTACTTGGCATTCTCACTAGATTATGCTACACCCAACCTAGCATTATACTAATACTAAACATTTAAAGATCGAGGAAGAGAATACTCACACGACGTCAAGACGGAACTCGATCAACGGATGTCGACTTGGACTTGTTAGGTATTTATCGGGACGCTTACGAACCTAACACCAAAACTATACAAATTTAGCTTATATGCTAAATTTGAACGGAATAATTAACATATATAAATCTAAGGAAAATCCAATTTTTAAAACCCAAGTTAAAACCGTTTAAATACTTTCCGGGACAATTATACAATTATATACACATGGATCATAATATATAACAAATATAACTATAAGAATAAAATCCGTTATAAAACTTTGGTTGGAAGTCCGGAAAAACATTTTCTGGGCAACTCATGAAGTTCCATAAACTTGGGATATATTCTGTAAATAAAAATCTGGGCCAAATCTGTAGTTAATCATGCAGGGGCATATTTTCAAATTTCTAAAACTTGTGTCAAATCTGTAATATGAAAATATGGGTACAAAGTGTAATTACACCTAATTTCTTGCGGGGGCCGATTTAATAAAAATAAAAGGGTTTTCTTTTAACCTTTGAAGACATAGTCACGTGGGGGAGATGAAGGCATGAACGCGGCCTGCAGGCGCCGGGAGAAATTAGGGCAAGGCGGCGCAGGGCTGCTTGGATCCGGCAGCGAGGCGAGGGGGCTGGGGCTCCATCCGGGAGGAAGGCGGTTCCTTGGCGGCGCTGGATACTCCTTCGTGGCAGTGAGAACAAAAAAGAAAGGGAGATAAGAAGGCGGCCGGAGATCTGCTTGTTGGCGGCCCCGGTGTCGACTGATGGTTCCTGGTGAGTTTCTCCCTCGTGGCTTCGATTCCCATCGGTGTTGACAGAGAGGAGACGAGAGCAGAGGTCGTTAACAAGGCAGAGGGGAGTTGAGGGAGTCATCTTAGAGGGAAGAACACATGAATTGAATGTAGGGGAGTTGCTGCTGCTTCTTGTTGTAGGTGAAGCGAGGAATACAAGGGAGTTGTTGTTGTTTGCTGCTGCTTGGTCCGATTGGAAACAGAGGAGACACATAGGGAGGGAAGGTTGCTTCTTGAGTTGAGTTCATAACAGAGTTGAGAGGGTTGAGCCTAGGGAGTGACAGAGAGTTGGAGGCTACACAGAAAAGAAAGAGTGAGGAGACGAGGAGATGAGAATCAGATAAGGCATAGAGGCAAGATGGGACAACAAGGAGTTGGGTAGGAAGACGTCAGTGCAAGGAAGGCTAGGTTGCAGCTAGCTTGGGCGGGTAGGCTACAACTCGGACAAGACAAGTCTCATAAACAATGAGCTGACACCAAAAACAATTAAAGAAGGGAAAGGAAGGAAAAATAAATATAAATAAATAAAATAAAAAGGAAAAAGGGTAATAGAATAAACTCGATCAAAATGGTTCGGACGGGATTATCGGATCGGAGAATTTTCCGTATTCTTCCGTAAAATAAAGTAATACGGTATCCAAAATATAAATATACTCGGAAATAATTACTTCACGTCGTAAAAATACTTTTAATAAAAATATTTATGGTAGTAAGTTATCGATAAAATTCGGAAAAATATTTATCGAAAACGCGCCAAAATTTTGGGCGTACAACAGATCCCCCTAAAAACAAGTTTCGTCCCGAAACTTGCTATGCGTCGAACTTATCTGTACCTAAGGCCGAGGTATGAACTCTCACGCTAAGAAGGCTGAAACTTTCTAATCTATATACACAAACTACTCAAACTACCACCGCAAGATATATTAGGTCATATAACATATTCCCGCACACGACACAATTACACATAACATCACACAAGCACATAACTAAAATAAGGGAAGAACTAAGTCTAACCCGTCGATTCTATCGATACTACTAGCTCAGCTTAGAAATCACCCATGGATACTATCTTCCGTCTTTCTACTAGCCTCAATGGTTCCTCGACTTCCACTAGATCATCATGACTGACCACACGTCTCAAATCATGCATGTACCCTCTCGACTGATACATCTGAAACACCGGGTGAACACTCTCTACTCTTGGCGGCAACGCCAACTTATAAGACACTTCTCCAACTCGGGCTAAGATCTCAAAAAGGTCAAAATATCGGAACTCAACGTTCTTCTCGGTTTCGATGCAACATCTCCATTATTTTCCCTTTGATTTCTCTATCAAAGAATATCAAACTTCAAATTTACACTGTTGGCTTTGGTTCTTGTCAAACCAAACTTAAATGTTATGTTTTCTTCAATTCTTGAAGTTGTAACACCCCAAATTCTCAAAACTCGGAGTATTACTGGTTAGAACCTCACAATGGGTTCCGACCTCAGTTTGACAACAACAATACTAGGATCTTGCAACAAGACACAAATAAAGAAACCGAAATTCATAAAAACCATGTTTTTAGAGTAATGAATGCAACACTGTCTAGCAGCCTACGGTACTTAAACAAAAGAAAAGAACAACTGTCTTAACCAAAAGAAAGGACAGACAAACAACCCCAACCCCACTCTAAGGAGTACGGAGACCCGGCTGACCACTACTTCCGGATCACTCAGCTGCTGATCTAACCTGCGGTAAATCTAAAACAACAACAACAAGAACCGTTAGCTAGTTATCTAAATATTAGCAGAATAATAGCAGCACAAACACACTCAGATAAACATAAACACTCAGCATGCTTTCAAACAAGTCCGTTTTATTATCTTGCTTTAATTTACTCATTCACTCTAGTGATACTTATTTTGTGACACGAGGGATTCCCAAACCTCGCCTCCGCCTCCGTGTAACCATCAGGAATGGATCCGATGCATCTCACCTTGTACATGCATGGTCTGGGTATAGAGAACCTCCCAGTCTCATGTCAGAGTTGGGCAGTGATGTCACGGCCCGTTATACATACACTTGGGCCTTACGTAAGTAGTAACAGTCGTCCTAGCAAGTTATTATTATTAAATCAAGCAATAACACACACCACTACTATCACTCAACTAACACTCAGAAACTGGCTAAGTAAGTCGCAAGGACTTACCTGAGTCAAAACACACTCTAACACGTCTCACAATAGTTCGTACTCGTAGTAACTCCAACGCCTGTCAAATAAGGCATGTGTATCAATATCACATCCAGATGTCCAACCTCATGCTAAGGAATTACGGAACAAGTTCTTACGGTAAAAGACCATTTTACCCTCAGCCGAAGGCTTCTCAATTTTATTCTTAAACTTTCTTATTCCTTTCAAAACTTGTTTCCAAACTTTGTGTCACTCGGTTAGTTACTTATAGGTCACCCATTCAAACTTAAATCTACTCGAAAAGAACAACACTCTTCCTCCGTCCCGGTTACCATCTATTACATATATTATCCGTATTATATACTTTAACTTTTCTCCTCAATTCACTGATTTAATTGTGTAATTATTCGGTACTCATATATATATCTACATATTTTATTTCCCATCTTGTACGGATTTAGGTACACTTACGTCATGGGTATATACATATTCTTATGTTTCTTTATATATATAAATCCTGAAATCCCAACTTATTTATATATATTCATATCTCTTTTACATAATTTCATAATTCCAACTCGTACTTATATATATATATATACTCGCATTTTATATATTCTATATTTATGCTTATAAATATACTCTTATATAAAGATTATATATCCATTAAATTCCAAGCTTCTATAAACATTAATAGACTTTAAAACACTTATATGTACACTTTTTATTTCATATTATATATATATATATATATATATATATATATATATATATATATATATATATATATATATATATATATATATATATATATATATATATATATATATATATATATATATATATATATATATATATATATA